>CAFUXE010000255.1:0-88124 GCA_903364295.1 Serranus cabrilla
TGTGTTTTGTCAAAAGTGGTCAAACTTTAAAATTCCTTAAAATGCCTAAAAATGCTTAAAATGTCCCGATTTCAGAGTGTTGATACATATTAGAGCATAATCTATCCAGAAATGACAGAAAAACACCATGTTGCGAAATGGCCAAATTTATAAAAAGTCATACTATAGCATGTCGTTTTTTTTTTTCCCCCCAAATTTTCAACTTTATTAAAAATGCACCAAATTCACAGGATAGCTTTATTAGAGTCTGTTGATGCGTGTCAGGGCGAAACCTTTTGAAAAAGGACAGAAAAAAACCATATTATGACATGTCCAAACTTAAAAAAAGTCATACTATAGTATGGCTTTTTTTTTTTTTCAAAAATGCCTAAAAATGCTTAAAATGGCCCAATTACAGTCTGTTGATACTAACTAGAGCGTAATATGGCCAGAAATGACAGGAAAACACCATGTTGTGAAATGGCCAAAATTTGAAAAAATTCATACAATTGCATGTCGTTTTTTTCCCCAAAATGGTTAAACATTTTTAAAGTGCACCAAATTCGCAGTATTGCTTCATTAGAGTCTCTTGACACGTGTCAGGATGAAATCTTTTGATAAATGACAGAAAATGTATGTTGAGTTTTTTCCATGAACAGGTCATAAAATTTTAAAATGCTCCAATTCATAGAATTGCTTCATTAGAGTCTGTTGACACGTGTTATTGTATAATCTTTTAAAAAGAGACAGAAAACACAATTTTTTGAGATTTCCAAAAACTGAAAAAAGTGATGCTATAGTATGTAGACCTTTGTCAAAAAAGTTGAATTTTTAAAATGCTTAAAATCGCATCCCCTTGTGCACAGGGGAGTGGCATGGTGGGCAGTAGCCCCCCTTCATGACCAGATTGTTGAAAAACACACTCTAAACTGTCCTCTTGGGGCCAAAATGCACACTAGTGTCCTCTTGGGAGGTAAAATGTGCTCTAAATGGTCCTCTTGCGAGGCAAAATGCACTGATGTGCCTTTTTTTCTTTTCGCCCCTGCTCTTCAAAAAGTCTGTGCATGGCACTGCTCCTCTGTAACACTTTGTGACAGTAAGCTCTGACTAGATGGCCAACAGTTAGCTATCCAGATTTATAAATAGTTGAGAGGCTGTTTGTTTCATCTGTCTGAAACTCGACACCAAAGGATCTCACAGACCCGCATGCAAGCTCAAGCCCTCATTCTGTCCCCCCATGGTGGACACTCTCTCTGGGACAACTCCTCTATTTCTGTCTGGTCTCCGGCCCCGGGTCCCGCTGCCTGCCTCTGGTCAGATGCTCAAAGACCAGACTGTGGACTACATGGAGGTTTTTGCTTTGGATTGTTTTCAATAGAAAGAGTCAGAGCTGCCAGAAGGGCTTGTGTGAGGTGAGAGGGGAGGATCAGACCAGCAGGGCCTTCTGGGGGGAGCCTTTTGAGGAGTTTACATAGGGCCAAATTATGGATTATAAAACTGAAAGGTAAGACAAGAGCTCACTCTACATTCCTGTTCGTTTATAAATAATAAGCCTTAGAGAAAAGTCCAAACAATAGATATATATTTCACCACCGGCATGCATTGTCTTTTTCAGTAAATTAAGTGTAATGGTTTGTTTTTTACAAATTTACATGCAGACAAATAAATGTAAACATATGGAAAAATGTCCTGCTTTAATTACCAAAAGAAAATACACATAAGTTACTCTATTGACTGACAGAATGTTATTTATTTTCTTCTGACAGTTCCTGACATTTATAAACATTTAGCCATATCCACTTTGCTTTCAGATTTGACAGATTTGCTACTGTTCTTTCTGCATTTGTAACACTGTCCCTCTGAAAACGAGGCCTCTGGTGTCAGGTTTTAGAGCCCCGTCACTGGACAAAAATAAACCTGTCACACGCAAGAATGAGCAGAAATCTCCCTGGCAGTTTGACGTGGGAATATTGTTGCAGAAAGGGGCTCAAATTAAGGATAGTTAACTGTACAGGATTTTTATGCTACTGTCTGAAGTTTGTAGATTCTTATTCTATCTCAAGAAAGAAAATAAGTATTTTGTGATGTTGTGATGTTAACTAAAAGTCTTTAATTAACTAAAAGAGTTTTTCTGTTGCTTACGATTAATTAATAGAACATGCTTAAAATGAGTGACTATAACAGACATGGTCTTGCCTTGTTGTTTTCTGCAGGGGAAAGGTGTTGCATGACACTTTCCATTCCATTTGTGCACTATTTTTATTTGATAGTGACTTAGCCGGACAGTACAGCAGAGCCGTGTGTAGCTCTTCTGTAGATGTATATGAGATGGACGGCCTCCAGGTCAGAAGATATTAATGAACTAATGGATATTCTGAGCAAGGTGACGGCCTGGCAGCTGCAGTAAATTTAACCAGAACATGACGTTACCTCGTTGCATCTAAATGTGCAAATGTTTTATTTAAAAAGCAAAGTACAACGGGGGGAATATGTAATAAGAAGGCTGTAAAAGGTGCCCCAAGTTGAAGGGGAAAACAAATTATTACAGAGATATTGAGCATTATTTTTAACCTGAGGCTTATTTTTAAGTATGTTTTGCAGTATATAATTTTAGTTTTTAAATTCAGTTTATTAAAAGTAAAGTTTTGAAGGCCCTCCACAAGCAATACCCAACAGCCAACTTACTGTGATGAGTGAGAAAAACACACCGAGGCATCAACACATACAAATATGTCATAGCACTCACCCAGATTTCAGGTTTTCAGATCAGAAAACACTGGTTTTATTTATGAAAAAGACTAAACTAACAGTTAAAATGTTATGCTTTACACACTGTTTTATTTGGTGATTTTGGTTATGTTAACAATTTTTATAATTTCAACAATTTTTTTGTCTAGTTTTAACTCATACAGTTTTAATTATCTTAAATGTCACACTAAAATATATCAGTTGACAGATTATGTACTTATATAACGTATATATTAGCAATAAACTTTCTAATTTTACCCCTGGAACTCAATTAAGCTGCACTTCTATGCAAGGGTACTCTAATCTACTTTCTACTTGTTCTAAAACCAAAAAAGTTTCACAGTTGACTGGTCCGAACCAGACTTTTTGACCATTTCAAAGAAATGAATGAGATGAGAGAAACAGCTTACTGGCTGCTATATTTTGTCTAACAACTTATCAGCATTAACATGTTCATGATGCGGCGCTTTGTTAGTTAGTTCCAACTTCTGATTATTGTTAAATCAACGACAAAACTGATGTTCAAATAGTTAATATAGCTTTTAATCCAAATCACCCATAAAAGAAATCTATGTGTCGTTATGTGCATGTGTGGTCTTCTAAGTTAGTTTGGATGCCTTCTGCTCTCCCAAAATAACTCACGTGAGACTGTCTTTACTGTGCCTAGCAACAGTGTAGTTTTATTCACAACATGTCTCTGAAGGTCAAAGTGATTGAGTAGAAGGATTTACAGCGCTGTTTTGAGAAGCACATACAGTACATTGCTGCTTAATGCAAAGGGAAAAAAAGCTTCTTATCACGGCCACCTATCATAAAATAACCACTACAACAAATGAGTTATTGCTTTAAAATGATCTCACATAAGAGAAAATGGAACATACATAACACATGAGGCAAACAATGATATAAAACTGTTTCTTTTCAGATGAATAGTTATGTGAGTGCATGTTCAGGTTCAGGCTAATTCTCCTTTCTTTCTTTCCTCCTAGGAAAAGAACAAATTTCAGGATTTTTTTGGACAGAGGGCAACCAAAAGTCACAATGCCTTAGTGGCTACTAGCTGTAAAAAAACAAACAAACAAAAAAAACCTGACTGAGGGCCCCAAACTCTGGGACCTGCGGCTCCGGCAGCAGGCAGAGTGAGTGTATCGTTTGAGGTCTGTGTTTGCATGAATGACTGAACAACTGAGAACAGAGCTCTTTGCCTGCGACCCTGCATCATGACCTCAGTTGAGAAGCGTCGCTCTGGCCGAAAGAGCGGCGGGCATCGAAAGCACAGCGATGGAGGCTACAGCGACACCTCCAGTGGTGGGTCCTTCCTGGATGACACTGACCGGGAGGTCAGCAATCTTACCGATCGAGCGTTCAGGAGTCTCTGCATTGGAGACGAGGCTGTTTATAATGACTCAGACCTCTGTTCGTCTTCTCCCTGCATCCAACGAGACAGACAGCTGGCCTTTAGTCAGAGTGGCCAGGACAGAGACAGAGCGGACAGAGAGAGGGAGGAACTTAAGAGAGCTGCACATGAGAGCTTCAGCCTCAGGATGCAACAGTATGGACAGGACTGGATCCATGGAGGAACGTATGGGGCTGAGATCCAGAGGGATCCACAGTGGGAGGCTTATGGAGAAAGGACACAGGGGAGGGTTTCTGCCACATTCCAGCACTCCTTTGTGGAAACCTCTCAACAGGAGGATTCTCTGAGGGAAGAACAGATGTCCTTCCTAAGCAATGGAGCCACAGAGTTGAGTTCGCAGCAACGCAGAAGCCGCTCCAGAGTTTCCTCTCTGATCAGAGCTTTTAACTCCGAGGGACAAAGGGATGGAGCGGGGATGGATGGTAAACTCAGAGAGTGGAATGATGAAACAAGCTGGGACAAATCAGCTCTGATGAGTATCCAAAGGGAACTCTCTGAGTTTTCTACTTCTTACCAACAAAACTTTGACAGTGGTAATTTCCCCTCAGCCGGCCCGTTCTCATCCCGAGACACCAACTTCTACTCCTCTGAAGTTGCAACGATGTCTCACATGAATTCTGCATCCTCTTTTATGAGGTCTTCCCACAGTAAACACAGCATGTCCGCGCAGGTCAACTGTAACTCTAACTTCTTTATACACAGTGAGTTCAGTCCCTTCAAGGTATGGAGGGACCATAACAGGTTTCCCTTCCGACAAGGAGAAGTCTCAGGGTTTATGCACTGTTCAGAGTTCCCTAAATGGTATGAGACACCGATGTACAGGGAGCTTTCACTGGAGGCCCAACAACAGGGTCCTTATAGGTTTGAGGGGAGGGGTATCAGACATCCAAGGAATAACATGGCGCCTGTTGTTCCTCCCACTCTTCCACGCTCAACGTCAACATCCACAATGCTGCAGAAAGCTTCAGCCGTGGAGAAACGCTGCGAGTCAGAGTTGACAGGTCATTACCCTCACAGGAAGCGAACACAGAGTTTGGGAGCTAACAGGCTCCAAGCACAGCGGCCATCAACTGCATCACCTACCAGTGAGATATCTCGACGCGTCCAGGATACCATCAGCTCCGTCAAAGCCCTCCAGCAAAAAATCAAAATGATGACAGAGCAAAATATCGCAACAGGCATGACAGCGAACCAAGGAGTACTTTGTAGCAATGATAATTTAATTCCCTTTGGCAATAGTGGACAAACAGTGGTGCCAGAAGTTGTCAGCAGTAACACAAGCACGACTCCCTTCAACATCAGCCAGCTACTCACACCTGCAGTCCACTCACATCAAGAAGTAGAGACATCAGAGGTCGGGCAGTATGCAGTTTCCCCTCAACCTGTGGAACATGCACCAGTGCGAGCAGAGAGCAGGGGAGCCACTCCTGATGTGAGGATGTCCAGCTACAAATCCAGAGCCACGAGCCTGCTCTTCAATCTGAAAGACAACAGGAAAAGAGTAAAAAGCACCTACAGTCCTCCCAAATTTAAAGGCTTGGAGACGCAGAAACAGCCCTCTATCCAGGAGCCTAGAGACACTGTGATAGACATCCCTGATTTTCCAGATATAGATATATATCCCCAGGTGGATGAATCCAGCAGGACAAATGACACCTCTCATCAATATGTTAACCAGTATCATACCCCTTCTCAACCTGTATACACAGGCCAATATTCAGAGTACATTTCAAGTGATTACCAGACAGCTCAGATGCAAAGTGAGATGGTTCATCACTCTGGGTTCACTGGTTTCATACCTGAAAATTACTCTAGCAATCAGCTGGCTAATGGACAGAATCCTTATGAAGACTTATCGTCATTTACTCCCTATAAGCAAGGCATGATAGATAATGCAGAAACTCTGGGAGGAGATTTATACGGGCTTAAACCATCTTATTCAGCAACAGAAACACAGAGGATAAACGCTGACAACAATCATCCCAGAGAATATTTAATAAGTAAGGCAAATGCTGAGCAACATTTTAATGAAACAGTGGGAAGGGAATTCACAAACGTGGATAGATATCAGCAGCTCAGAGAAAACAAACATGATTACAGTAATGTGTCCTCACAGGATGGGTGGAGACAGACAAACAGCCAAGAACCAGAAAATCTCAGTCTGAATCCAGTCTCTCCATGGAAACAAGAGATAACTGCTTTAATGGAAAACAACCAACATGCCCAGGCTTACGAAACAGCAGCTGCGATAAAAGACGAACTAAATTCGTCAAGAGACAAATACAGAAGAGAAAATCAGCAAAGTATAAATAAAGAACATGAGAAAATAGAGTTGAGGGAGAGTTTCAGTGTTGGAACATCTTCTCATAAAAATACTGGGCTGGTGAATCCTAGCGTTTCAAACCAACTGCTTCAAAATGCTCCATTTAGTCATGACACCATGAATCCAGCATATTATGGACAACAGCAACCTGGAGTGTTTAAGGACGACAAATACATACCTCAGAATTACAATGAACACAAAAATGCAATGAACAATACTTATTTGGCACAGAATAATAATACATATACTGATCAAGAATACATAAAGCAACCCACTTATTCTAATAAGGATATGCTTACACAAGAAACAGGTCAGAGGAAACAATATACGCCGCTTCCAAAGGCGTACGAAAAGCTCAGTTTCCAGCCAATAGAAGCTAAACCACAGTTTGAACATAATATGCAGAGGAATTCCTTATCTGACCCTGACAATGCATGTCCTCCCACCACAGTGGCAAACGAGTTAACACACAGACAGGTTGGCGAGGTCAAGGCTGAACAGACCATGGCAGAGCATATAAAAGCACAACACGCCCAAGCAGAGTTGGCAAAGGCTCAGCACTGGGCTCAAGCGGAGCAGCCCAAAGCAGAGTCGGCTAGGTTAATTTTAGCAGGGCAGACTGGTTCAGAGAAAGCTGGAGCAGAGGAGGCCAAAGCAGAAGTAACAACGCATGAGAGAGTAAACCAGACTAAAGCAGACCATATAAAAGAAGATAAGAAACAAGAAGAACAGGCAGAACAGAACAAAGAAAAACAACCAGAGCGTGACAGAGAGGAACAGACGAAGGCAGAGCAAAAGGTAACAGAAGAGAATAAAAATATTAGAGAGGAACTAGGAGCCAAGCACTTGAAAGAGGAGCGGGGTGAACAGGTCAAAGCTGAAGCAGAGAGGCTAAAAGAAGAACACATAAAAACTGAACTGGCAAAGACAGAGCAAGCTCAAACTGAACAAGCCAGAGGAGAAAGGATCAAAGCTGACAAAACTGAGGAAGAACAGGTCAGAGAAGATAAAGCTGAAAGGGAGCAAATGGAGGCAGAACAAATCAGAGCAGAAAAGGTTAAAGCAGAACAGGCTGAAGCAGAGCATCGAAAAGCTGAACAAGCCAAACGAGAGCAGATGCAAGAGCAGCAAGCTACAGCAGAACAAGAGAAGACTAAGGTAGCTGGTGAGGGAAAGGTCAAAGAAAACTTCCAAGTTGAGGATGCAAAACTAGAGAAAGCTGAGGAAGATTCAACTCAAGCTGCTCAAGTAAATGCAGAACAAGCTACAATACAGATAAATAAAACCAAAGAGAGAACAGTAGAGCAGGTAAGGCTGGAACAAACCAAAGCTGAGCTTATTAAAACAAAGAGCATGCAGGAAAGGTTAGTTAAACCTGAAGCAAAGCTAACACCGATGAAGCAGGTCAAAAGCGAGCCAAATAAAGTTGAACAAGTTAAGACTGAGTTAGCTAGAGCTAAAGCAGAGCTAACAAAAACAGAGTATGTACAGGAAAGGTCAGCTATACCTACAGCAAAGCTTACAGTGACACAGCAGGTCAGAAGCGAGCCAAATAAAGTTGAACAAGTTAAGACAGAGTTAGCTAAAGCTAAAGCAGAATTGGCTAAGATAAAGGAAAAAATGAGAGGAGAGCAAAAAGAAAAAGTCAGAAATATAGGTCTCACGAAAGAAGATTGGATTAAGACAGATGTTCCTTTAAAGGTAAATATCAATAAAAATGAAGAGCACAAAGATAAAGACCAGGCAACACAAATACATCAACAGAGAGAAGACTCAGTTGTTCTCAGGGAATACTCAGATCAACCTAATAGAGAGGTTAATGAGTATGAGCGTCTCCGAGAGAAATATGGTTTTACTGACACAACTTCACCAAACATGATCCAATTGGCAGAAAATGTTTCTTCAAATGATGCCGATGAAACACCAGCTTTATCTCTTGATAACGTTGAGACCACCAATCATGAGAAATCAAAAGACAAATCTCGTCGTACAACAACAGCTAACACAGAAAATATGGAGGAAGTTGGCAGCTTTAAAGCCACTGAGTTGACAGAAAGTCAGTATGTTTACAGTGAGTCATCCAAAGAATTCAAATTATCCAGTGGTAATTGTTCACCTATCAGTGTAGATAAGAAAGCAAATACCAGCACTGTTGGTGATAAAGTGAAGGATGACAGTGTTGAAAAGTTGGAAAACTATGACTGTCTGAAACACACTGATATTTCACAACAAAGAGCTTTAGATTTGGCTAAACCGCTGCCCCTTGAAAGAAAAGCCAAGTCGACTGATCACAGTGTAGGTCAAAGTAAAGATCAGCATCATGCCCCTCCCAGGGCATTGTCCCATAAAGAGAGAGCTCAGACCAAGCAGGAAATCCTGACTTCTAAGATAAAAGCTCATGCCGAAAAAGAGATTTCAGCTATTAAAGAAAAAGGTTTTGCCGTATCCAAAAATTCTACCAAGCAATTGGCAGGGAGTCAGAGTACTAATATACGACAGAGGCCGCCATCACAGGAAGTGTCTAAAAAGCATGAAAGCACAGTGTCAAGTAATATTACACCAAAGCACCAGATGGAGCCTTTAAGAAAACAGATGGACCCAGTCAAGTCACCTCCCAGCTCTGTTACAATACCATTTAAGACTGTAGCAACCAGCAGTCAGGCAGTAGACCATTCACAGAAAGCACTACCCAAAGAACCAATGAAGAGCAATAACAATGTGCCAAAACCACAGAAAGAAGCAAAACCGGCAGAGAATTACAACAAGAACCCAGATGAGGGCTTGATAGAAATTCAAAAGAAAGAGAATCCATCTGGAATAAAGTCCCCTATACAAAGTAAAGAGCGGGCACCCAAGAACAAGCAAGGAAAAACAGAAGCCTATCAAGGAGAAAACTTTCGAAAACAGAAAGAAGGACTTAAAGACAATCCTGCCACAAACACAAATCCCCTTAACAAGAAAGCAGACGATCTACCACTGGCTACAGCTCTTGTCAAAGTTGAAGGCTCCAAACTTCTGATGGCAGAAGAAATCAAACATGAAGCTGTTCATGAAGACTCACCACCTTCTCTGAATCTTGTCTTTGGTCAGAACAAAACCCCAGAGGCTGACGACAGTGTGCAAATCACAGGTATAATGGTAACTGTACGAGAAAGAAAACCATCTATTGACAATGAACAATGTAAAGAGTGCATTAAGTCAGAGCCAGAAAAATGTCTTCCAAGCTCAGGTTTGGAAATAAGTAAAGGAAATTCACCTCTAAAGGAAGTTAGCATGGTGGAGCCAAATGATGGAGTTCAGAACACTCATCCGACAGTGAGGGAAGATCAAAGTAAAGTTGGTATGATTAATCACAGTGAGAACATGCAAGAAACTTCAAACCCAGAATCAAGACAGAACAATGTGCATGAGAATGTCACTGTGAAAGTTGCTAATCTCGAGCAGCAGAGTTCTTCCACAAATGCAACTCGACTCCAAGAGCCACTGTCTGAAAAAGGTGGGCCCACCACAGTCATAGTACTGGCTAAAAATAAAGCTGAAACTCAATCCCTGCTCTACAACCAGGGCCTAATAGCAAGAGAAACTGAGGATTACACAAATGAAATACCAAAAGAGAACTCAGCAAAGAGCATAAAGAAAGATGAAGTAAAGAATCATAAAGAGGATATAAATCCACAAAAAAGCCCAACAGCACATACTAATGAAAACGTCGTGGCCAAAGTGGTGAACACACCAGTCAAATACATAAATGATTCAAACAGAGGTGATGCTGAAACTTTGATAAAACATGACTTACAGCAATCAGTGAAAGAAGACACATCAGCTTTAATAAATCCAACTAATAACAGGAATATAGATGGAAAGAGTGCTCCCCTAGCGGAAGAAAATAGATTTGAACCACCACCACCAAAGCCATTCAACAAAACCAGTCCCTCTAACCATTTAACTGAAAATGAAAACACACATGTATCCCCAGAACACCAGTATAAAGAGACACAGATTGGAGAAAATAATCAAGTGGATGAAAATGTGCATATAGGCAGCATTGCCATCAGAATTGTGCCGGCAGTAAGTGAGAAGGACAAGGTGGAAATGGAGGGAAAACATAGCGTCACCACTGTCCCCTCTGTCCCCTCTGATGTAGCTGCAGGTAAACAAGTTGCATCATCTAGTCGTGAAGAAAAAGGGAACACCTTCAAAAAAGAAGAAAAAACCAAAGACCTCACTCCAGCAATGAAAGACAGTTCAGAAGACGAACTGGGAGTACAATGTGTGTTGTCTAGTGTAAGAAAACTGTCAGATTCACTTAAAATCAGCAACCAACAGAGCAACATAAACCCAGCCAGTGAAAATACTCGTGCTGAAAATGAAACGCCTGAAAAAGTCAATAAAAGCGTGAAATCAGTGGATGAATCAACAATACAACTAATGGAGGGAGATTACTTTCAAGTGCAAGGGGTGGAAGAGAAAAATACTGAACCTCACAACTGTACTAATGTTGGAGACATATCAGATGCTGTTTCAAAGGGAAGGGAACTTCCAGGATTACTACTAAGCAAGGCAGCTGTCAGCAATGAATCACGTAATGAAGGAAACAATGATGTCTTTGTGTTGGATCAAAGTCTAATGAAAACAACGAATTCAAGTTCAGTAAGAGTTCAAGACGAGAACATGAAAAGTAAGAACAGTGAAACAGAAGATAACCCTGCTTTGAAACATGGCCCCGCAGAGAGACAGAGTAATAAAAATGACAAGATGGAAGCAGATCATTACAGAAAACATCACTCAGAGAACCAGTCCAGTTTATCAGCAAAGGAAAGACAGAGCTCAAAACATTCACACACAACAAAGGAAAATACAGTTAAAGAAAAACCTGAAGTTAAACCAAAGCCAAAAGAAAGAGTATCCACAATACCTGAGATATCAGCAATTGCAGACTATGCCAGGTTAAAAGTAATTGTTTCAGAAGAAGAGTCAAGCCCAATCCAGGAATTCCCACCCAACAAAAAGGAAGGGTTCTTTCCACTAATACAGACTCGCCATAGCAGACGCCCAAATTTCAGTGCTGACCCACAAGAGTTCTCTGTGAAAGAGAAAAGTTTGCCAAATAAGACAGAGGTCAACTCCAAAGTGAACAAAGAGCCTAAACCCATAGTATATCCCATTACAGAGAAAGAACACCAAAGGACAGGAATGTTCAAACTGGGAGACAAAGAAAGACAAGAGAAGATGCTTCCAGATGCCAAAGCCGATGAAGATGTAGACACCAGGGCAAAGCCTGGACAACACCTCAAAGAAGGAAACAAGTCTTCAAAACAACGCAGTGAAGAACAAGTGGCTGGAAGTGATTCACAAAGAGTTTGTCAAGTGGAACAAATTATTCCTGAGCCAAACAATCTTCTCTTGCAAGCAACCACCTCATCTTCTACAGTCAACAGACCAAGAAGCACTTCTGTGTCACAACACCTAAAGCCACTCGATAATTCAAATCAAAATGACAACACAGCAACTAGAAAAGATGGGAAGAATGACAACACTCTGGCTAAGACTGGAGAACAGAGAAAAGGAAAAATTAGACAAGAAAAGCTCGAAACTTGGCATGATGACACCAAAGCACAGCAGCAGAAACAGGTCAAGAACAAACAAACTTCTCAGATGGAAAAAGAGAGAAGTGCAGAAGACATAAAGGTTAAACATCTAATAGAGGAGAATAGAGCTTCTCTGGCTGAAGAAGAGAGGAGAGCTGCTCTGAGAGAAGAGGAGAGGAGAGCCAGAGAGCGGGAGGCCATTGCTCTGAAGATCAAGGAAAGGCGGGAAAAACAGAGAGAAGCAGAACGAAGAGCTGAGGCAGAAAGAGCAGCTCAAAAAGAAGAAGAAGTGAGAGCAAAGCAAAGAGAAGAAGAAGAAAGGTGGATGAGAGCAATGGAAGAGAAGAGGAGAATAAAGATTGAGGAGGACCGTAGAGCAAAACTGAGAAAGGAGGAAGAGCGGGTAAAAGAGAATGAGGAGAGGAGGGTTAAACAGCAAGAGGAGGAGAGAGCTGCACAAGAGGAGCAGCACAGGATAGCTGTGCAAAAAGAGCAACAGAGGAGAGCACAACAGGAGCAACAGAGAGAACAGGAGGAGCAACAGAGGAGAGCTGCAGAAGAAGAGAAACAAAAAAGAGCAGCTCAAGAGGAGGAACAGAGGAGAGCACAAGAGGAGCAGCAGAGGAGGGCTGCAGAAGAGAAACAAAGAAGAGCTGCTCAAGAGGAGCAGCAGAGGAGAGATGCACAAGAGGAGCAACAGCGAAAAGAACATGAGGAGCAACAGAGGAGAGCTGCAGAAGAGAAACAAAGAGCTGTTCAAGAGGAGCAGCAGAAGAAAGCTGAGGAGCAGCAGAGAAGAGCCGCACAAGAGGAGAAGCAAAAGAGAGCTGCTCAAGAGGAGCAGGAAAGGAGAGCTGCACAAGAGGAGCATCAAAGGAAAGCTGTTGAAGAGGAGCAGCAGAGAAGAGCTGCTCTGAATGAGCAAAGGCGAGCTAAACGGATGGAGGAGAAGATACTAGCTGATATTCAGGAGAAGAGGAAAAGGATCAAGCAGATCCAGGAGCAGAAGATTGAAGAGCAGAGGAAAGAGAAATCAGACCTAAAGCAAAGAGAAGCAAAGCAAGAGGAGAGGACTCGACTCCTTGAGGAGAGCCAAGCTGAACTGAAAGAGGAGGAGAAGAGAGTAGCACGAGAACAGATGCTAGCTCAAAGAGAGGATGAGATCACAGTAAAAAAGAGAGAAGAAGAAAAGTTAGCATCTCACAGAGAAAAGGAGAGAGCTGCTCAGATGGAGGAGCAGAAAAGAGCAGCACAAAGGATAGATTCTCTCCAGTATTATGCTATCACCTCAACAGAATCAGAGAGGAAACCCAGAGAAAGACAACTATGCTCCCCTTCACCTTCCCAACAAAAACACAGTCCATCAGGGTCAACTGAGGACTCCCACACTAGGTCTTATAGGCCACATGCCCCTGCATCACCAGCTCCATCTCTGCCCCGCTCCAACACCTCCTCTCCTGCCCTGGGAGTCAAGCCATCAATGTTCAGGGTGAAGGATAATACCATCAGAGGTTCCTCTTTCAAGTCAGTCAAACCACGCTTCCATAAGAACTTTGGAGAGGACTTCCGGGTGGGTTCACCCATGGAGAGGGGCTCAGAAAGAGGAGAGGAGGAGCAAGAGATAACAAGACGCAGTGCTGGGACTCCTGTCTATCCTGACACAGGGTTAAACAGACTTGCTGCAATCAAAGAATCCTCCACCTTTCAGCCAGCATATTCATCGCAGGATTACTCTGCACATCTCCCACAACACCGGCCTTACTCCAGAAGGAGCATCGTTTTGGATGAGGACGACTCCCGCTCCATCATCAGCAACATGTCTGAAGATGTAGAGAGTTTTGCCACCAGTGCAACAGACCTGGCAGATATACGAGGCCTGTATGACTATGACAGGCCAGAATCAGCCTGTAGCTTCAGCAGTGATGTGTCCCGTTCTTTGGGCAAGCCTCCAACGGTTCCCCCAAAGAGTGAGAAAGCCTTGCGCAGGGCACAGAGGTTGACTACTCGGAGGATCAAGAAGGAGTTGTCCAAAACTGCAGCAGACAGCCCCGCTCAAGAGGTTTCCAGTGTCCCTTCCTCCTCCTCCACTGAGGTACGCTCCTCCAGCAGCCAAGCTGTGGCTTCCCCTCATTTCACCTCACCTGTCTCCCTTGCTCATGCTCCAGCACTGGAGTCTAGCTTGCCCCCTTCACACACAGAGCGCCAATCTCACAGCTCTTTCTATGCTTCCCCTCATGCCACTGGTCCTGTCTCCCTCCAAATTGCTTCACCTCACGCTGCGGCCCCTGTTTCCCTCCCTGTTGCTTCGCCTAATGCTACTGGCCCCGCTTCCCACACTGCTGCTCCTAAGACTGTTGCTCATATTCCCTCTTCTCCCACTCTCCATCATGCCAACCACCCAGCTCCAGTGACACAGTACCATGTAGAGTCAAGCTATCCACAGTCCTACCCACTGACCCAGCGTAAGGTGCTGCAAGACCTCGGCTCTGGCCAGTACTTCGTAGTGGACGTACCTGTACCAGTGAAAACTAAGACTTTCTTTGACCCTGAGACAGGAAAGTATGTCCAGCTGAATGTGCGCGAGTCTGGCCAGAGCACCTCCCGACCCCAGCCCCAGCAGACATACCCACCACCTCAGCTCCAACCCCAAATGAAGGTCAAGCATCAACAACAGGACGCTCCACCTGGCAACCTCTTTGCGCAGTATCAAGGCAGCCATGGTTATCCCAAAGACTACCAGCCCCCAGCTATCCAACCTGCGCCCCGCCCCAGGTCATCAGCCTCTGTGACTCTCCACCAGGACCAACAGCCTGTCCGGGTGAGCCACAGTTACGGATATCCAGCCCCTGAAATAGGACAGAACTCTGATCATCGGTACTGCCCAGAGAAGACTCCATACATGGACACAGTTAATGATAAAGACAAAACATATAACACACTTTACAACACACATGGCTCAAATGAGTCATTCCCAGAGTGTGACACAAACAGCCAGCTTGCAGTAAGCTCCGTTTGTGAAAATGAAAACTCAGCCCACTCACGATGTCAGCCCCGTAACATAATAACAATGAGTGAACTGGAGGACTTTATGGAGGTGTCTGACTGGTAGCTTTCAGTCAAAAGAAGTAGCTAAATAAAGTATCTGATACCCAAAGCACAATATTAATAGATCATGATATGCAGCATTTTAGGTTTTTGTAAATGACTTTCAAAGTGAAAATAGTCTGAGAATGTTTTGGGTTTGTAGTTTTGAAAAGTTCCCGTGACATGCTGTTAAATCGCTGCTGTTGATTTTGGAGATTCACTGTTGAACTATTTATGTGTTACAGAGAAGTTCACCATTCCATTTGACTTTTGAATGTGAGAAGCTAAGATATGTTTCCTGTGTATCCCATTGCCTCCTAAACCCAAGAGTATGTTGTTATACATCAAACAGCAACAGTGTGTCAGTAGTAGTTTGGAAAAGCATTGGCTTCTGCTATGAACACTGGCAGACCTGCTTTAGTTTTCATTCTTTCTTTTCTTGTTGGAGAAATCCTTCTTTTGGCCTTTTGTGATGCATGAAGTATTAAACCCACAGCGTCAATCAAATATCTGAGGCATAGTTTGTCTATTCAACCGCTGTGTCTAAGTAAAAACATGGTGATGTGATTCTTGCTGTTTTAAAGGTTTAATTTCATACAGTAGTCCATTTTTAAAGTTGGAAGTTTGTGAGAATGTTTCTTTGTTGCTGTGAAACAGAGTAGTGTGACATGGACTTATTCAGGCAATAAAAACACACTTTATTTAACCAAAAACTTCTCACCACAATGACTGTCTTTCAAAATCATATTGTAATGGTTAGAAATTAACCAAAAAGGAAAAGATTGCTGCTACAGGTTGATTTCATTTTACTACTCATAAGGTTGTAATAACAATATAATATTACTGCCACTGATGTCCTGTTTTCACTCCTTTGAAATGTACAAAGGGTCTGAATGACTCAAAGTGAAGAGTGTTTTTACTGAACACATAAAGCAATTACAAAGTGTTATTGAGAGAGCACACTAATACATGTCCTCAGAGAGTTGATCAACACAAAAAGAGAAAATAAGATTTTGTTAATGACATTTGTGTATGTCTCTGCCTTGGGATCTAATGATAGAAATAATAAAATGTCTTTTCTTGATTTGCCTTAAACTCAGATTAAAAAAACCCTCTGAGACCTGTGGAAGCACAGGCAATCCTGGCTGACATTACTGTCTTTAAGAGGCTGTAGCTGGCTCATTTTTAATGCCACAGTGAAGATATCAAATGAAACTAAGAAATACATTGGTACCAAACATGTCATGATGTCAGGGAACTGGCTAAATGATGCTAAATGACGTTAGGCTACATTTTGACAGGGGTCCTTTGACCTCTGACCTCATATCTGAATGAAAAAGGGCTCTGTGCGTACCCACACCTCTCCCCTTTACACACATGCACATTAGTGATAATCCCAAGCAGCTCAGGGCAAAAGGTCTGAACTAGAAACAGACAGTGCGTCTGAAATCAGTCTTCAGGTTCCCAGCTTTGAGAATATATCCATCGCTTCTATGTGGCATCTTTCGTTGATCTGCTAAAGATCCCAACTTAAAAAAGACAAAAATGGGCATGTGGGTTAAACAAACACTGCTGTGGTGAGGATGCCTGCATGTACACCCGAGCTACATAGTAACCTTTAGTGTTGTTGATCCCCTGAGAAGCAGTAACCTGCTTTGTCCACTGCAGGGCAGAGGAGAGCGACTCCTCCACTGGAGCAAAGACTTCAACTTAAGACTTATGTAAAGGAAAACTTGAGGAGAAACCCCAAGTAAAAGATGCAATGAAGAAGACATTATATTTCTCCAAAGAACCATCATGTTGGCTCTTTTGTACATGACCCTCAATTGATAAAACTTGTACGACAGCTTAGCTGTGTACACAACACAATCACAATCCTTTTAAAAGAAGAGATTTTGTTAAGGTTAGAGAAGATAAAACCACATTGTAAACCTGGGCAGTCCAATTCCCACTAAATCCACACTTTTCAAGAGAATCCTACAAATAACCTGAAGGGTTAAATCTGTTGTGTAATTCCATTTGGCTTTGGCAGAGCTCGAAGCGCCAGCAGAAGCCCTGCCTCAGCAGTTTAGCCTGCCCAATAAAGCAGCAGGCTTCATACCGCTGGGACAGTCTGACAACCACAGCCAGAGACAAGCCCATGCCACTCCGTCCAGCATCCAGACAGGGAGAGGTCCCAGCACACACATGCACATCCACATAAATGCATGAACACATGCATGCAGACAAAAACACAAAGTGCACATACAACATTTGCTCTTTTATGGGGAGGTGGCTGATGAGGGTTACCCTAAGACTTTGGGAGTAACTTGGATGATGCAAATGCATGTTCAGCGCTTTACTGTTTATCCTTCTCCAAATGACCCACAATGTGACAGACGCATGCACACACACAACCTCGAAACTTGACCATCGCTTTAAAGCTCTGGGTTTTTTGGGCTTCTGTCCAAGACTCCTCACAGGAACACAGGAAATGACATTTCCTACGTTTTGCAGGACACACAGAGAAAGAGAGAGCGAGAGAGAGAGAGAGACAGTCAGAGTGAGAGAGTACTGGGAGAGTGAGTGGGAGTTCCTAAGTGGGAACAGAGCATTTACTGTTTCATATTACACAGAAAAGAGGAGAAAGAGGAGAAGAGTTAATGGTGGGTAAGGGCTCTGGTGGGTTGTCCAGTCAGGCTCTGTTTTGAATGTAGCTGCTTGTGTTAATGCTGTGCAGTTGTCTGGGTTTATGGATTCGCTGACTGTGGAAAATGTACTTCTCTGTAGTGGTCCTTGTCCTGACTAAGGCTCTGGTCACAGGTAAGTTTATCTTGTTTACAAAAATAACCATTAAGAAAGAAAGAAAGAAAAAAAGGAAGTAAGAAAGAAAGAAAGAAAGAGAATGTGTCTGAAGTAGTAACTTGATCGGTCATCTATGTCATCACTGTAAAAAACATACATTTTGAGCATGTAAATGATTTCAAACATACATGAAAACACCTAATAGTCATTGTTTTAACCAAAAGTTGCAAGTGCATCCATTATTATTGTTATTATATCATTGACATAGCAAAAGGTCCTTTGCAAACTGGGCAAATATGGCTTTGTTTAAACTCAAACTTGCTGTGGGAGTTAAGTTGAGTTGGAGCAAGTTTGTTCCCTGTGATCAGAGAAAACCTCAGTATAATTTGCGTTCTATAAACTGCCATAAAGTGGACGTACAACTCATATTTCCTGCCCTATAATTTTTTTGGTTATGTTCAGTTATGTGTTTAGTTGGAGTCACTGTTGCTGCTTTTGTTGTCACATTAAATAGTGTAGGACAGACCCTGAGGGAGATTCCCCAACTAACAGCAACAACAACAAAAAAGAGCGAGGCGGCCCAGATGGTCCCTGTTATCTTGTCGTGTTTCTCTTTGCTTTCGGGCCGTACCGTACTGAAGATGAATGTTTCCCACCTGTAGATTCTCTTTGCCTGTCTGTTCACACATATTGTGTCCAGACTTCAAGTCTCTTCCAGACAGACCTGACCCAGCTGGCAGCACAATAAAACAACCTCCAGGGAAGTTAAGAAAGGGGCACAGAGTTTTCTGATTCTCATTCCTCTTACTCTTTCTAGGCTGCAACAGACTGAATTCCCATCCAGTGATGGAATGACACATATAAGTAGAAGCAGCGATAGTTTTGAGCTCTAACGCCATAAATCCAAGCAGCCACTGTGGGTGTGCACATTAATGTACTTTGTCTAAATGCTACAATTATGTTTAATTGGCAGGAAATCAAACATCTTGCAAAAATGAACTCAGACTTTTTCCCATGTGGGGCTCATTAGCAACTTTAGTTAATTACTAATTTAACTAGAAGGGAGGGGTCACACGAGCTACCAGATCACAGTATTCTGAGTGACTTTCTTTTTTGAAAAGAAAATGTTTTGTGGTTTGGTTTGGTTGTATTCTATCATAAAACAGAACCTATATAACATATATATACGATATTTTCATACAAAAAATAACAGTGACTGTGGCACCTGTACTGCTTGTGTCTTCTGTCGACAGAGGTATGTCATGGCCTGAACGTGACAGTGACCCCTGGGCCTGTTGTCATGGTAACAGAGAGAGACAACGTGACACTCTCCTGCCTGGTATCTCAGAGGAAGAGGAGCGGCAGCGTCCTCATCCTACGCTGGTTCTATTCCCCTCTCGCTGCTCCCACCCTCGCACCTCCTCCCCCCTCTCCATCCCCGTCTCCTCCTGCCCCCGAGACCCCCCAGTTTCTGATTGTGAAGCTGGGCATAAAGAAAATTAAGCTGTATGGGAACTACACTCGTCGTTTCCCCCAATTTAAGTTTCGTCTGTATGAGGACACGGAGGGAGAGCTGTACCGGTTGCGGATCCTCAATGTGACGGGGGTAAACCAGGGTTTCTACACCTGCAGAGTTCAGGAGATCCGCAAACACAGAACCACATGGAGGGCAACTTCCAATGGCACGAGCACCACACAGCTGACAGGTAATCCCCTTTCTACAAGCTACTCTTCATGTCACGTGTTGGTGTTATGTTGGATGGGCCAGGGCCTCCTTTTGGCTGATGAATGGGTAAAAGTGCTGGTTTTTGACATTTGTCATTTTAAAGTATTCATGTAAGCTTCGTGGTTAAAGGTTTGAGACTCTTTAGAGCAAACATCCTTTCTGTCTTGGCATTTTTGACATAAGAGTAGATTCCCCTGGGATGCAGTGGGCACGTCCCCCTAAATTCTCACAATTTGTTCCATTCAATAAAACGAAAAGGCCTTCACACTATACGACCACATGTCGTTTGTTCCTACCCTCAAAACTGACCAACAGGAACGTTTCCAAAATTAGCTGTCATCTGCTGTCATACCTTAAACATCATCAACATTTGATTGATGCAGAAAAGGCAAAAGGTGGTGCAGAAAATTCACCGGAATATAGGAAAGGAAGACATTGATGTTCAAAATGTCTTTGCATCATTTCAGCAGATTAAGGAGCAAGTTATATACCATTTGTCCTTTGAAAAAAAACTGAAAGTCTTTAATATCTTCATTTTTTTATATACCTTTGTGCAACCATGGTCCCTGACAAAAGATGATCAAACACAAAGGGAACTTCTGCTGTTATGACTTGGAAAATGCTGTCCATGGAATATTTCTTTCCAAGGAATTCCCTCACAGCCGCACACTCAGCTGAGACATGCTGCCCTTGTTATCTGGCAATGGAAATAACCGAAGGAGCAACAGTTTTCATTAAAGGACAAAGGCCAAATAGAAAGCCTGTATTTTCTGTCTGTAGCTGTGCTTTGCTGTAAGTAGTGCCTATGTGTGTCTGAGTGTGACCCCAATCCTCTGGCATTTCCATCTCAAAACAATGAGCTCACACAGCCAAACCACACTCAACAATATCACTCTCTGTGTGTGAGTGTGAGGAGTTAAAGGTAAATGTGTTGCTAAGCTGGCTACGTTCAAAAACTCTGAAACACATGACGTCAGCATTCTGGGTTTACTTTTATGCAAGCCTCAGGAGAAAATTTACTGGAGAATTCAGTTGCAGTGGAACTTTTGTAGTCCGTGCCAATATAAGTAATAAACAACATGAACAAACCAGGTTAATTCAAATCACATGCAGTAATGAATATGTCTTTATACATTACAATCATTTATGTGATTTAATTAGACTGATCTGCTGCAGATGCATGAGTTGCACTGGATAAACAGAATCAATAGAGAATTATTATAAGTGTGGCTACACCTGACACAGCTGCACAGTTTACCTTTCACTTGTTTTATGCCAGAAAAGAATCGAGGTTTGAGTCAGACGGAGCCATCAGACAACGCCCTGCCTGCCCTATATTCAGGGCACTGTCCCACTGAGGAAGCCACACAACCTCAGGCATCTCCGACATGCATTGACCACAGAACCAGAAACACACGAGCTGACATTATAAGGGTAAACAAAGAGAAAACTAAGTCGGAACTGTAATCCAGGGAACCCCTCAGTCTGCAGAGCTCAGAGCAGAAGCCACACCCGCACTGAGATACATGGACAAGTCCTATTCTAAAGGTTTTGCACAGAGGGGAGATAGTTTTTCCTCTCCCACGTCTTTAAATCACAACTTCAGACCTAATGGTCTGCTGCTTTTTCTAAACTGGAAAATGAGCAGACAGCGTGTACAGTTAAACTGCTCTCTGACTTTCCAACCCTTCCAGTTTCAGCGGATGGTTGGTTTTTTATTGCGTCCTGTCTTCACAGCTGGACTAATGTGGGGTAGCAGATGAGCTTAAATCTGTACCTGATGGCCAGCTTTTAGGCTTTTCACGGAAAACCTGTGCAGTGTATTTTCTTGAGCTTGTGTAGACACATCTGTCCTGTGGAGAGTGTGTACTTTAATAGCTCCTGAACAGCCAACCTGTTAACCTGGGGCCGCAAGCTCTGATCAGATGTGGGGTTTGGCATGTGGTTAACCACAGTGTAAAGGTCACATATGTGGTTTACTTACATTAACTGTTAACTGCTCAGAGATGCCTGTTAATGCAGCCTGTCACCTCATCAGATGAGTTAGACTAAAATGTACAAAGCTGTCATTACAGCATACAGTTCAATAAGAAAAGCATAGAATAACTCTAATTGTTATAATATATATTGACACCAATGTATAATCCATTGTGAACATACTTATAATGCATTATAATGTGTTATCCCTCCGTATAATTATAGTATTATGGTATATAAATATTCATAACGCTTTAAAACAATCATAAAACATTGAAAATCATTTCATAATGAATTATATGATCAATTAATACTTGATAACCCTTTTTGCAAGAGCCATAGTGTTGGATTCTCACAGTTCATTATAATCATTTTATAATGCTTAAGTGACAAGCAATTATGAAATATTTTGATACTTTATCTTATTAGTCATTATACAATGCTTTTACTGCGTTATGCTTATTGTTATAAAGCATGTTATAGTATCACTATAAGCAATCATTGCTGTAAGCAGGTTAGAATGTATTATATGCTCATAATAGATTATATTATTAAGATTTAGAAACAAAAAAAACCAAAAAGTAATTATTACATTGTATTGAATAGGGAAAAAAGGTGTGTAAAGCTCTAATTGAACACAGCAGTATCTTGAAAAACACATTACTTGTGTTGTATTATCTAAAGTGTATCTTCTCCTGCCTTTACTGCCTGTTAAACTGATCACTGAAACATCAGATACAGTTTTTTCATGCTCGCTCACAACACAAAAGCCGCTGTGTCGCTCCCTGACATTAATTAACGTGATATTCAGACTGAACAGCCAAGACCACATTTGACAATTTTGCAGGCCGTTGAGCGGTCTGGAAACAGGCTAGAAGTCAATTAGAGTTAATATCTTATCATTTCTTATTAATATGTTTATCAACCTGTGTTTAAAAGACATATTAAAAACTCATTACGGGGAGCAGGGACTAAGTAATTTATGTACATAGCCTCTGTTCACTCTCCTCAACCTCTTGCTAAATACCCCTGACCTACATACAACCCATCACTCATTGACACTGCACGCTGACAACAACTTCCTTATTCCTTCTCTTTTCATACCACACAAAGACTATTGCAGCATTAAACAATCATGAAGCAACCAACAAAAGGAAGTGGAGATGCGGAGCAATGGGGAACCCCCGAACACTGTCCAAGAACAGCAATACAGGCCTCAGTGTGTGTGTGTGTGTGTTGGGTTTGGCTAATGCCGCAGCAGAATCTCCCTTCACGAGTGCAGTTCTGATATTTCTGGAAACCACTGTGTTGGGTTAGGGCCCTCAAACAACAGCAGTTTTAAAAGAAACTTGTCTGGGCACCGTTTTCTACTCTGTGTAATTTTTCTGACTTTTTAAAAAAACATTTTTCTCTCCAGTGCATTTCACTTCTGAGGATGGTAGCAGTGAAGGACTGTGGCGTTTATTTGCAGGTACTGTTTAAATTTTTCTTCACCTTCTTCTGTTTCATGCCACCACATACAAGTCTTCCTTTTAAAATGCCACTGTCCTGACACGTGTTTGTTTTCTAGATGTGTATCTGTGCGCTGTGCTGATTTGCTCACTGGGCCTGCTGTCTATCTTCCTGTTCACTCTGGTTCTCACCTGCCAGTACTTTTACAGAAGACACAGGCTCAAAGGTAAACACAATCATTTGTTTTACTACAATAATTTCACATTTATGTTTAAATTTTCCTGTTAAAAATGACAACTGACATTACTTTTGAATTAACATAATTTTTTCTGCTGTTTTCTCCACAGCCAGTTACCTTCTGGTCAAGTGTCCAGAAAGCAGGTACAGTGGTTTATTAATTCATTTATCGGTTGGTCATTTAACAGAAAGTTATTAATCTAGAATTTTGATAAGGACGTTAATTGCTAATTTTCTCTGTTTAACATACTTTTCAATTGATTTCTAGTTGGAAAAAACAATGCTACTATTTTAAGTGCAATAGAAATGATTTGCAGGAAATTATTGATGCCCTATCTTATTCTAGTATCTGCCCTGTGATTTGGATCTGCTCCAAAATTGAATTGGTTCTTTCTTGGCTCATGTTACAGCCTTCCACCAAGTTTTATGAAAATCTGGCCAGTAGTTTTTGTGTAATCCCGCTGACAAACAAACAAAGCAAAGTGAACCTCCTTGGCGGAGGGAATAATCTAAATAAACATGGCTGCAGCTGTAAATAAAACTGAAAAACCTCTCCTTTGCTCCATGCAGCTCCGGAGAGACTGTAACCAGCTCCAGCAGTTCCTCCAGTTCTTCTCCAAGAGCTCAAAGGAAAGCCACAAGACAGAAACCTGACAGAAGAGTAGCAATAACACCTCCTAAACTCCCCGCAGAGCCTCCACCACACATACCAGCCAAAGGTAAAGTGACATCTTGAGGGCATGGACATTACATTCTTCAGTGTGTTGCAACCTTTTCGGCTTGTGACCCCACATCACAGGTTATGGTCTCAGTGTGTCCAAACACACTGGATGCATTAGAGACACAGGGGGGCTGAGAGAGGCTCCACCCCCCACAAAAGAGTAGTTTAAGAAAGCAACAGTAGATGAAGGCATCCAGCAAGTACAAAAGCAGAAAAATGATATCCCCAGCATAATTCAATTTCCGTGACAAAAACAGTAAAAAACAGTATGGTTTGAAAGAGACTGGAGATGAGCAGGGAAAAACAGCAGAGAATGAAACTTTAAACTGTATTTGGCTATGGTGCATGTTGTTTTTCTTTCCACCAAACAGTCATATTTGTGAGTTTATTCCTCTTGGCTGCTGTTTTGAGTCAATTAAAGCCGTCTCTGTTTTTCAGTGCCTGTTGCTGCAAAGAGACCTCAGAAGCCCAGGAGGTTAAAGGCTCACATCAGGAGTTCTGCCACTGTAAGTCTCCTACAAACACCTGTCCACCTCTTCCATCAAATAATTTATGAAACTAATTAACAAACCTGTTAAAATTTATTTATTAACATTTTGAAAAGCAGTTTTTTTTCTCTGCACAGAGTTGTTATTGAGGTAAATGCAAGAGGGAATTTGTCTCACGACTGCATGATTGTCTACAGGAGTTTATTGCCGTCTCTTCATTCAGTTATGAGCTTGATAATTCTATTTAGCTTTATTGCTTCTCAAACACAATTATTTATTTAGAGTGCTTCATTGGTTTTATATCTACAATAAAAATGTCAAACAAGTGTATACAGAAGAAAACTACTCAAACTAAGGATCATCAGTATTTCTACTGATGCCGTTGTTGTGATTGCGTATTGAAACGAAACTCCGCAGATGTGAGAATTTCTTCTGCACGAACATACTGATTGGATTAGTGCAACGAGGAGGATCTGAGGATGTTGGATAGGACTCCTATTGTACCAAATGTTGTTCGGGTAAACTGGATGTTCCAAGAGATCCCGTAAACACATACTTTCTGCAGCTGAAGAGCACTTCGGGGTTGTTTACCATGCAAAGTGAGGGAATACTACTGTTCTTCTGAAAGCAGACAGGATGAATATACTCCCTATATACATCTCTTTTCCTGAAATATCTTAGATCGCTTCACATTATATATAACAGCATATTTTGCCTTATCTCTGGGCTACATTCCTTCAAGTTTCCCTCACTGATTCCCTCCCTCCTCCAGCCTCGAGTACCACAGGACGATAGCCTGACATACGCAGAGCTGGAGCTGGTCAGACCGAGGCCAGAGCCCCCGGCCTCCTCCAGCCCTGACCCCACTCCCTCCAGCCCGGACACTGTGTACGCTCAGATCCTCTTCCAAGAAAAACAGCTGTAAACACAGCAGCTCTGGACGCATGGATGTCATGGTACCTCCCGGTGAGGGTAACTGAACTGAGTGGCAACCAAAGGACTATATTTATGAACTATCAGTATGGTATTTAGCATTTGTTTTTGGCTGTAAGTATGCTACAACTGTTGGTAAATGAGGGTTTTGTTTCCTCGGCACAGTTCCATTCCAGCACAGCAGTTTTCGGGTCTTATAATTCTGTTGTTTTGTTTGTTGGCATCGCTGGCCTGTGAGCCAGATGTTTGTAAGAACACTCATACTGTTAACTACTCTGTATAAACTCAGGAGACTGTGTGGAAAGAAACTGTTGTCCAGGCTCTCTTACTGCAGTATCATAAGGCACTGTAACACTTTTCAAATGCATGTATAAATACAGTACTAATACACCAAATTAATAAATATATGCCTGGGTGTGACAGTCTTTGATTCATATAAATACTGTTTTACATGACCTCTTTTAAGTGGGTTGGGTTGTCAGATTTGCCTCTAATTTGTCTGGGGTCAAAAGCAAAATCTGTTTCACATGACAGCAGACAAACCACAACAGCTGCAGCGCCTTCATACCACTTTTCCACAGACATAGATCGGATTTTGTTCCAGTTTATGCACCTCATTTTAAACCTACCAAAAACAAATTGGTTTGGACTTGAAACTTAAAAAGTTGTTTCCTAGCTAGAGCAAAAAAATAAAAATAGCATGTTTTCCTGGACCTGTGTGTACTGTGATGACACCAGTGAGCTTCATATTCTACAGGCTGGACTGAGAGCATGAAAAAGATGCACTGGAGATTTGTTTTCTGGGTAAATAATAACAGGACAAAAACAGCTAATCAATGTAATCTACCATCTTGCAACAACCGCTTACTTGTTTTGTGCATCTTGCAAGTTAATGACACATCTTTCATTACAACTTCTGTTCAAAACTGGAAGAAATGCAGCTTGTTCTCTGGATAGCAACAAGGATCCAAGATAACTCAAAGGAAGCAGTTTAAACATTAAATGGATTGCACTTGTATCACACTTTTCTAGTCTTTGCGACAACTCAAAGCAATTTTTAAAACCACACACATCGCTCCTTCACACACACATTCATACTGGTGGCAGAGGCTAACTTAAATGGTACCACCTGCCACCATTCATACATATACATGTAAAAGCAGCATTGAGTGCATTTTGGGGTTCAGTATCTTGCCCAAGGATACTTCGACATATAGGCTGACATAGTCTGGGATCAAACCACCGACCACAGGTCACTGGTGAAAAAGGGAGTACCAGTGGTGCATGTTTTAGTGTGAAACTAGCTTTTTCAAAAGTATCCAACTATTGTTTTAAAATTAGTGGTTTTAACCAGTTGTTGGATGGCCAAAGTGATAAACACAACAAAAAACATGAGATGATCTGGTGTTATGTTAATATTTACACAAGTTTTTGAGTCTCCGTCTGATTCTGAAGTCTGACCATCGCAGCACAGGTACAAACACTAAACATGAATCCTGGAAGTGGCATGCATTATGCTCAAGTACCCAGGAAAGGTGAAGGGTGTGGGCCATTTTGTGAAGGTCAGTGTGTGAAAAATGGGATGAAGATAGAGTTGCACGGAGAAATAGAATGATGCACATCCACACCCTTCTCTGTGTGAGTGGGAGAGACGGAGAGAGAGACCATCATCCCCCACAGTTCAGACTCACTGACTAGGATGAACCCGCTAATGACTACATTTATTCAAATTAGACTAATTGTAATCATGGTTAATAATTAGCTTTACAGTGCATTATAATTGGGTTAGGCTACAAGATGGTTCTGCCTAGGTGCAATAATTTATTTGATTTAATTATTCTGAGGAACCCAATGGTTTGACATTTCATATCATAAAACCAGCGGTGTAGAGAGAATGGAGATGGCCGTTAGCTTTAGAGAAGGTCATTGCTCGCTCTCTGGGAAAATTATGAGGACTATTTTCCACTCTATTAAGCTACTCCACTTAGCACAATTAGCCACACACACAAAGGTTAAAGAGAGAGACCTCTTTCTTTATGATAGAGAGGAGTGGTGCATGAGAGCGCGAGCAAGAAAGGGAGACACAGAAAGAGAGCGAGCCTCCACCGTCGAGATAATCTACCATCATTTTAAAGCGAAATGTGTAAGATAGGGCCAAAAAAAATGTTATCAACAGAATGTGAAGAAGTTTTGATGTAGTTTGACAAAGTTTTGAAGGTATGTTAAAGATGTCCATGTATTGACTCAGTGATGTAATTAGTATGCTAATCAGCCCGGCCTGTCATGTCTCATCATACTACTTGAGACTCGAGAGGCTCTGTAGCGTCCAGTCTGCCCTCAGTCCAACACGAGACAATGAAGAAGTAGAGCTTCATTTGCCACACTGAAGGCCAGGGGGGTAAAAAAGCTGAGAAGTCACAGGGTCAAAAGCTGTCATATCATTGTAAAACAACACATGCGCAGTAAAAAGAAAAGCCCTTATTTTCTACTTCTTATTTACCTTCCTTGGTTTTTAGAGACCGTCCTCAGTTAGTGGCTCAGTAAACACAAGATGGACGAAGCTCTCGGGGAGCCATCACATTCAGCGGCAAACAACAGAGGTGATATAAAATAAGCAAAACAAGAGTAAACATTTGTGTGGCGTTCCCCCGCTGGGGACTCGCTCTTGGCAAGTGCAGACACTGAAAGTTTGATGCTGAACTCACATTGCTTCTGTTGACTGTAAGTAACATCCAAAGGTGACCATTTAGTGGAACGAAACTTTGATGTAATTTATAACAGAAATCGAACTGAAAACATTACAAATGGCATCGACACATGGTTTTGATGTAGCTGTTTCTTTGCCACCATTTTCTTCTGTTTCTTCTTTGCGTATTCTTGCCCTACTGTTAGTTAAATAACTGACTACTTTACATTTCGTTTGTTTAGACCCAGTAGAAAAAATGTGCTGGTATTACTGTTATGGCATTAATTGCCTATATATTATTGAGGAAACTGCAAGGTTTATTGTGCACGTCTAACTGCGAACAATCTGTTTATGAGTTGAAATGCTTCCCCTTATTTGTCTGGAGCATGTGGCCAAGCAATACACATTGTGCCTTTAAAAAGCTAGCTTATTTATTGGACTATTATAACATTTATGCAGGAGTGTCAGTACTGTAATTTCCCTTTGAAGGTTTACAAAGGGTTAAGTTTTATACCGTCTCTTCAAATGGGTCAGATTTACCCAGGAGTGAGATGTCGAGGCCCTGCAGTGATTACAGAGATTGAACAATCTGATGTGGCTAAAAAGGCGTTTGTCCTTTGTTAACCATAAACACACACACACAAAAAGCTGTGACAAGCAGAAAGCATACCTCAACAAGGCCCAAACACGTTTCACACCATCCACAACACACACCAGCGACATGATCACAATAAACTTGTGAAGATAATGGTACAACAAATGGAAAACCCTTCGAATGCTCAGAATACTCGTTAATGCTGCATTACAGTGCAGATTGAAAACACATTGTGAGAAACAACAAAGAAATCTCAGTAAACTATTCACAACTAACTAAAACATCCTGAGTAGTTCATACCACAAACATTTACCAAAGCAAAACACGACAGCCCTCATAGCACAAAATGCTGACGCGTGCATGTCGTTGTTTTTATGATCATGGATGCTCGTTGTGCAGTTCGTGAGAAGTGAACTGCTCCAGCTCTACAATACTATTAAAGAGCTGGATTTCTCAGGAACGCTGGCCGAGCATGCACGCTCTTCATCATTCACACAATTCTCTTTTGCTTTCAGTTTGAAGCTGCTCAGTTCAACCCCGGGCAAGTTAGCTCTGCTGGAGCGGCAAGGATTGATTTAAATAACTGTTTTGAAGTGTTTTTAAAAGCTTCTTCTCCCCATCACATTCCTCATGAAGTTATAATCCTTCCGGTTTCACCTTTATGAATCCCAGATTAAATAAAATTAAATAAAACCCAGATTTCAGCCATAATCATGAGACTCACAGGAGAAGATGTATGCAAATAGCTGTCAATAGTTTTATTAAAATTTGTCGAAATTCAGTATTTACAAAGAAAAAACAAACAGAATTAAATACCTATGTAGGAGATTAAATATCCCATGTTGTCTGAGACTGAGAATGTACCAAATAATGTAACACAGTTCTCCCTGATTGCACACACAGAACCAGACTGATGTACAGCAGGTCCCAATGCCCAGCTGCTGTCAGACCTGAGACACTGATGAATTTTCTGAGTCAGAGTCTCTGTGTAGAAACGATAGCTGGAGGCGGGATTGTGTTCAAACCCTGCCGCCTCTCACTCACAGGTCCAGGTGAAAACTCTGCCCCAGGCATCGCCGGCCAACAGGGTCGCATGACTCCTGCACAGAAGAGTGTGCTTAAATAATGGGAACAGCTTTTCAGATCTGTGGGGTTATGTAAATGTATTCTGTTGTAATGCAAACAATCTGATACCTGGTGAGAGTAGGTTTGAATTAGTAGTTAGTTTATTAGCTTTGAAATAGATTTAAAGTTTAATGTTGTTCCTAAGGGGAGACACTACAAGTAAAGAGATAAATAAAAGATATTTCACCATGAAACTGACCAATTCCATTAGTTACATTACATTACATTTTTTGTATTATAACTTTTCTGACATTGCATAAATCCTGGTTTAAAAATGTTTGCTTTATTAAAGCCAATGTTTGTTTGTTTTTATCAAGTCAATGTTTTTAGCATTCCATAAATCAGAAAACACTATCAACAGCCATAAAATAAAAGTTTTAGCTATAATTTTAGGAATAAAATGTTCTATAAATCAGGCTAAAAATGATATATAAAAAATATAGATATGTTTTGTAAAAGTTCATACATTTTGCAAGACACCACAGGTTAATAGGTGAATCTATATCACTTTGAAACCTCCTTAGTGTCTCAGTCTCTTTGCTGTGAGCAGTTATGTGATATTTACTGTACCTGGACATGGCCAGCGCTGTGATGGCTGGATTATTCTTGCTGCGGCGCTGCGACACGGCCTGACTTCTGTTCAGCTCTTGACACGATACCAGATGTCTCTCCCAGCCTTTAACCTGGCATGAGCTGCTCACTGTGGATACATCATTAGAATACATCAACCCCCATTCATTACTAAATCACAGGGCGGGTGTCCACCCTGTCTGTAACCCTGACCCAGCGGTCCCCACAAAAAAATCTAAATGTACATTAACGCAGTGTTTATCTTTGGTCAGCAGGCCGTTAAAGGGAGAAAAATCCCTCGAATATAAATGCTTCAGTGTTACGTAAAGACTTGCCTCAATGTAATTTGCCAGGCATAATACTCCTATGAGGTGACGCGAGGCTGTAACCAACGTATGCCAAATTGGATCTGGGTATTATTGCTTTCTAAATTATACACGCACACACACGTCAGCAGAATTACTCATCAGTGTTTACTGCCTCTATGTTTAATAACTTTATAACAACATAATTCCTGCTAGCTCTAATGCTAGTGAGGGATGGGGTAAGCATTACAGGCTCTCATCTGAAAACAACGCTGTCTAGCTCTGAGATGAGCGGTTAAAAATAATCATCTCACACTTAAGGATTTATCTAATTAGATAGCGATGGGTTTCTTTTTGTAACACAGGAATCATTTCCTCTCTGTGCATCTTAGTCACTCTCACAGTTCTGCCTCTGTCAGCCACTCCCATCATCTGTGTTGTTTAGAAATATAATCCCTATATGCATATCCCATCCTACTGCCAGTAACATTACCGTCTCTCTCTGTTCGGTCTTGCCCTGGGGACACAGGCTCTTCTGGAAGGCCAGGTAATTGTGTTCTGGTGTACTCTGTCTTCCATATCTGTATGAGAGACACATAACGAGTAGCAAAATCAGACATAATTCAACATAATAACAAACACACTCACAAAAGCACCAGCACGCACGCACACACCCCATAACTCAAGGTAATAATAAAGTAATAATACCATTTTTGTGTGTGTGTGTGTGTGAGTTGTGCGTGTGGCATGGGCACCCACTCCCAAGTGAAGCCCAATTTAGAGTTTGCAGCTTTGATTGCAGAGAGGCAGTATGTGTTTATATTAGTCCTGCACAAAAGCAGTCACACACACAGAACCCATATGCTGTTATTAATAACTTGATGGACATCCAAGTGGCACCAAAGTAATGACAGTACAGTGTAGTTTATAAAAACAAAGAAACAACTGACAGACACAGACATTCTCTGTCGTACAAAAAAACGCTCACCCGTATGACGCCGTCTGCACAGCCAGTGACGATGACGTTCTTGGCATCCCACTCGTGTCGCTGTGTGAAGCCGACGCACAGGACGTCTGGCTGAGGCCCGCAGGAAGTGTCGGTGCAGGCCAACAGCTGACCCTTCATCGTCCACAGGTAGAGCAGAGGTCCCGCACATGACGCAATCTCACCCTGTGGCAGAGTAATAGGTGTTGACGCCCATGTGTGCAAAGATTCACACAAAAGACAAGCACAGAAACAGACACTAAACAGGCAAGAGGATACGTGGCCCGTCAACAATGAGAAGCCTTTCTTCCTCATGCTGCGAATTAAGAGGAACAACACAATGTGGACCAAAACTGAGAGTCTGGCCAATGTGGAGATTGACTTTAAAGGGGGAACCAATTACAGATATGATGTCCGATACATGCATAGTCCCTTATGAGCTGGAATTACACACTCTTTGTGGATTGTGCACTGATTTTGCACTAATATGACGATGCAAATGCACTCAGAAGGCTGTTTTCTTAAACTTAGCTTTATTAAAGAATATTTCACAGTATTATACATTTTACATAATGCATTACATTACCAACCAATTCTAGAAATTAAACAAATAGCTGAATTAACATCAGTTCTGTTTGTTTAGTATCAGTGAATTACTGATTTAAAGAAGAGTGAGAGAGGGTCGGTAGATTGACAAGGGAGGAGATAAAGAGGGAGGACTTACAGTGAGTTCGTTGATGGCCAGTGCAGAGATGCTGGTTGAATGTCCTGTTAACTGGGTGACGTAGCTCAGCTCCTCCATGTCCCACAGGATACAGGTGAGGTCACGAGAGCCACTCACTATCATGCTGTGGACCTCAGACACAGCCAGACACGTCACTGAGTCTGTGTGTCCGTACAGCGGCTACGAAGACAATTGGGTCAGTGTTATTCTGAGTGTGTGTGTGAATGTCTGTTGTAATCAGTCTGGCAGACAAACTAACCTGTCTGAGTTTCATGTGAGTGAGTTTGTCCTTGTTGACGGCTACATCCCACACACACACCACAGTGCTGCTTCCTGCAGTGACGATGGTTGTCGGGTTTGGACAGGCGGCGCACAACGTCTCCCCCCAGTCACATAAACTCTCACACACAGCAAAGGTCTGGGGATGGGCATGCATAAGTAGACCATTAAGACTTTATGTGTTTATTAAGTATGATGGTGTGAGCTTATGGATATGTTATGGAATTTTAACCATTTAAATGTCAGTTTGTTTACATAATGCCACTATGGTTTTTTATGAAAAATACATACAAATTTAATTATTTTCTGTATAGCAAATGCTGGGGATTTAAAAAAAAATTCTTTCACAGTTTATGGTGTGTCAATAGTTCAACAAACACTGCAGTGCTCCATAATACAGCACCTTTAAGCCAGGACTCTAGGTTGAAAGTGTGATATAATATAATGCCTCATTTTATGCTGTAATGAACAAGGGATCAAAAATTGTGGTTTCAATGGAGACATTTTTTCCTTAAGGGTCTGACTGTCTGGATGCTGGCTACAGAGTGTATTATAGACGCTAAGGTTGGAAAGAAAAACAAAAACAACTCCTTTATGTCATCTGCATTAACAGCCAAAATGATTGGAAACCTAAAAAAACAAAAGTGTCTCTAGTAAAGCACAGGGTTAACGCAGCAGTATTTGGCTGTGTAAGCGAGTGAAAGCTTGGCCGATCATAAAGAACGCCTCACTGTTCTGATTGAGCGTGACTAGTGATGTCAGAGTCAGCTGATACTGATTAGCTGTGTGTGGCTCGATACACACCCAGTGAGATGCTCCATATGTATGTGATTAAATTGGGTAAAACACAGTTTTATATAAAAGTGCATACCGTAAGACTGATACTCAGCACTATCTAATTAATAAAAGGGAGTAAACTGCATATTTATTCAAGTTTCATTCATTCATTTATCCAAATTTTGCAATTAAAAACAAATATATACTTTGTTAAATATTTGTTTCATTTCCATTTCATTCATGCAGCTGGGTGGAGCTGGAAGGTTGTGCACAAACGCACCTTTTCCGTGGAATAGTTTCCAAAGGCACAGCTGTTGTCAGGGAAGCCCCAGCTGAAGAAGCAGCCCAACAGAGGCGACAGGAGGAGTCGGTTTCTCTCCAGGACCACGACCTCTTTTTCCAGACACATTATCTGACCCACGGGGCCTCTCGGCAGCTCTGCAGGAAGGTGTACAGTGTTACTGAGAGTGGGGCGCCGTCAGCAAGAAGTTGTGGAAGAAAGTATGAGGTTGGGTGTTTCTTAAAAAACCATGGTGTAAAAAGTACGAAGAGTGACCTCATTCTGCCTTTTTGTGTACCTGAATAAACTTGCCTGGCCAAATAAAGGTAATGGCTCTTCAGAAACATCACATTAAAGAGTATGGGAGCTCAGTAAACTTGTAAAGAATTTTATTAAATAGACCACAGAAAAATGGGCAATTAAAACAGCTATTCCCAGGTTAAAACAAGCCGAGGCTCTGTCCTGGGGGGACATCTGCATCCTGGACAGCACGAGTTGTACGTGTGTGTGTGTGTGTGTGTGTGTCTTTGTGTGTGTGAGGGTGAGGCAGTGAGAGAGTGGCTGTAATTGTGCCTGTAATTGACCTATTCATGCAGGAACAGGCAGAAATCATTATATCCTATCGCCAGTTCTGCTTCTTAAATCCCCTGAAAGAAGTTGTGTCTGCGTCAGTTTTAGCGTTCCTCCTCCTATTCATCTCTATCTGCTTATTGATCAGATCAGACACTCTAAGATTTAATATGAAATGTAATATGCAGGAATCTCTCCCTGAGCATTCGCAGATTCATCTCGTCTCCCTCAGTGGGCCTGTAGGGATATTCAGATTATTAAGTAGGGCTCAGCGGAAGAGTCATCTCCATATTGTAGCTCTAACAGATAGCTCCTTCTACCCTTCCATAGTGTAAATTAATCTATGGACATTCTCGCTCCGTTTCAACGATCCCCCTGAGACCAGGGCACATCTTGTATATAATAATCCACATCAAAGGTTGTAAAATAAAATAAAGGAGGAACAATATAAAATCGCAACAAATGCAGATGAATTTAACTGATTAAATTTCCTCAGCAGATCATTTCTATCTTAACTCTGCTGTAAATATCTGATGTTTATAAGGATATGTTATGATTTGCTTTAATCTTAAACCTTAATTTAAAGGAATATACATTTTAACTGACTGTATGCTATATATAAGGATACAGCCTGCTAGTCTGACTCTGTCTAATTAACACATTACATCTTATTTGTTTAGAGTGGACAAAAATCTAAAGCTTTTTTTTACCTTTGGACAGAGGCAGGCTTAGTGTTTCCACCTAGTTTTAGTTTTTCTACAAACCTAAAAAGTGATCTAGCATGCCTGACTTATGTTTGAAATCTTAGATTGAAGGGACATGCACAGACAACTCTCTCTTCAGTAGAGAAATGTGAAAACATCCATCAAGCAACAAACTTTAAACAGATACAAGCAAATATAGTCAAGGTGAGACTTTTAGGTGATATAAATATATGAAAACATTTCTGAGTGGAGGGGGCTTGAAGATAAATATATCTTATTTGCTGAGTGAGCTATTTTATTGTGTGGCTGTACCTCTGAACGGCTGCACGCAGGTCTTCACTTTATCCAGTTTGAAGAAAAATGGAGTTGGATGAGATGGTGATGATCCTTCTTTCTTAGTGCCACTGCGAGGTGGATGTGGCTTGGTGAAGAGCTACGGGAAGGACATGGTTGATTCACGATGAAAGATTATTATTTTTAAAACCATTAAGATGCATTTACATGCAGGAAGTAAGGCTTTTTGCACTTCTCCCGCTTATTCTTTTACCTGTTTGGGAACCTGTCCAAAGTTGCTGACGTATCCCAAGATTGTGCTCTTGATGAGGGGGTCCTTGGCATCCTCCCGGCCTCTCTTAGCATAGAAGTAAGGGTGGAACGTGTTCACACTTTCCACAGCAGCAGGGCCTTGTTGTCGGTACCCGAAAATCAGGTCGATCCACAGGTGGAGGTGGGCGCTCACATAGTCACTTTCCAAGGCCTAAAGGAAACAGTGCAGGAGGCAAACTGAGACCACCTCGACAAGTAATATCACAAAACTACTATACATGCACTGTGCGGTCTTAAAACACATCGGTGTGCAGCGCTCATTGTTATTACAGTGGGGACAAAACCATCAGTCAACTTGTTAATATGAGAGTTTAGAAACACAAGAAACTTCTGCAAGAATGCACAACCAATCAAATTATTCAGGTACTGTGTGATTTCCTCCAAAAGTCAATTTAGAAGTCGAGAACAGCAGGAAGCTGCACAGCTGCGTTATGAGCGTATCTTCATGTGTGAATTAAAGAATGATTCGGGTAGAATAAGGCAAAGATTGGTTTTGAAGAGTTAATAAGGAAAAGTGGGCATTATGACCAGCATCTGTATCCTCCTCCAATCTTAATAAACCCATCCTGGAATAACAGGAAAAAAAAACATCATAACAAGGATATATTGTCCTGAGTTAATTTGTCTATGGAGGAAAAAACAATCTTCTAAAGTCACTAATTTTATGAGAATGGTGGACGATATGAGTAGTTCAGTAGATTACAGAGTGATAACCATCATAGATGCCCCAGGAATGGGAAAAGGGAGGGTCATGCTGAAAAAAATCGGACAAGGAACAGAGAGATACAATAACCCCACACAGGGAAGCAGAAGAAAGAGCTGAGAACAGAGAGAGAACATATTCAGCCCGTAAACAGCTGGCAGAAATAATGGCACCATGAAAAATAGAGTTTTGTCCCTGTGCTGAATAGTGTTAAATAGGCTGACTGTCCTTTACTGTCTGCCACCCAAACTTCAGATACATGCCTTCACACAGATTTTCTTGATAAGAAAAACAAATGGGTCATTATATTTGAAAACAGTCAGTACTAAAGAACCTAAGTGAACCAGCGAGACAAGCTGGCCTTTAGTGAATATAATGAATAATACAGTGGCTGCTGTGAATAAGGTCCGTCTCTTATACTGTGGTAGAAAGAATGAAGACAAGCAGAATGGCTGCAACCAACACTATTACAGAGCCTCTACTACACTTCATATTTTAGATAGTAAAACAGTGCATCTTCTGTGTACATACATCAGCTAGTATTGACCAACATTATTAGGTCTCATGGGAAAAGTTACTACATGCAATAGGCCAGACTGACCAATTGTAACGGACAAGCCAAGTGAGGTCGCGGCGGTCACTGACCTCTCGATGGACCCTAATGAACTCCTGGGGGTCACCTTTGGCCCACGGAGGCAGCTCCACGTCTCCCAGAGCGGTACCATCCTCCATACAGCCTGTAGAGATACGGATACACAGTACATGCAGCATGCTGGGTCACATCACTGCGCATTATCCTTGAAAGGAATTTAAAGATACCCAACGGAGTTTTTAGTCACTGATGGCACTATGTAGCAATGTTTAGATATCGGTTTTTGTTTGTCATTTGTGAGCTAAATGAAGCACCTGAGTGATGTAAAACACACCCCTGCAAGTCGAGGTGAACCATGCAGGTTCACACATTTTTTTCTTTTAAAAATGCCGTTCCAAAGGATATATGAGGAAGGAAATATATTCCTAAATGTGATGGTAAACATTATTATCCCAAATAGGGAAATTCAGGTGGTCAAGGTGGAGAAGAATACAAAACAGTCATAAAAACAATGTAATTACAAATATACAATATGCAGTCCCCCCCTTTTCCACCAACCAAACACACACACAGACACACACACACACTAATGCACACATTCACAAAGACGTATTCACTCAAGCAAACATTTAGAAACAAATAAATACTTTTATATGCAGTGGGCTACATGATCCCTGAGAGACAAACTTTACTTTACCATTATAATCAACTAAGAAAATATAGTATATTGCCCCATACACATATTGAACAGGAATTAGCATTCCACAAAGCCCTGAACAAAATAAAACCAAATCATCAAATGTTTTTGTACGGTTCCTCTCATTTAACAGTCTAACTCCTGAAGGGACCGAAGACTTGCTAAACCTGGCTGTTCTTCATTTCCTTTGCAGAATCCTTCCTGTGCTCCGATAACTTGTTGTAAATGGTTGTGTGGCGGAGAGAAGGGCTACTTAGGATGCACTCAGCTTTACTCAGAACGAAATCTTTACACAGCTGAGCAGCAGACACCCAAAGACCCCATTCTGCATCCTCATCATGTATGCTTAGCGTATGCTACCAAACACATAGATCCGGCCAAAGGCCAAGATTCTCCGTCGGAAAGCCACTGAATGTAAACAGATTTGTGTTTGTTTACAAAAAAACTCAACAGGGTACCTTTAAAAGATAAGGCTGATGATAGTGTATATTTTTTATTGCCTCAAAGTCCACGGAAAAACCAAAACCAAAATAAATTTATCGTACTAGCAGGTATTGGCTATGTAGCAAGAGACCAATATAGTGCATTCCTCTGTGCCACACACCTCTATTGTTGTCCAAAAACTATTAAAAACACATCGATGAGCCAAACTGTTGCACTGGGTATTATGTTCCCTTGTTACGATAAACAACAGATTTATGTCTCCTAGAAACAAAAGGGGTTGGGACTGGAAACCAGACAGGGTAGGGATTACCAGAAAGTACTGAGAGACGGACTGATGCATTGGATCTTCATATGGCATTTTTATGGGATTATGGGAGTTTAATAAAATATACAATAGTTCTGGCACATCCTGTGAACACATGAGCACAACAAAAGTACTTGTACTAGGCAAAAATAGAGAAAATTCATAGTTTCAGTCATCTGGATACACAGAGGATGATTTTAGTGACTGACCGAGCTGGATGTGGTTGGAGTTGAGCAGGAAGTCAGGCAGGTAGAAGAACTCTGGGATCAGCTCTCTGACGTCCCCTGTGTTATCTCTGGAGGCCGACTCCCACTCCTTCTTTACACTGTAAAACATCCGCTCCGGGATATCGAACCCACCCTGCAGGGAGAAGAGGCACAACCCTATCAGAGCCCGGGCACACTGCTGAACCAAACTTTGTAGCAGGGATTATTGATGAATTACAGTAGTCTGCTGGATTAATCGTAGTGAACCATATTTTATATTATTTATAATATTATGTAAGCAGGAAATATTTGCAACTATTTGAAGGAGGCTTTTCATCTTTCTAAAAAAAAATCCATAATCTACAATGGAAACCTCATGAGGGAGAATGTAATTTAGAGTAAAACAATTACCTCAATGAATGAAAATAACATATATACTGGTAAACTTGGTTAGAGATGTAAATCCAGTTATGGATATTACTGCACACCCGTTATGTGCTTCAGAAGACAAAAAGGCCGTGTAATTCACCAGACTAACATCCTTATTGCTTTATTCTGACTATCAAATATGCATGCCTTTTCATTATAATCAATTGGATGCTGTATTGTGAATTGGTAACATCTGTGGCTTTTTGCATTGGCTTCTTTTAGATGCTTTCTGTAATTATTTGCATATATATTGAAATCTCCATATAATCTGCTTGCATACCCAAAACAGCACAGAAACAGGATCTGGGGTGCTGAAAATAGCTCTTATTACAGTGACATTATTAGCAAGATTATGTTTGAAAGTAAAAAAAAATGGCAAAATGATAAATGTCAGGGGGGCATCTGGAGAACTGGGTGTGCAGGAGGAGCTGTTGATGAGAGGAAACACGATGGACTAAACTTTTTTCATTTCTTAGGTAAATTCAAGACCACACGAGTGCTCAGCAGTGAATTTGACCTACATTATAAATTATTTATTAGATTTATCATTTGTTACATGCTTTGGTATCTGTTGATTTTTTCGCATAATTGTTCATTATGATACTTTTGCATGTGATGGAACTAATACTGGGATTGCTTTGGATAAAATCTTCCATTTTCTATTCTATGCTATTCTAAGCCTAAGTAGATACAGATATAGAAGTAGATTTGTGAAATTGGCCAGTTCACCAACAGTAACGCTTCCTTGGTATTTCATCTTATACCAGCTTATTTATTTTAAGGGCACAGAAATGACCAACAATGAGGATCCGAGGCCTCACCTGCAGTGTTTGGAAGGTGTGTGAAAACGGCTCCATCCTGACGAGGAAGGAGGCTACGATGATGGCGGAGGAGTAGTGGGTACAGTAGTGGCACTGTGCTGACAAATTTCCTGTGGAGTAAGAGAGCACTGAAAAAAGTACTGTAATAAAGACAGAAAAGAAGAATGGAAAATAAAAAGCTGTATAAATACCTTCAGTCTCAATGTTCTCCACTTCTTCATATCTTTGGATGAACATCTGCCTCCTTTTCTCTGTCTGAGCTCCCATTGGTTTGGACAGGTCACGGAAAGTTGCAGGATTTGACAGATCCAGCGCCTATAAAGGACAGAGATAAATCAAAAGCTTTCGTTTCCCCGTCCTCCTCCAACATGCATGTTCAACACATAGACGTCACTGTGTGTGATCTAACCTCTGACTGGTAGTCAGCGAGGACCCAGGGGAACACTGGATACTGCATCAGGTCGTTGTATGTCCTCCCAGCAATGGTGTTCAGATGCATCAAGTACTCAAAGTTACTTATTTCCCCTTTCTGGAAGACAGACAAGAGTAACATAAAGTACACAGCTCCCTTACATAACATAAAAAAAGGAATATAGTTATAAACAAAAGTGGATCTTGGCTGCTATTAGTGAGAAAGATTTATTGAAGTTGGATTGTATCAGGTACTTTTCTATATTCAATATATACAATCCAACTTCAAAAAATCCAAATCTGTTGAACATTTTGGGGGTCTACTAATGTCAAAGGAGTAAGAGTTTCATCTGTCAGCACAAACGACTCTGACAAGAGTTTATTGCATTACCTGCCATTTAACAAGGGCTGCCTTTTCAACCACAGGAGTCTTCCTAAAGCACAATAAAAAAACAAAACAAATACCTTGAGTTAGCATCAGAGGCTGATCACTGAGCAGTGCCAACCAACAAAGTTTTTTTTTGCTTGCTTTGTTGCCTAGCAACCCATGTTGAACTGTAACACAGCAGAGTTGTGAAGCAGCGGATTGAAGGTGAGTGAGAGAAGCTGAACTGGTGTGTAACAGCTGTAGGAGCAGTTATGGGACTGAGGCGAGAGACTTTGTGACATAAATAGTGAGTAGAGATGTGAAGGATGTAGCACATGTTGCCATCTGACGGCTGTGAGGAAAAGTTACACTGTAGCTTGTGCGGCTAGACTCCTTCTGCAGAGTGAGCTGTTTATAAGAGGAAGTTCTGCACTATTTTCCTTGCACGGTAAGTTTTTAAATGGCATGCAGACGTTAATGATTACTAGAGCCCGGCCTATATGGGATTCATGAGACTGATACCATAACTGATTTTAGAGAGGAAAATAATCAATAACAGATATGGTGGCAGATATAGTAATTCTGTGAGCTGGAATAAAAAACTAGCATAGGTCTTTTTTTGTGGTTTGTGCACCGATTTCCTTAGTAAATGTACAGAGAGAGCTACTTTCTCATACATAAAACTATATCAAATTATATTTAACATTGTTAAACATTATACAAACATTGTATTACATTTTCAGCTAATTCTATAAATGATAATTGAGAAAAAAAAGAACAGGAATAAAATAAATGGCTAAATAAACAAAATTATTGTTTAGTGCTGAATATTTAATATATATATATATATAAATATTAAAAGCTAACACGTTTCTAAATCACACCAATCAATATTTGCTGCATTATATGCTGCATATACACAGATACTGATAGGCCTTTAATAGGACAATAGCAGCTGATAATATATATGTCTGGCTATAATGATTACTAATTTAACAACACACAAGATTTTTATTTAAAATACTGATTTTTAAAAACAAGACTGCTTTATAGAAATTAACCTATACAGTCATAGTTTTCCTGCTTTATAGCTAAGACAAACAATACTTTCCTCCCCAGCTGTTTCTTCATTCAGGTAGCGTTTGGTGTTTGTTCAGAGAACGTTGTAAGGCGATCCTTTAACAGGAATTCACTCAAACAGAGGTAGAAGTTCCTCTTAAACAAGCTGCAAAAACTACTCAACCAAAGTACCGTGTTTCCAATTAATCTAGCCAAAGATATACTAAATTACAACAGTGCTGAACATTTCATCACATATTTTATCCATGTAACAGCTATCTAAACTTGGTTTAATCTAAATTAGGAAAGCATTCAACTGCTCCTGAAATCTCTTTTCCCTCTGTGGCCAGTAACATGGCAATAAAGTCCTGGCGCCAAGCACCCCAGTTGCTAAGTAACGCTATTAAACAAGAGGAACCTTGACTTTCCATGTTTGCTGTCGGGAGGCGAGGGACGTGTTGATGTACACAAACGCTGCATTCCTGATCTTTCCTCTCGACTTTGCGGCCACATAGATAGAATTACCAGGTATTATCAACGCTTTGACATGGTGACTAAACTGAAAATCTCTTTTCAGCGTTTTATGTTTTGTTGCTGTGATTTAACGTTCTGACTCTTTGGTGAAAGGGTGAGAGGCTCTAAACTGAATGTCCGGTTCACAGGAGCTGCTGGTGTGTTTCTAAAACTGATGACAGTCTCATCAACTGGTTAAAATCACCTCAGGAAAGAAGTAGAGAAAGTATGGTGAGTACATATCTTAATTTATGTTGAAAATGCAGAGTTTGAGCACAGCAGGGAGCCAACTGAAAAATTAAATAAGGATGTAAACAGTAAATGGGTTTTAGAGGGCGAGAGGCTATTTGAAGTGTATCCAATAACTCCTCCCCTCGTCCAATAACTCCTGACCAAATTATTTTGTAAAACTACACTAAATCAATCATTGCATTTGGCCCAGTATGTGTTATCTAATTGCAGGCAATAATTTCATGCAATAGTTTTCTATAGGAGGTTATAATGGGAACAAGCACCAGTGGATAACCTCTCTCATCCTGAGGATGATGAATGAGGCGAGAGAGGGCCTTGGGGTGTAACACAGACACAAACAGACACACACCTTGCTCTTTTAGACAGGGAGGGGAGAAGAGCGAAGCCCTCATCACACTCTCAACACTCCCCAACTATCATTTATCAAAGTCCTGATTTGACTCTTTGTGCACGCGCACATGTACTGTAGTACAGTGTATCCAATGTCTGTCGATACACTTGCGTGTGGATGTCCCATGCACACACATACACGCACACGCCTTCCTTGCCTGAAAAGAGCCAAACAGCTCAATCAGTTGAATGGTGAGGGAGCATCAGCACTCATTTGTTTTTGCTGTATTACCCAGTGTCGCCTCTCTCCTATTGTTCCCCTGCATTAGCCTTAATTAGAGAGTCGTGCTCTTAAATACCCCCATGGGCAACACTGGGTGAGCACGCACTAGTGCAGACATAACACTGCAGACACACGCGCATGCACGCACACACACACACAGATACGCACACACACACACAGCTCAAGCTCTCATACCTCAGAGAGCATGCTTTGCCTGCTGCCCCGGGCCATACATAAGCCCTTGTATCTGAATAAATCACATCAGCTTTACACACACATACTTACACGTAAACATACACACATCACGTTTATTTACTATCGTACTGTGTGGTGGTGTGGATTAGATGAACTATATGAGAAATAATTCTCTTGGAGGCAAATTTAACACTGAGCTGATATTTTGAACTGTCCTGTTCGGTTATTCTCTGTTGCAGTACCATGCCCAAAGGAAAGGCAGCCAAAGGGACAAAGGTGACTGTCAAGATTGCCAAAAATGCAATACGGATGACCCTGGATGGGCGGCGCAGACTCACCCTGAGCAACATGGGTATTACCATCTTCCCAAAGTGTCTCCTAAAACTGACCAACGTGGACGAGTTGGACCTCAGCCGCAACCAGATTCAGAAACTCCCAGAAAACATCGGGAGCTTTACATCACTGAGATGGATAGATCTACACAGCAACAAGCTGGAGTCTGTGCCCGAGTCTATCGGCAACCTGGTGGGACTGACCCACCTCAACCTCTCAAACAACCGCCTGATCTCTGCAGGTCTGCCCCCCACACTGGGTTATCTCACCAACCTTAAGAGTGTCAATCTGGGGATGAACCAGCTGGACACCCTGCCCACCTCTATGATGGCTCTGGATAGTCTACAAGAGCTATATCTGTTTGATAACCTCTTCATCAGCCTACCAGAGTTTGTCAAAGTACTAAGCAACCTCACGAAGCTGAACGTGAAGCGAAATCCTTTATCATATGTTCAGGAGGAAGGTGAGGAGATGGAGAAGAGACAATCAGAACCAGAGGTGTACCTGGTCCATGAGAGCAGCCTGTGTAAGACATGCCTGAAGAGATGTAAAGAGCAGAGGGGAAGGCTTACTAGAGGAGGAGAAGGAGGAGAGTGTGGAGGTGGTGATGGCGAGAAAAGGATGAGGACTTATCAAGGCCTGATGGTGCCGAACTCAGTGGCTAAAATTGATCAAGATGTGTGGAGAATAAGAAATGTGGACTACAAGCCAATCAAGTGAGCAAAAAGCACCAAGAAATGTCATCTCAAACTAAGGAAGAAATGGAATAAATTTCACTTTTTAGACAGCTCTAAAAACTGTAATAATATTTGCATCATATCTTATTATATGTCACAACTATTTTGTAATGCATTTTTCATTGTAATTGATTAAATAAAAACATGTAATAACATGTAACTGTCTTGAAACATTGCTGGATGAAGGAGACCAACTGTGGACACTTACCTGGCATTAGCAATGACCTCAGCGACCCCTCTGCCTTTTAATGCTGACACTACTGTGCATAACCTGTTGGGAGAAGAGGAGGAAAAAGAATCAGTCTTCATAATGCTAAAAATAAAACACATTTTTTAACCTCCAGTCTGTGTAAATGTGGTACCTTTTATACGCAGAGACGTGGTCTTTATTCAGGAACACAAGGAAGGCTGAAAGTCCGTTTTTCATGAAGACCTCTATAGCGTTGTCCTGATAGCAACAGAGTAAATAACTTAGACTTTTTTTTATACATCTGATCCCTTTTAAACCTAGACTTAATAGTAGTTATAGTTCACATTTATTGAAACAGGGCTGACCTCTAAAAGGAAACGCATGAAGCGGGCATCCTTGATATCCTCATAAAGCCAGCGTCTGCAGCGGGCTGGTGGCGGCTCTTTACTCAGCATAGTAGAAATAAAGGAATCCCTCACACTGACAGAGGGAAAAAAAAGAATTTAAGATGACTGATTGAGACAACTAATGCATGCTCTTTGTGTGTAACTGCACACAACTGTAAGGCACAAGCAACTGTACCTGCTGGGATGGTGTTTCCTGCAACAAACATCTCCAGCAGGACTCAGGGTGAATCCCTCACACAAGAGCAGGCTCTCCTTCCCAAACAGCAGCACCCCCTCTGTCACTCGGAGGCCACTCAGCGTCACTACACACATCTTAGCCTTCACCTACAGAAAGAAAGAGAAGGAGAGAGAGAGAGAGAGAGGGAGATACATTAAGCCCCATGTGAGAGGCGCAATACACATCAGCACACTTCTCTCCAGGGACATGACATGGCAGCAACGCAGGCACTTCAGGCTTTACTTGATTGATCATTTTAATCACATATTCTAATCATTATTAAAAAGACACAGTTGAACACTTCATTATCAGAGCTGATTGATGGGGAGCAGTGTGACTGTGCGTTTCATCCAGCGCCAAAGTGGACCCACATGCTGCTCTCAGCGCTAGTTGTAGCTAATGCTAACTGCATTGTGATAATGTGTGGCTAATTCTATTGTCTCCCCTCATTTCACAGTGAGTGTGTGCACCTGGCTGTCTCCCTGTGTTGGCCCCACTGCAGGCCCTCTGGGACACAGCGCCCAAAAACCATATGGGGCCCTCAACATACCCGCAGGCCCCTCACAATTTATACTAATCAAATCAGACTCCCTACCCCCAGACACAGAGTCACACACTTGGTGGAGGAGGCGGCACTGCCTGGCCATTATTAGGAGAATTAATCACTGCCAAACACACAATAGGAAACCTGCTAAGTGATCAGAACCTCTTGAATGAATGCACATATAGAGACATGATGGATAACATCACTTGTCATGTGAAAGCGCTTAAGAGGAGTCAAGGTGAGCGAGTCTCTGCCACATGGCACAGAAATCTTACATTGAGCTATATCATGGTCAGATTGTATGCAATGAATACAAACTGGCATCAGGACTACAGTCCCTAACAATGACTAGATTTCAGAAAAAACTAGTCACATTTATTGTTATCAAATATTAAATACAAAACAATAAACTTGTTTCCTTATCTCCTTACTGTGCTCTGGACAGATATGCGTTATCAGTCTGTGGGTGATTTAGCTGATGATGGGAAGAAGGAGAGAAAAGGAGGACTTTTATTGACTGAGAGCCTAATGTCAGACCATTGATTTCTCCCCACACACATTACTGTCATAATCACACTATTGGCGCTGGCAAGCTAATTATGAGCGGGTCTCCCTTTGTGTGTTACTGTGTGTGTGAGTCCATGTGTGCATTTTTCAGAGCTAATGACTGTGTTCATTTGACAGGAAGCTCAGCAGGACTCACACACTGAACCACTGCAAGACAACAGGACACACTTGCACACATCACACACTTGCTAAGCGGATGTAAGACAGCTTGCATCACCTCCTACTGTTTTTATTAATACTTCTGTCAGAAACATTAAAAGCCGCGGCTGGTTGCCGGAGTGATGAGAGTCCCTGTCAACATGTGCCTTGGTTTCTAACTCGCTGGAAGAATGAGAAGAGCTGAGCTGGGCCTCGACATTAAAACATTACACTAATGAGGAAAGATGAAATTCTGATAGCAGCGCTGGGCTATTGGAATCCCTTAGTCTACATCAGATAATTATGATTGTGAATATTAGCAGGGTGGGAAGGAGGCGTGTTGTTTTTAACCCAGCATACCAACACACCTCCTCTCCAAGACGCAGCTGCTGCAGGATGATGCGTATGTCGTGGCAGTCCTGCATATGGGAGCAGGATTCGGGGGTTAAGGGGTCTAGGGGACCCTCAGTGACAGCAGGTGCTTCATTCAGAACAGGGAAGAAGGTCAGACGATCGCGACCCTGTCCTCCCTCCTCTTCATCTTCTTTAACCTCTGCTCCAACTTCACACAGGATCTTGGGCTCTGTTACAAAAGAAAACACATTTTAGCACTTAGCTTACATCTAACAACCACATTCTGGTAAAATGTAAGAAAACACTTTTCTTTACCTGTTTCACCTTCAGTTCTATTCTTGTTCTCCTCAGACATGCCAGTCCTTAAACCCAGACACAGCGTTCCTAGCACCTGTTGTTACAACATATGGCAATGTTAAAGTGATAGTTTGGTTTTATTAAAGTGTATGAGATACTTATCCCTATTAAATGGTCTGCACGCCCCAGTCTGAAGAAGCAGGCTGGAGTGCTGACATGGAAGCTAAGCAAGGTGCTACTGTAGACGGGGGCCGCAGCAAAACATATTTTAGCCACCTAAAATAGACCTACCTATAGAAAATAAAATGAATAAATAAATAAATCAACACCAGTTTACGCTATATTTATAATTCATACTGAATTTCTTTATCAGGTGGCTAAAACGTGTTTTACTTCCCCACTGGCCACAGCTTCTATGCCGAAACTCCTGTCTGCTTCTTTAGACCAGGGGGTGTCGACCGCCTATTGCAACCCCACTACAATGAATCTGAACTATCCCTTTAAATGCTGAACACTAAATAAGATACTGCTGCACAGAACCCGCTCTAAAATGAAAGGCTGTACCCTCTTCGATCGTCTCAGAGCCTTTCTGCGGATGCGTGATCTGGTCCGGTTTGGACCTTCAGCAGCATCTTGTACCCACTTCTGGCTCAGCAGCACCCCTGGGCCGGGGCCGAACACGGCTCTCTCCCTCAGCAGCTCGGCTTCCACATGCAGCCACGAGGAGCTCACTCGCTCCCACTCGCTAGCTCTCAACTGGGAAACAGGCCCAGACAGAGTGAATAGATAAGACAGAGATACACATTATTACAGATCCAATTTTGGCTTTTTAAATTACATTTATTTCAGGGTATAATTATGGTCACATTTCTGTCAAACCTGTAAGTGGTTTGTCCTCATATTCTCAAACATGCTGTGGCCTCTCTGTCGATGTGACTCCATGCAGGACAGAAACTCCTGCAACAAAAGGAGAGTAACCTGATGGCTGCAAATGAAAAGAGCGGGCGGCACAATCGCTCTTCCTCGAGCTCATATTGTAAACACACAACACACATCATGTTCACAGAGATTGTATATTCATAATGGTATTGTTGTTTCCTCATGCAATTACAATGCATTCATACAATTACATCTGGTCTAAATTGCATTCACTGGGCAAAATAAGCTAGTGGCTACAGTCTTACAATAACCCTGTCTGGAAATGTAATCATTTGTTGGTGTGATCTAATTAACATAAACATTAATATCACTGAGCCACGCCACAGTCAAGGGCAAGGCTACTGTGTGTGCGCCTTTACTCTGTGTGTGTGTGTGTGTGTCGATTAAAAGAGAAAAGAGAAGAAAAAATAGAAAAACCCAAAACAGAGCCGTGTTGACACTGCAGGATGCTCATGTTCAGCAGACACACTGGGATCATATTCTGACTGTTAACTGCTTCATTAAGCCCATCATCACAGCAGTGCTCGCTGAGAGACTAGTGAAACAACATGTGTCCATCCTCACAGCTGACCCAGGAAAGCCATTTAATTGACTGAATGAACATGCAGTAACTCTTTATATCTAGTCTTATTTACAGATGCTAATTCTGTGTTTTTGCGGAATAACCCCATTAATGCAATAATTGATTTCAAGTACAATAAAAAAAAACAACTACTTCTGTAACACAAGAGATGCAAAAATTCAACATCATTTCAGACTAAACCCATGCGTAAAAGTTGACAGCAAACTTTGACAAGCCCTCTGGAGAATGAAAAACTGTTTCTCTAAATGACTGACTGCCTATCCAAATGAGAAGTTTTGCAGAGAAAGAAATAAAGGAGTAATTTGAGGGGAGATTATAGAAATATTACAGACAAAAAAGAGTGAAATAATGAAGTTTGCGAACTAGAGCCGTGTTGCGACAGATAAACAGCAAGTCGGGCGTCATCATCTCCTAATTTCATTCCTTCATTTGGACAAACATAAGTAATATATAGCATTAATTACCCTATTTAGCAGATAGGAACCTCATTGGCTTTTTAAATGCTGCATTAAATACATAACTCATCTCTTCCCTCTGCAATTAACATCAGAACATCACACTCATTTCCATTTTAATGACTTCCCAACAATACGCCACCTTTGATGATAAGGCAACATAATGTCAACTTCATTCTGGGCTGGCAGTGAATGTGTAATGAACTTAACGTGATCATTAGTGCTGTTAATTATCTTTCTAATATGAGGACACAGATATGATTATGGAAACTGCATTCGCTGATGAAATAAATCTCTAGAAGAATTTGCACTGAAGCTTGACTGAGGACACAGGCTGCCTATCGGTCTCTGTATTCTCATTCATTACCTACAGTAGGCTTTAATACTCTTTTTTTGTTTAATAAAAGTAGATATCGGAGTCTTGGAAACTCTGTAGAAATACATCACTATGGATCTGGTGACAGAGAAGAGACTCCCCATAAGCTCATGACTTGCCAACTAAAGGTCATAAGTTGATGATCCAGAAATTAATTAATGACTCACTTGTTTCTTCATGAAGATGAATGGGAAATGAACAGACTGGCTGACCACTGCTGATGATTTGAATATAATTTTTTTTGCTGCATGCTGCAACCTACTCAGAGGGAAGTGGTGCAGAGTGAGAGAAGGCAAACATCCCTCCCTCTTCTTCCCTGCCTCTCAGATGGAAAAACAATTCATCACCCTCTCTGATAGCCTGTCAAAGACTGATATGATAAAGAATAACATCAAATGAATAATGTTTTCATCAGATTGGTACCACTATAATTGCCAACCCGATTTCTGTCGGCGAGAGAAGCACACAAACAAGAACACACGCGCGCTTTGTGGGGGAAGACAGACACACAGACGCGGTAATTTCATGCCTGTGTGCCTGAGTAATATGTCCCCGCTCCCTGCTCCAGATGGCTCGACGTCTTAAGCGTTGTGGGGGAACTAATGATGTGAGCCACGTGTTTCGGGGGGAAAAACAACAATAAACGCGTCTTTAACCTTCAGCGGCAAACAGTGTGTTGTAGTGAGTGTTCCCATGGATAGGCCTAACAGATATCAATTACTATGCCCACTCAGGGGCAATCAGCTGTGATAATCCAAATCCATTTAAAGAAATAATCAAACACCCCCACAGGGCTGGACGGCCCACAGCACAAACACAGCAGTGACTTTGGGATGAGTGTTTGGACACGGCGCTCTGGGACACCGGGGCACCTGAGAAAAGGTAACAACCCCACGCTCATCAAAGGGGACAAGCATACAAACTGCTCCTCCCTGTCCTGTGCCACTGGTCCAAACATTAAGGGAACATGAGTGTATTTACCTCTAATGTTACTGACTCTTTGCCTGGTCGGCCCAAAGCTGAGCGAACAGCGCTGCTGATCATATCAAACTTCTTCTGAGAGCTGCTGGTCACCTTCTTCTTCTGAGACTCTGAGAAACCAAACAATGTTTTTTTTCACAAAGAGCTTAAACACAGGCATGTTCTCATTCTGCAGTTATTAGTATATAAGAGCTGACCTGTGTGCAGCAGCCAGGCTTTGTGTGCCGTCTCCTCCCACAGAGGGCTGATGTCAGTCATGCTGACAGGCCCCGTCTCCGCCTTGGGGCTCGCTGAGATCTCTATCTTAGAGGTTTCTTCAAGCATGTGCTGCCTCTCTGCCATGACCTTTGACCAGCAGGCCTCCGCTAAGGACACCAGTTCTCTGTCATCTGGAACGCAAACACACACACATTTGTTCTGAACTCTCCAGTGATCCAGTGAACCTCCATAGACTTAGAAAATCTACAAAAATGTCAGGCTAAAGAGACGAATGTAAATAAACCCTCACATACCCGACCTCATACCTGTGGTAATGTCTGCTCCGTTGCTGTGGCGTGCAGGATGTCTGGTTTGGGTATCAAACAGGTGGGACGAAGCTTTCCTGTTAAGTACTTTTTGTGGCGCACACCCAAAACCTTCAGGGTAGCTGCAAAAACAAAAATGTTTGAATCAGGGCTATAATCATAAATTAAAACTAAAGTGAAATAAGAAGTGAAATATTTCAAACTGAAGCTAAATAAAAATTATATCCGATGAAAAAAACTAAAACTAAAATGATATTTACAGGTTAAGCAACTATTAAAATAAAAATGAAAACGGACGTATATTCATTCAAGTTTTAGTGCTTTAGCTGTAATGCATCACTACTGAAAAAAGGAAGGTCTAAAATATCAAAGTCAAAATTAAAATAAATACTACAATAATGTTGGTTTGATTCCCAGTGAACCCTGGTGTCAGCTACATGTTTGTGTGCATCTGAATGTATTTTTGGTTGTCTTATTACCTGCCCGATCGGATCAGTAACAGGCAGTGAAGGAGGCACGTAACAAAGTTCACATTTGCATTGTAAGTTGCCATGACTACATCCCAGCGTTCCATAAAGGTCTGTAACGCCCTGATGACCCCGTCCTTTTCTTCTTGGGAATGTCGGGGTTGAGACAAGAGATGAAGCAGGACTTTATTGGTGCACGAGTAGAGAGCGGACACGGTCTTTTCTTTCTGAGTTTGGCCTTTCTCCAGAGCCTGCAAGTACACAGCGGTGTGTCTGTTATCAGCTAATATGAAACTGGATGAAAGATTAGTGACCTGTGGGGGGAGATTTTCACAATCCCACGCTCACACTAATCCATTTTTTTTTTGTCTTTTTTTAAATTTAAAACATAAAACAATTGACAAAAGACATAAATGAATTAAATACATAACATAACATGCCTAAATATATATACATATGGATACATTTTTTAAAATAAATAATACAAATATATTAGATACAAATAAAAAAGATCAAATACTGTGTGTTGTATGGTTAGTGCATTTTCCACAACCTACTGAAATCTACTAAATATGCATTCAATGTGTAAAGATAGATTTAAAAAAAATACTGTACATTAAATCAAATATGTTGTAGTGCACTGCCCTAACCAACTGAAAACTCCTTAACATAGATTTAACATAAACTATAGTAAATATATTCCAGTCAGTAACTCCTCAAAAATGGGTGAAAATATAAAGGAGGGTGTTGGATTTATAAAACAAAACAAAAAGGGAGAATCATTGTGAAACGGCACAATATTCAGTTTATCTTGAATATCTAATAATAAAAATAATACTAAATAAATATAAAACAATTAGAAGCTAAAGTTGTAATTCAAATTAAATTTAATGAATCACCCAACTTTTAGTTTTCAGATCGGCAGATGTTAGAATCTTCATGTGGTGCGTTTATATTAACATGTGTTTTTGTGTGCTCCTCTCACCACCACAATCTGATCAGCGAGGAAGTTGATCAGACTCTCCGAGTCTCCCAAGAACGTTCCGCTGTAAAGTTTCTGCTGCAGTGTCTGACTGAAGAGCACCACATTCTCCATCAACATGCTCATCTGTCCTTCAGGCGTCTGATCCGTGCAGTCTGAGAGATAAAATAAAAAGCAGCTCATTCACATGAGAATGTTGTTCAGGCATGGACGTGGTCGGGCCAGTCTGAGCTATGTGGAAAGCACTGTAGTTCTACCTTGTGAGTTGAGATGAGTGCTGTTTTCTTCCTCATTGCTGAGCATGTGGATGATGTCCATGATAAACTCCAGCAGCTCAGTCTGGAAACTCTGTTTCTGTTCCAGCGATGCGCCATCAGGGGAAAACTGTGACATTTATTTATTTTATTAGTTTAAAAAAATACAAGATTGAGACTGATATAAAAAATCTAGATGGACATTTTAATATCCAACAGCTCTTACTTTTATTATACTTTATTATACGTTGTCTGAGGGTGTGTGGTGGTGCGTGCTCATGCAGGTTAAGCTTGTCTGCCTGAAAACACCTCTACAGAAGTGTGTTGTTCCTCTGGCCTTGTAGTGTTCTCTCCCTCCTAGTGGTGAACCATATTATAGACCGTACCCTGGCTGTGCCTTATTTATTAGCTGAGCAAAGAGTGGCACCTTCTGGATAAATGAGAGTTTTGCAGTTTTAAACTAAATTTAAGATTTATTGGTGGTAATGCATTTAAGCAATAATATATACATATATATATGTATATGTGTGTGTGTTGCATGTATGTTGATATTTGAGTGACATCTAATACCAAACAGAAAATAATTCTTTGTATTCATGTGTGTTTAGACATTCACCTCCAGCAGCAGAATGAGAGGATGTGCGTTGGTGCTGGCAGACACATTGAGAAGACTGTCCATCAGCAGAATACGGATAAAGTCGCACACCGGCTTCCTGTTTGGATGACTCTTCAATGCGTCTTCACCTTCACTCGTTGCGCAAGGCTCGCCCACACCCTAAAAGAAGTGAACAAACCAGTCATTGAGACCACAGATGTGACAACTGACTTTTGGTTTCATTTGTTCAGAATAACACACACAAACCTCTGAAGTGTCCAGAGGGAACACGACTCCAGCGAGCGCATGGAGGAACTCCGGTGATGCCCACAGTGGATCTCTGGGCCGGAGGTTATGGAGAAGACAAAGGAACTGCATCACACTTGCTGGGAGCTGCAACTCCCATGATGCATCAGTGCCCGAGACTTGTTTTGTTGGAGGAACAGCCTGTTGGGATAAAAATATATTATTAGTTATTACACATGATTAATTTGCAGTAAAAAAAAATACTAAAGGTTATTGCATTCTTACCTGAGTGATGACGACTTTGACTAATTCTAACAGTGTTGTTGCCGCTTCAGCACAGAGCTGCTGAGCAGGAGCGTCTGCTTGGCTGTCAATCAGTGACTGTAGGGTGTCATCCAAACACACCTGTAGACGACACATAATAGGATAATTAATATGACAGGGATGATGTCGAAGAGGATTTATAAGATGAAAAATGACCCACCTGTTCCTCTGCAGTGTGACTGGCCTTCTTCTGCAGCAGCAGTGCAGCCATGGCTTCAAACACCTGAGGCAGGTGAAGGTGTCTGATCAGCAGCCCCTGGAGGACATCGAAGCCTGGACATGTGGTGCTCAGACACTCATAAGACCAGGAATGGGCTCGAAGGTTGTCTGGTGACAAGGCAAGAAATCAATGTTTATTTATAGTTTATTTTGGAGGAAAATAAGACACTAAAACCATTTTAATAGACTTAAATCCTCAATGACGGGAAATTGAAGATGTTTCATTCATCAAAAAGTAATATCACATGAATAAAACTAATAATATCCATTAATCATGATGAGTTTTATGTATTCAAATAATCATGTTAACTGATAATCTAATTGTCAACATTGAAATGCTTCACTGTGAGAACATTCAACTTTGTGTACCCAAGACAGCGAATGGTTCCTCCATGCCCTCTATGAGCGACGCTGGGAGTACCCCCTCTCTGAAGCTGCTCTGCTGGCTGGGACTCGACAGAAAGTGTGTGACCAGAACGAGACCCAGTTTCAAGGTGGCAGGGTGAAGGTGGGGCTGAAGGAAGAGCAGGAACCAATCACTGCCCAGGGCATCGAAAAAGGCCGTCTGCTGACTAGTGGGGAACAGGAACATAAGAGGCTGACTCAGTTACATCAGGGCACATGAACTAATGGGGAAATATGTTTTGGTTTAGCTAAGTAGTCACAGATGCCACTTACTCTTTGATGAGAAGGCTGTCTGAGTTGAGGATTTCGCAAAGAGAGAATAGCAGCTGGTTGCGGATCCAGATGAGGCTGGCTGGATCAGAGCTCTGAGCTGCAGCACAGATAAGAAAAAGTGCGAGTCAGTACCTCTGGGTCGTCATGTGATGAGATCTGCTGTGTAAGATGCGGTTGTGTTTAATGCTGTACCTGGCATCTCTTGTGAAAGATCACTACCACCTTCATTCATGTTACCAAGAGGAGGGAGTGTGTAGACCAGGAAGAGCCCAAGTCTGATCAAATAAAAAGACAATTTAAATGCAGAGCTATTCCTAAAATCTTAAAGGGACCGTTTGGAATTTTAAGATGGGTTGTAAAAGGTAATTAGTCAGTGTATTTCATACAAAAATATTTAACTTTAATTGACACCTTTATGTGAGAACTATAAAACTAAAGCACCTTTTTCCCAGATTTCATTTCATTTTTCATTTCATTTAATTTTTTATTTTGCACATTTAAAATATCCAGTAGAACAACATAGAAAAAAATACAAATGACACAGTGCAGGAAGAGGCAAAAAAGCCCAAATAGGCTTATAGCAGACTGTACCTGCTTATGTCCAGAGGGGTGAAGTGAGCTTTGAGCAGCGATGTGATGACGCAAGAAATGATCTTAACCTTCTGAACAGACACAGCAGGATCAGAGAGTTCAAATAGCAGCTTTGGTAGCAGGCCCATCCTGTGCATGACTGCTGCATTCCTGCTGTCACCGCTGAGAAAACAGAGAGAGAAACAGACAGGGCATTAATATCAATCACAATCTGCTCCCATGGACAGATAATCTAATTCAGAAATCCATGCACATGTTCAGTCATGCTCTCCTCTTCAGCCTCTGTGACTGATTCTGTTCAACACTCCCTTGACTTTTTCAGTCGTACATTTCTGGATATTGATGACAGATGTTGACAGAACAGCAGATAAAGTCTGCTGTCCATCCTGAACAAAGACCGTCTTTAGTGTTTAATCTAACTTGATGGCCATGTGACTTGATAATGATTAGATCAAAGCAACATACCTGGTCACATGTGATGGCTGTGGGATTTACCTTGAGGATTTCAGGATTTCAGCAAAGTGTTTCAAAACTGAAAGGTCCAGATTATCTGACGTGTTCTGCCACACCTGAAAAATAATGAGAGCCACAGAATGTTAGCAATAAGCTTAAAATGCACCTAAAAGCTTTCTAATTTAAACATAAACATAAAAAATATCCATTCCCAACACCTGCTGAACCTTTTCCTATTTATTTGAGTTTTCTTATACACAGAATGTGGCAGTGAGATATGATACTAAGATTGAAGTAGCTAAAAAGAAAAACACATCCTAAAAATATCTACATTCTGACAGAGTATAAAATATCAGCAAATCAAACAAAACGTGCAAAAACCAAAACAAAATTACTAAAACAAGAACTTTTATGCTCATGTTTGAATGCTAACCTCCAGGTCACACAGCAGGGCCTGGAAAGCAGGTGTGTTGTGTAGGCTGCCCGGCCCAGAGGTCAGCTCCACTGACTTTGAGAGATACAGAACCAACTGAAAGGTTCTGTAGCTGACCAGATTGCGCTTCATCTTCAGCAGGAAAGCCAGCAGCTACAAGGAGAACATAATTATATATACAGATCACAACAGTTAGATTTGGATGTTGGTTTCGACTGTAGCTACTGATTTCACAAGGTGATTTCCAGCAGACCTTGTATCCGTTGATGCGATCCATTTCCTGCTGCATGGCAGAGTTGGTCTCCAGCACAGAAAGAAGAACTTTGACAGCTGCGTACAGAGAGCTATCATCTGGTGCCATTGCAACTAGACTGAGAACAACTGCAGGCCCACCCACATACAGGAAACCATTGGATGCACTGCTGGGGGTGAATGTACGCACACCTGAAAAGAAGAGGACCATGGGATTACCTAATGCGCCTGAAATAATTAAATAAAGCTTTTCAAAAAAAAATTTTTTTACCAAAGCGTCCAACCAGGGCTGCTCCTATGGTTCGAGCTGTGCCGCTCAGGTGCTGGCTGATGTTGTGAGCTAGGAACACGGGGGTGGAGTTATCCCGAGATGTTATCCCCATCTGTAATTACAAACAATTATTGCCCCACTGTATTAAAACAACAAACACATGTAGGTTAAACACTGACTCGTCTTACCTCTTTAGCGATCAGTCTGCAGTCCACCTCGTTGTATTCCTCTCTGATCTGCACGACAGTTGTTTGTGTAGAAATTGCTGGGTTGATGCCAAATGAGATCCTCTCCTCAGGAACCAGCCTGAGAGGGAGAGACTCTGCATCAGGATCACGGCCTGGACACAAACACAGAGGTGGAACAAGATAGGTGAGATAGGAAGTCAAATGTTATGTGTCACCATATTTAACACCAAAGGAACACTTCACTGTGTTTTCTCTTTGACAAGTCAATGCAGCACAGGGTGTGTAATTGAAACACAAATGCTCATTTGCCTGTGAAGTGCTCCTTGCTTAAATTACTTTTGCAATTTCATAAGTTAAGTGCATGTAATTGGTGTATTATCAACAAAATATTCTACATGAACAATGTCCTCACATAAAGCAAAATTACAGTTGTTCTGCATCAGTATAAATATTCTAATATTCAAAGCAAATAATGTGTTATGCAGAGAAAATCAAGCATGCATGCAATGAACACCATGACAACGTGATTTTCCGCATGCCATAGCATGGCTGAAACACATAAAAACCAAAAAAGAGATAATTAAAACATTGACTAATCAAAACTACATTCCAAACCAACTAGAAACAATCTTGTGTTTTTCTAACACCATATTTAACTCAAACCACAGCTAAACATATTTACACACTGAGCATGTGTCCTGGATGATTTACTGTCTGTAAACAAAAGACATACTGTAGAAATCCTGTGAAATTCTTGCAGCTTGTAACTCACCTGTGTTGCACAAAGCCAGGAAGTTGCCCTGGTAGGCGGTTCCCTGTCTGTAAATAACACCCACAGCCTCAGGGCTCAAAGCTTCTTCAAACAGGTAAGAAGGACCAACACGCCACACAAGAGCAGCGTGCTCCTTCCAGAGAGCCGGAGTTCCTATCAGTCCGTACACATCAATCACAGCTGCAGGGTCCATGGAGACATACTGACCCGGGAACGGCTGAATATACCTCATCTGACAGAAAATGATGATACATGAATACATAAATGACACACTGGACCAAAAATCAGTTCAATCATAACTCCTCAGTTTCTCTCCTCTTGTAGTACCTTTCCCGTCCCCACTGCCTTGCCGTTGAAGTAGGCTGAAGCCAGACAGCTCTTCTTCACGTCTTTGGCCATGACGACAGCCAGGTGGTGCCACTGACCTGGGACCAGCATGCTGGAGCATCGGAACCTCAGTGACGTGGGCAACGAAGTGGGAGAGCAAACTTCTGGCTCCATCATATCTGTAAAACAAACAGAGGAAGACATTTGGTCAATGTCTGCAGTAACACATTTGTGAAACACAAATGATTATATAAATTATAAATGATTAACACAAATTATCCTACAATCTTCAATCAACAAAGTCAAAATATGGACTAAACTTGTATCTCTCCTACCCAGGTATGTGAATGCTTCCTCCTCTGTGGAGATGACCAGACAGCCATCATAGGCTGAGAAGGAGATGGACAAACAGATGTACTGTTGTTCCGTCCGGGACATGTGGCGAACCACTGACAGCAGACGGATTGGGTGGGAATCACAGGCTGAACTAAACCGGTTGATCTGGAACCAGCAGGAAAATGAGAGACCAGCTGTAGGTGGAAAACCCCGGCAGTCTAAAAAAATGTGAGATTGAGATTATTAGACATTTTATTACGATTTTGTTTTACTAATACGTGAATATTAAACAATCAGACTCATCACATACCTCCTCCAATTCCACCTGTTGAGATTGAATCAGCGGTCACTCCTTTCACTGTCGCCAGCGAGGGCAGGAACAGGCAGCTGCAAAGCGAACTGAGGTCAGTTTTGCAGCATGTATGTTATGACTGTTGTAGCATAACCAGGAGTTCCATCTAGTCTAATCTATTAGATTCTGCAGGACTATCGACACCCAGTAAAGAAGGACTCACCCATATCCGCTCTCACTCATGTCAAACTCCACAAAGGCAGGTGAGGAGGAGACTCGGTGCGGTCTGAAGGTGCGCGGTGACGTCATGGACACCAGACTGATGATCTGGTGGACAGGGATTGCCGAACCAACAGGGGATTCACTGCGAGTCGTAGACTGCAACAAGCTGAAGGTCCGCTTCAGCGTCCTTACTGAAGACCCTGATGAGTCATCTGTCTCTGTAGTGTGACCTGGTTTAAACGACAAAATCTAATGTGTCACTGACTTCTTGTGTCTGTGTTTATGAGACCAAATTAAACTTTATGACGACTGAGTTGAACGTGCATCTGTGAAGAGCAGGCATAAAACAACAGACAGATTAAGGTCTTGTAACAAAACAAGTCTGTACCATTTGAAACAGGAGCTTTGACTTCTGGTTGCAATTGCATGGCTGTTTTTTCTGCCAAGCACATGAGTGGGTCCCCTAAACAGAGGAACTTTCTGTGGAGGAAATCATTGAAAAAACATTTAAAAAGCTAGAAAATCCAAACTTCTCATCATCATCAGTGAATAAAGAAATGCATGTGTGTTTTACCTGAAGTCTGAATGTGTGATGGCCTGGGAGGAGAGCTTCTCCAAGATACGAGTAACAGGCAGATGTAACGGGTGGTTTGGAGCCAAAAACATGCTCCGACAGTGTGCCAGGAGTGTAGAGACCAGCCCCCCCTCGCACACTATCTGGCGGTTTCGCTCAGATTTAACCATGGCCTGGATGTGGTGCGCCAATGAGAACTGAACCTCCATTGAGAGCTGGGAAAGAGAGAAAGAAAAGTGTGTCATACTGGGGCCCTATCATGTATTCAATAATACTAGTGTACTGCTAGCTATTTGGGACCAGGCTATTTGTAGGAACAAAAGCATTCATTCAAAAAGTTACATGCATTCAGTCCCCTCCAATACACTGCACAAAGTGAACATAATCCACTACTAATAAATGTGTCCCATCTCAAGAGCTCACACTCGACAGTGTATTTCCTCGGGGCCTCAGCATTACGCCTGTTTAACGGTCGTTGAGGAAAATGATGGACACGCATACATACATTGAGCCAAAGAATCTTTCCATTTTAGTTAGATTAGATGCCATTGGGGATTGTAACATGTTCAGTCTAGAAAGGTACCTGTGGGTCCTCGGTTGTAAAAACTGATGGAAGGAGGGTCATAATGACTCTGATTGCTCCTGGATGAAGAATAATATGAGCGCAGGTGAACCTACTGTAATCCAAGCAAAAAAAAAACAACACAAAACAAATAAATTATGGGCTGATACTCATGAGATCACATAGAGAGGAAATGTATCTTATAGGAATATGGCTTTACTACATCCAAATGGTTAGATTAAATATCGACCTGTACAGAGACTCTGTGCAGGATGTGGAAATACTGGGTGCTGTGTTTCTGGTTCTTCCCTGTGTGTCCTCCACTGACTGCAGGCTTGATCCCAAGTGGACGGGAGGCGATGCTGAATACACTCCTTCACGTCCTGTTTGTCCATTTAGTTTCTCTTTATCTCCGTCACACCCTTCCTCAGGTTCTTGTCCCAAGTTTAACTCTAGAGAAGAGTATGTCCCTGTGGCGAACTGGTCGAGGTAGGAGAGCAGCCTTATACATGTCCGAAGAGTGACCGGCAGATTGTGCTGCTGTGTGCTGGATGGGGCTTCAGGGGCCTCTGCTAACTCCACAAACTGGTGAAAGCTCTTTCCAGGAGACTGTTCATCACCTGTAGTGATGGGACAGGAGCCGTCGGCTCTTTCAAATTTCGCTTTCTTAAGGCTATCTGTGTGGAAACAGCCCAGCTGGAGTAGCGCCTCCGCCAGCCTTTCGTAAAATCCGCCAGTCTCAAAATGGTGTGCATTGACTGGGTGAAGATGCACAGCCAACGACAGAATGTGGAGAGTCAGGAGGAGGAGGTCCAGCAGCGGTTTGTGTCCCAGGGACTTCCACACTTCACCCTGTGGAGGATCAGACAGAGCTCCTTCCATGTCGATCACCAGAGACAGCAGTCCAGTGAAGCCTCCTGCTCTCCTGAAGGCGTCCCAGCTGTTGGGGCTTTCCAGGACCTTCAGCACAGACTGAAATACAGATACATGGATGGATTACTGAATGGGCATATTGGTATAAGTTTGTTGAATATAAATCATTCAGGATAAAAAAGCAGAAAAAATTACTCATCAACTCAATAAATATAAGACATCTAAGACCAAAGCGACCAGTGGAGCAGAAAAAGACGGATGTGTCACAACGACAAAGAAGCACAAAGCAACCAAAAAGAGAGGCTAAAGTCTGTGTGTTGAAGTGGTGGAGCCTTTTGCAGGTTTATGCCCAGGGCCCCATTGGTTCATAAACAGGCCATGTCCAGAGGTGAAGAGTCAGTGAGCATGTGGACTCACCAAACACACATAACCATAATCACGTGACAAAGTACACTTTGTTTTAAATAAAGTATTTTGATAGACATTAAGCTCAAAGTCTCAGCTTTTAAAAGCATCTCCTGCTCAATTAAAACAATGCCCTGAAAAATAGATGAAACATATAGATATATCATAAATCATTTCTGGTAACTAGTTTTTGGAGGTGAACAAAATCACATTAGCTTTATTCAATTTAGAGACCTAATCCATCAGGTAGGTAATGTGTGAGGCAGAACGCAGAGGGGAATGTGATTAACTGAAACTGGAGTAATCACAATGGCTCTTAACACTTGCCAACCCAGGTCGTACCCAATCTGATTGCCACCTGCTTTAACCACGTTAGCACAAAGAACACACACACACACAAAACAAGCTGCGTGCATTCACAAACAAGCACAGGCGTACAAACTCACACATACTGAATACACACAATATCTGCAAGTAAGTGCTCTTCTCACTGCCATCTATAAAAACGGACACATACAGTGGGTGTGTAACTTAGTTAGGCTTAATCAGATCTCTGTCCCATTCACTGATCTGATAGAGGTTGTAATCTTCAGAGTGCCACAGCACAAGGCTGCTGGCCTAATCGAATCGATCCGGAGTTAACAGCTAAACCTGTTTTAGCAAATCAATCTGCATTTGTCTATAATGTAATCAGGGTCCCACATGCTAAGAAAATAAATTCACTAGCTTATTATGTTTTAAGTGCATTACAATTTGTTATGATTTGATGTAGAGTGGAGACTACGTATACAGTTCAGCTGAGATCACTGCATATCTGAGTGTCTGTGACTATGGGTGCATGTACCTGCAGAAGGTCCCGCTTCAGACCGAGTTCCTGCTGCGTCGAGGAGCAGAGGGCTCCGATGGCTGTACTCATGAACTCCTCAGGGTTTATTTCAGCTAGCTGCTCCAAAATGCTCAGAGTGGGACCTCGATACTGATCCTCATCCAGGAAAATCTTTATGTAGGGAACCATACCAAGTTCTCGCACTGAAACTGGAGAACACATGCAAAAATTAAGTATACAACATCAGTCCCTAGCTCCAACATAATTAAAAAGAAAAAAATGGATATGAAACCTTTAATAAAATATATGGATTAAAGACCTTACACATTTGACAAGTCTGTGCTCACATATTTTCTGCTATATGGCAGAAAATATGTGATTATATATAGTCTTTTATTGAAAATTCAATATATGAAAAGAAGTAAATGTTTGTACCTGTGTTTTTGATTGAACGCAAAATGAGGGATGACACAACTTGAAGCATACAGGTAGTGAGCAGTCTCTCACTGTCCTCCACACTGGGCAGCTGCTGGGGATCTAAAGAGCACAACAACTTCAGATGCAAATTACAGAGAAAATATACAAGACTGAATTTGGCTGATGATCTATACTTGCAGCCCCAAAAACAAAATATAAAACATACATCAATTTTGTTTAAAAATCACTCATTTTGAATATAAAAGTACTGAATCATGACTGATTCTCGATCTATGACATGTTGGTTTGTCAAACAATCACACTCTGTCTGCTCTTATTAGCTGTAAAATCATGATTACGTAGATGTTGAGGAAACAAAAATGTTAGTTCATACTGATTTGAGGGGAGGAGACGACTCCAGCCTTCCTGAGGATTTTAGCTCTCCTACGAAGTTCCCCGAGCAGCAGCTCCAGCAGGCCCCAGTCACTCAGCACCTCAGCTAGCATACCACTGTGCACGGTCATCCTGCACAGCAGAGGAGACAGATCGTTGATTGTGTTTTCGTTAAAAATAAGCTTAGGTGAGGGTTAAATGTTTTTAAGCAGGAGTATCCTGAACAATCCTGTAATAACATGTGTACCAACTACTAGCTCAGCTCACCTGTGAAAACACTTGAGAGCCACCACTCCAAACTGTATCCCTTCCACTCCTGCAGCCAGTGTCCCAGCCCAGCTCTGCTTCAGCACGCTCAGCAGTGCCCGCAGTGTCTCATGGGGGATGTAGTTCAACTTAAATATCACCTGTAAGAAAGCATTTCATCAAACCTCAAACACAAGTTGTATGACAAAAACAAAGAATATTCAGTGACTTTCTGTCAATGTTAGAAGTCCTACCATCTCAAGCAGTGAAAAGAATAGTTTTTGGACAGGTGCTGGTTTACGCCACACACATGCAGCCAGCTGGGCCATCGACTGGACAGTCCACTCCAAGAGGAAGAAATTGGCTGGGTCCCTTTCCCATATTGTCTGCAGGGTTCGAAGGAGCTGGCAGCACAGCAGAGAATCCTGAGAACGCAGAAGGGAGGCCTGCAGCAGGTGGAAGGCGGGCAGGTTTTTTACTGCTGAGCCTGGAGACACAAGGTTCATTAGGGGATGAAGAATCAGCACACCTAAAGATCTTTACATACAAATGGACATTTGTGACATTCTTTCTAAACAAGTTCACACAATACTGATTAAGCCTATCACCACCAGGGAAAGCTGTCTATTGTGCTTTCTGGTGTTTGTGGCGACTTTTCCATGCTAAAGTAGTGTATTTAATCTCACTGCCAGAAAAGAGAGACAAAACTTCCTGCACTGCAAGCTTGACTAGTCAGAGGAGGTTTCAGCTCTTTAAAATGGGTCGTATTAAATAGAATGACCTCCATCTTTGTTTACCAAACTTTAAAAAATTGAATTACAATGTTTTCTTGTACTATTCCTTGACATACAGTAACGCAAAGCCTGAGATCTATTTAGCTGTAAGATGCTTTGAATTTAAAGATCAACTTATCAGATTTTGCTCTTGCAAGGTCAGACAGTCAATTTCATAAGAAAAAGGAAAACCAATAAATTACAAACAACCTTTAACACGGAGCACATGCTGCATCCCATACGCCAATCGAGTTACACTTACATAGATAGATCGAAAACAAACAACACAACATGCATGAAGGCAAAAGAGAAGCAGCGTAATCTGCCTTGATGGAGTTTGTTCGCTGCATTGTCAAAATATTAAGAGGGGGTCTTAGATTTAGGAGCCAGAACACGCTTGTGTTTGTTGCGAATAAATATATACCTGGTTAGTAATAGGATTCATTTTCACACTTAATCAAAATTGCATCAAATCCAAATAAGATCAGCACAAAACAGCCCCTGCTCCCTCTGCTGGAAGGAGATCTACTCCTTGATGTGATGGATGGGTGCTGAGTGTGTGTGTCTGTGTGTATAATTGGATGGGTGTGTGTGTGTTTATTATGGACACTCTATTTATGAGTGTTGGATGGAGGTGTGTGTGCATCTATGATAGATGGCTGGTTGCTGTAGGCCAGTGGTGAATGGATGTGGAGCGTCCTAACAGAGTTAGAGGGGAAGCCTCCACTTCATCATCCCAGACATAATCACCTCAGCTTCCTGTTAACCTGAGGGGTGTTGAGCTCTGCAGCGGGGTAGCAGTGGGGGAACAGGGAGTCAGGGTGTGTGGGAAATCAGGGAAAGGGAGCGGAGCAGTTTGGGTGGGTTATATGAGGGCAAAAGTGCAAAGGTGGGACGAACTGTGTGGTCATTTGGGGGGCCTGTATCCCTCCCTAAGCCTATGTTTGCTGAGTCATGCCCTGGATGATAATTACATGGTTTGTAGAATTTGGGGGGGATGATCAGAGTTTATCCTCACGGTACAATCAACCGTTAGAGATAATTAGGGAAGGTAGCCAGAGAATAACAATGCAGAACTTACAGTGAAGACTTGACCTACCTTTGGTGAGCGGCGGGTCAAACTTAAAGGCTGGAGGTTGTGGGTTTGTGACACAAAGAACCACTTTCAGCTCAGTTTTTCCAAGCAGGGTGAAAGATGCAATGAGAGCCAGCAACTCCTCTACAGGCTGGAACTGATCCACAGAAACACTGTTCTCACAGCTGAGGATGAGAGACAAAAAGGTAAAGTTAATGATGCAGAGAGAAACACAGATTTCTTTGTGCTGACTAACAGTTAACAAATTACATTTAGATGAAGAATTGCACCCTTTGAACAGGCGGTTTATTTACAACTTTGAAATTCCAAAATATTTCAAAGAATGCATATCTATTATTGCCTTAACAAAGTTCAAGAAGACAAAAATTGAATTATTTTTATGCCTTTTTATTCATTTAAACAGGTATGTCCTCTCGGAGCACACTCTTAAAATTGAGCGTCATTTAATTTCTTTTATTCTTTTACTGTTCGCCTCCTTTTATCTCACCGTTTCAGGATGTTCTCAAGGGCCTTGTACCCGTTGTTGGTATCAAACTCCACAAAGAGGGCGGGATTTACAGGATAGGAATCCCTGATGAAGCTGAACACGGCCACAGCCACCTCAGCGAGCAGCGGCCCTGAGACATCAGCGCTGATGTGCAGCAGGTTCTGGATGCAGATACGAACACAGTTCTTGCCTAATGAGGAAAAGATGGTGTTCTTGGTTAATGAAGAAGAAATTCCTTGATAAAAAAAATCCTAGTGTCCACACACTGAAAGTTTCTAATCCGAGAAATGTATCACCAAGAAGAAATGCTTCAGGCACACTTCTCCTCAGACAGTTTATTCAGCAACTACAGTTCATGTTACAATAAAATCTTTCGTCCTCACAGAGGTTTAACAAACTGCTGTAGATTGATGATGTTTTAACAGTGATACTCGAGCTGTTTATTTTCATGAATCATTCCAGGATTTGAGTGATTGCATGACGGAAGATGAACCAAAGCATTTACAGCAAAAGTGAAGTTTCAGCTATTAAATTCAGTAAAAAAATCAGATTTATCTGGCATGTGCACCTAAAGCAGTGTCAATCTTCACAGCAAGTTAATTTAGTTGAGAAGATAATAAGCTAGCTAATCTGAAAATAAAAGATTTCAAATGTGAGTCACAAGTTACATTTCCAGAAGTTGAGTATCCCATTTTTTATGGAGCTAAAAACACATCATGCTGTAAAATGCTGCTAACTTCTTGGTGTCCAAAACAAATCAAAGTAAACTTGTGTGCACAAGAACATTTAAGTGAATTATCTGTGCAGAAGGAGGCATCATGTGAACACATACTTGCAGTATGTCTTTCAGCTGGAATACGCGGTCATGTGTCTCTGTATAATCAACCAATTACTAGAATAAAAATATCTGTCCGCACGAATAACTTTCCCAGACAAAATCTAATTACTCACTTTCAGTGCAGGCTGTTTTCTGGTTTATGTAAGACTTTATGTGGAATAAATTATATTGTAACTAGGTGGCAGAACAATGAGATAAACTATAAGATAAACAAAAATGTTTATCTCACCTAGCAAGCTTGGGACAGTGTTGCTTGTTGCCACAGCAGAGACTGCCTTGAGGACGCGCGACGCCTGATATCTCCATGTAGCGCTCGTCTGGTCCCAGAGTGATGTGAGGCCAATGATAAGACACTGCAGTTCCTGTGTTTCCACCAGTCTCTCCACGTTGACTGGCAGCCTGCAGAGCTGAAGGAGAACCTGGAGGAGCAGGGGGGAAAAGTTTAGACAAAAACCCCAAAAGAAGGAAAAGAAGCAGCACAATGTATAGACAAGAATAAGAGGAACAATACAAAGACAAAAACAGAAATGCAAACACAATACTGCCTCAACAAACCTGTGTTAGTGGTTCTTGAAAGGTCTCTTCTATTGTCAAGTTCTCCTTTTTAGCTGGAAGGCACACTAGCAGGTACAGACATTTCACTAAAGCAGCGGGGAGCCCAGGGTTTATACATGACAGTATATCCTATAAAAACAAACAAAAAGACATTAGCGATGGCAGTTAGAAGGGGAAAAAAAATCAGGGAGAAATCCCAGGCCTTTATTTTGTATTTACTACTATTACTATTATTACTATTGTACTATACTACTAATAATTTAACAATACAAACAATAACCAATAATGTCCCAATTGTGGGAAAGTATTATTATTAAGATTTAAGTGGTAATAATCAACATGTCAATCATGTGATGTTGTCCAACAACCAGTGCCAGTCAAGGACACAATAAAATAAAATAAGTGACTGCAGTCAAATGTTGTCAATCCATAATTTCAACTCACCGAGCTGTCAGCCGTCAGCAGCAGCAGAGACTTTAACAGCAGCCATCCTTGATCGTCTCTCGTCTCACAGTTTGTCTCCTTAGCATCCGGCTTCTGGAAGAACCGCACCACCTCTCCACGAGCCCCCTCTGAAAAGAGAAACACACTAAGCGTGTGATCAACAGTAATAATGATACTGTTATTGGAATTAGAAGAAAAAATAAAAAAGCAAGTCTAAAATTGTGAGTTTTTCAAAGGGACTTAAAAGATCCGGCAGGTCATTTCACAACTGAGGGGCCCAAACGATGACCCCAAAGACTAAAGGTGACGATCAAGACTGTGGACATACTGTAGCTGCTTCTCTTCAACACCTGCTGCCACAGAAATCCTTCAGATTTAAATCAGCATTTTAGTCAAATGATCCAGAGTTCAAACAGAAAGCAACATGCACATCTGAACTGCAGATAACTTTCACATACGAGTTTCGTTTCTACTTTTTGAAAGATAATTTGCATTTTTTTTTCTATTTTGGCAAGTGTATGTTTTCGTGCTTCACAAGAGTTCCTGTAAAATGTTTTTTTATGACAGTGGTGTGGACCTAAAGAAGTGACTGAACTTTGAATCGAGATAGAAAAGTCACACTTTTTGAAACTAGAGACCACCAGAGCTGCGTTAAAAACCAGAAGCATCTACTTCCCCTCCAACTAAAAGGCTTTTCTTTATACCCCCAGATAAATGCAAACAGCAGAGAAAGAGTCCAAACCTCAAGAAAGGAACTGAATTGTACGTGTTTCCACCTTTTTGTGAGCAGTTTGCTTGTTATTTGGCAGTTCATTGTCAAAAACATGACATGAATGACATTTTAATTACATGTTCCTTTTCCTTACTTCACATTTTCACATAAATAAAAAAATTATTGCTGGAAAAGAGCCACAGCACCCTGAAAATGCAGAAGTACAGAGAGGAGGTAGAAAGTCCCTTCACCTGGAAAAAAAAACCTGTATATGTGCTACGATATGAGGAGCTGTTAGTACCTGCAGGTCTGTCTGCCAGTCTGTGGTGGATGTTATGGATGACCGTGTCAGCAGTGAGAGCTGCAAGCCCCTTTATGTTCAATCCTTCCAGTCTGCCGCCATCCTCACAGACCTGGGATCAGAGAGGACAGAGGAATAAATATAAGAATCTTGATCCTTTAAAACTGACTAAAATAAACTAGCAGTAATCAGCTCCGACAATTTCAGTTCCTTCTATACTTTATTCCAGGAAGAAGGGGAAGCACATTTAAAAGCTTTTGTGCCCAGTTCTGTTCTGGGGACCAACATCTGTACGATATTGTGAAAGCACAGGCCATACTGATTTTGGTATGTTATAATAAAATGTAATAAAAAGGAGCCAACAAATGCAAGGACCTGCAGATATACAGAGATGGGCGTTAAGCAGCATCATTAAGCAGCAACATACAGTGAACAAAAGCTGGTATACAGTTTGAAACTTCTCTAGGCAGATAAAAAAAGCATTGCAGAAATCAAACTTTCCAGAATGGAGAGGAAGAATTAATTACTAAAAAAGAGATGTACTTTAAGTTCCAGCTTGGACAGGAGGTTTGTTTTTTATGTAATTTGAATGACAAGAATAATATGAATTTTCTCTTTTGCTGTGGATTTATCAGCACAAAACGACATGTTATGCTCATTTGTACTCTCGTGTTACAAACTTGCTCTACTACATTTGGTGCACAATAAGATGCAGTAAAACAATGTAACCATATTATAGTTAAATATCAGCTGCTTTGTGTAATGCAGTTCACTATAAATAATAGAAGCAGTACTATACAGTATGCTCCTTTCACTTCCATAAGAGGATATCGCATTTCACTGAGTCTGCTGTTCTTAAGTGAGGCCCTGCGTTCTGGTCAAATCTCTGGTCATGAGGCTCATACATATAACAGCACACACACAGACTAAAGAGTGATTACGTCTGCAGCTGCGAGCCCGATCAATGGTGCTACACACACACAGATCTGTGATGGAATTTACACTGTGTGTGCACGGGGGAGAAAGTTTCTTCATAAGTGTGACGCAATTCCAGCACAGAGAACCAGAAATTCTTCTTCCAATTAATCAAAGCGAGGCCTGTAGCTGTGGGTCGCAAGTGCTTCATTACTTTCACGTGACAGTTCAGTAAACTGTATAGATTTACAACCACGTACACATTCATTTAAGAGATAGTAGGAGGATCAGCCGAGGGCCAAACATCTGACTGCCATCCCATGTTGCTGCACTCAAGCCATGTGGAGCGGTTTTGGAAACCACAGTGTCCTGAGGCGTCTATTTAATTCAACCTTTTAAAGGTTAATTCAAACTGTGGCTGCACTTTAAATTGTCCTGGAATGCTCCATTAACAGAACAGAAAAACTTTTACTTCACAATTTAAAGGCACATTTTTGTCCCACTGGCCCATACCTGTATGTAGAGAGGCAGGACTTTGACTAGGTGTTCCTCTCTCTGCTCGAAAGGAACGTGGTCACTTCTGTGGTCGGCGTTCAAGCATTCGTGGACTCCCAGCTCCTGTAGCTGTTCCCTGAGCACTTGTGGGAGCTGAGGGTTCTTACAAGGATCCTCCACCTTCTCCAGCTTCAACTCCACCGAGACAGATAACTCTCCTGAAGCACTCAGCTCTCCGGTTTCCTTATTGATCCTCTCCCCTTTAGCAGTCTGGTCCTGGAGGGGAAATAAGAAAAGAGCCAAAAGTGATTCATCCTCAAATTGTTACATCTTTTTTTAGATTTCAGGCTTACATAATACCTCTAAAAGTTTTTTTCCCTCATATTTCCTTGGATTGTCTCACTTCCCCAAATAACTTTGTCCCAAACCAAACAAACCAGCCGTCCTCAGAAACCCACACAGCACACGGTGTGTGATGAGAAATCACCAGACAGCAGAACAGCCCACTGGCAGTCATGTGCCATTTTTATCAACTGGTTATCAACCTCTGTGAGGAATCTGTACGGTATGACTGGTGCCTAGTATTCAGTGATTGGACACACATAATGCCAGTAAATGTTTCAACCTCTTCAAGCTTCAAATTCACCTCAATAGTTTTTACCGCTGATGTTTTTTACCAGCAAGGTCTTCCTCTCTCTGTTTGTCCGGTGCTATAATTAGTCAACAGTAATTTATACCTAATCAGTCTTGTCAGTCACACGTGAAATTACAGTAATTTGACAATTTAAGGTGCATATGTGTAAAAGATGGCAAATTAGAACCTTATGTTCCCACAAAAATCAAAGCCCCCCCTTATAAGTTGTTATATGAAATAAAAAAGACACTTTTTTGATAAGATATCCACATATGTTAAGTATCAAAAGTATTTTTAACAAAACAAAAAAAAAACAGATCACCAATCAGATTTTCAGCCAAAGGCTCCACAGATGAAACAAGGAAGAAAGTTAACTGTGTGTCAGTATTTTTGCAGTGGATTTCTCTAAACATGAACTATATGCAGGTTGTTAATAAAGATGTAAATAAGAATGTATTATTTGTGCCTCTTTCTTTTTGCTGCTGTATCAGAAGAGGAACCAAGTATTGATTTGTTTATGAGTATTTTTATCTAAGTTTTAAGTTCTTGTATTGTGACAACCTCAAATGCTGCTAATGACTGTGTGTGGATGACGAGTCCTGCTCCCAAGCAGTCATGTTGCTGTGTGACTGAGGCTTTGACTGGAGCATTGTTTCCTCATTACTGTGATTTTATTTTGGGTGCTTTCTGTTTAGAGTCACACACTCATGGTGAACAATGAGGGACATTGGTGAACTGCTTAAATAACATGCAGAACCAGTTATGATGTTACAGTGCGGGGGAAGGAAGCTCACATTCCACAGAAATTAATTAATACTTTGATGTTTTCTCATGTGATAATGCGGCTGAGTGTGTGAGAGAGACCGACATCAAGAAGGCGCAAAAGACTCTAAAGTCATTCCTTACTTGTGATCTACAAATATTCCAATTGACAATATAAAACTGCATACATGATTATAGGTACAGTAACACTTCGGCTGTCTTAATATGCATTTCAAAAGAAAATGATTCACGCCACACACGGTAAAGCCTCTTACCTGCACTTGCGTGAGAGCCATCTGGGATATTCCTAGCTCTGAGAGAAGGCTGTCATCTGTGTTTTGTTATTCCAACTGAATGAGTGGTCTGTGTCTGTTCCCATGTCAGGAGGAAAGACGAGCAGAGACCCGCTAAAACATGACTAGAGCACCTACTGTGCTGACCCTTCTGTAAAACTACCCGCCCCTCACTAATCTGCGCCAAGCACACTGAACTTTGAACAAGCCCAGCAACTCAAATCAGCTGGCCTAGGTCATGTGCCTTCTTACTTCCTCAGAGAAGCAGAAGTGAAAAAGTGTTGTTTAGCTGGTTGGATGGGGCCCTCCCAGCACAGCTCAAAGAAGCTACCCTTTGCTTTTTATAGACGTGTCTAGATATGAATCACGGTAACAGGATCCCATGATCCTCCAAATACACCAGCAAACACAGCTTGTAGTGACAGGTTTATGTGGGGAGATTGCAGGTTTGACTTGTAGGTGAAACAATTAAAAACAAATTGTGTTTGTCTGTTGGTAATAACTGGAAAAACAGGCCTATTTCACGTTTAAAATGATAAACAACACCTTACCAGCATCAGAAAACATCTAAGCAGTCTGTTCTATAAAGATACTTTACCAAACAAGTATTTAGTTAGTCTGACAAATTTTCAGTTTATCAAAAAAACAATGTAAGTACTGGCATCATGGGGAACTCAGTCAGAAGGATCCAATTGCAGCCTATCTTGTTTTAATATATAAAACAGAAAAAAATAGATAAAATATTTGCATGGGTCCTTAATTTAAGTATCAAACACAGTTAGGGGGGGTAAGGACGCTCTGTCCATTATTTTGAAGGCGACAACAGATTATCTTATGTGCTCTATTATGTAAATGCAAAACCCTAAAATAATTGTTGTTTTTCTTCAGGTAAAATTAATTACACAACTAATAATGTTTTGATAGGGCATAGGTTAAAATGGTGTTCTTGGGGTCCCCAGTAGTTTATCCTTTTATGTGAAAAATGTCCATAGTTCAAGCTCATTTATAGAATACATTTGTTTTGTTTTTCTATTTACACTAGTTATTGGGCCTTCATTCATAACAACTGAACGAGTGTGGTTTGAATACTTGTGGCTTGTGACTTCACTGAGCTTGGGAAACTACCATTTGTTTGTATTGGTGACAGAAAATAAACGCAGTGCTAATTTAGCTAAACAGTGCCATCTAGTGGGATTTCATGACACAAATGTGCTGACAACTGCCAGATATTGAAAGATAAAACTGAACAAAAACAGGCAGTCAATCTCACAACCTTAAAACATTATAGCAGGTCAACTTTAAGGTGTAACCAGTGACATTGATTAATTAATTGATTAATGATGCAGCCATGCTGGTGTTGGTGTTGCACCAGCATGTTAGCATGCAACAGTTGCATGCTAACTTAGTGGCTTGTTTGGGGGCTAAATTGAATGCAGACATCATAATATGACTAAGTAAACCTTTACCTTGAATGAAAAGCCTAACAGAAAACGATATTCGGAGTTAAAGCAAATACAAGTAACCATTCACCTGCTGTTTTCACTCATTAACGTAAATACCTGCACTGCGCTACCTCAAATCTTCAAGCCATTTGATCACCTCGGCAGGTACTGCCTCGAGCCGACAGCTTTGGCTCAGATTGTTTCCGCAGTGTTAACTAAGTTTTAAAAGCTGACAGCACGTGCAGTGGATACAATGATGTTAGTTCATAAACTGTAAAAATAAGCGTTTATCCCCGAGCCAAGAAGCTACTCTCATTTCAGACAGTGTTGCAACCCCATACTGCAGGTTAAAGTGGAGCCGGAGCGAAATAAATTAATAATAAATAAATGCATCCCCCTATCCACATATTTCCAGAGCTACAATGAACACATAGCCTCCCAAAATACCGTGATATCCACCCCAAACCCACCAATGCTCTGCATGACACACTGCTGCTAATTAACTTGTAAGGAGTTACCTTATTTTTATAGGGACCACGTGTTTTGTTGACGCTTTGACGTCACCGGTCATGTGACCCCGCAGTAGCCAACGAGGTGCCCAGGGCGTGGTCAGCCTCAATCAGTTAAGCACAACGAAAGCTGCCCGTTACTTTGCAGCGAAACATGATCTCTCTTCTCATTTTATATTATGATGTCGTAGCGCTTCGTCCGAGCAGCTGATTTGTGTTTGCCCTGCAGTTTCTGTCGGAGGACGTGAATATCAGGCTGGTGGTGCCGTGCACCCATCATAATGCATCCGATGCCTGGGTGCTCCGGTAGCGGTGGAGACATATTTGACTGTATTCAGAGAGGAAATATTGAACAGTGCATACAGTTCCTTCAAAATGACCGATCTGTTCTCAAGCAGAAAGGTAAGTGGACATAGGATATAACAAATATATCGATCTGATCACTGTTGCTCTTATATTTACAGTATGTTTATGAAACTACAGGCCACTACTTCCTACTGTTTTCCTGTCTGCATATACATAGTTTATAGCCTTTAACTGTCACGGTTCCTGATTTTCTCCTTATGAAGCCAGATAAATGCTGATCAACGGTGTTTTTCAGGAGAACACACCTGTTATACACAGTTATACATCCGTACTAAGCATTTTGTCTTTACTTGAAATATGTATAAGTTATAATATGTAATTATTCTAGCATTGAACCATTAATTATATTGTTTTTAAAGGAACACTTTAAACTTTGCCTTGCTCCGGTGTATCCTGATTTGATTTTGTCACAAAGCCAAGAGGAAACAGAAAACCTGCTACACTCACTCTTTGAGATGGCCTGGCACAGATCTAGATGGACAGATCCTGTGACAACACAGAACAAAGTCACATTGTGCCAAAGGGAACCCTAACCTCGGGTCCAGAGAGTTTCAGTGATCAACAGGCCGGTGGGCCGTACATTTATGTCAGACCTGTATTGTTAGTCACAGAGACTGCAGATGTGACTGTGATGTGCATGTGTTTGTTTCCATTCAGGCTGGGGTGGTTTCACTCCACTTCACTACGCTGCCCTCCATGGTAACCGCGGCCTGGTTGACCTTTTCCTCAGCAATGGAGCTGACCCCAACCTGACATGTGATGCCGGACAGACAGCCTTTCATTTTGCCTGCAGGTGAGCAGTAGTTGCATGTTTCTCTCGTGTGAAACAAACATGCCTGAATTCACCAGATGTGAGCATCATGCATTTTCTTCTGTGCTTGATCCTGTGTAATAACAGTGTGTGATTTTGACTCCCATCAGGCAAGGGAACATCTATGTCATACACCAAATGTTGCAGTATGGAGCTGATCTGCGTCTCATAGACCTGCAGCAAAAAACATCACTGCATCATGCGGTCACTGGGGGCAGCATGTAAGTAAAGAGTACTTCTTCAATTTGTTTGGCTACACATAAATATACCCTGCTTGCACTAACTGTTAGTTATCGTTCCCAGTGTTGCAGTGCATTATTTGTGGGAGACAGGAATGTTCCGGTTCTCAGACACAGACAAGTACCAGGTGACGCCGCTTCACTTGGCTGCATCCACAGGCAACACAGAGGTGGTCCGGTATTTGCTCAGAGACAAGGTATGATGAAGTCTATACCCTCTCTCCTCACTCATACGCTCCAGTTTGTTAACAGTAAACATTACGGTTAAGTTAAAAAGCGTATTTAAAAAAAAAAAATGGTGAAATTGAGTCAAATAAAGAGGATATGAAAGCAGAACTATTGCTGCCACACCACACTGAGAAGTAACATGCATGAATGCACAGTGACTTTACTCAACTTTTAGCTGCTTTTAGGAACTTTTAACTCATTGTTTTCAGTCTCAGACCCACACATTTATAGTACGTCACTGTCATTGACCACTCTTATAAAACTCTAGGCAGCCGTTTACAGCAAATAAGCTTAGTACACAACCCAGCATGTTGCACAAACAAGACTTCTTTAATAAAAACAGTCATTTCTATTTGCAGAACACAGCAGTTGCTGGTCATCATCAGTTAGTGTGTCTGTGTTATTGTGTCACTTGGTGAATCCAAACTAATCTTTTAAAATGCTAAAGTCACCAAATCATACAAAAAAAACAGCCAACCATAGCAGCAGTACCATAGAAAATCCCACAAGTTAATTTACTGTTTTTGTCAATAGAATCTTGTGGCATAAACAAACTTTCCTCAAAAAAAAATCATCCGAACTATCCCTTTAAATATTTAGGAGATGCTATTGTGAAACTGGGCCCACTGCAGATATCTTTTAGCAGCTGTGCACATCCACTGTCTTGTTTTTGTCTCAGAGATGTGCTGTGGATGCAGTCGACCAGCAGGGGGCGACAGCGCTTCATGTTGCAGCAGAGAGGGGCGGAGTGGAGGTGTGCTGGACTCTGCTGCAGAGAACAGGACTCTTGATGCTCTATCAGAAGAACCACAGCGGCCTCACACCACTGGACCTCAGCAAACAGGGGAAAACATTTAGGTGAATCTGCTGTCTCTAGAAATCTCTGGAAAAACACTGACTAGCAGCCCCCTGCATGGTGCCGTAACATCCCAAGTACCTTTAGATATCCAATATGTCCGCATTTCCAGATGACTTATTTCTCTTGGGATTCTGATGCTGATTAATATATTGCCATTCTGTGTGTTTTTCTCCAGACATCAGCAACTAACCAAGCTACTGAGTCGGTACATTAATGAGCCAATACACCACAAGCCCACAGAGTCTCATGGTGAATATCACTCTGTAGTTCTGACCTTTCATTCGGACATGAAAACAAGGGTTATGATTATTATGATGATAATAACTATGACTGATGATTATGGTGTCTTTTCTTACCAGTTCTGTATTACTGGACGCTGTTTTTTCCGACCCTAAGTGGAGCTGCTATCCTGCTGATAGCAGCCATGTTGGGAGGTTATGGGGGTCTGGCCTGTGGGTTGCTTTTCCCCTGGCTGGCCAGAAGCATCTTCACACAGTACCACCGCATGACCACATACCAAAGGTTTGACCAAGAAATGTTGTACATGTGAAATTATTAACAGTCAGTCAACATATTTCACTGTTTTTTATATCTCTCTGTTGAGATGGCATCCCTCTTCCCTCCAGGTTACCAAACCCGGTCTACTTGGGAACCCTCATAGCCGGCTTGTTCCATTCTCTGCTCTGCTTCTATGGAAAAATGATGCCTAATATCCTTTATAAATAGAGTGAAAGTGGATGACACAGAAGTGCTGCATCTCCATTTGGATACCTCCATTAGTATACCATGCAGCACACTGTATATACAATGTACTTACTTGCGTTATGCTTGAATTTCAAAAGGGTTTCAAATCAAACACCGACATTGTGCTTTCGATTATGGCCCACTAAAATATCTAGCAGCTTGTTTGCTCACTTGACAGTTGGTTTAAAAGAACAGGATATATTTGCATTTTGGAAACTCCACAAGTTTTCTTGTGAAAATTGTCAGCAAGCCAGTTCTTTCCTTGTCTTCTTGCTCACCCAGATATACACAGTAAGGCAACGGTAATCTAGGATTTTGTATATTAAGATGAAAGGGTTTTATCCTTAACCTTTTTGAATGTGTGTGGCCAACCAGTACTCTGGTCCAGGTGTCAATGGTCCACTTCTCACTGGTCCTGGGTTTGTTCTGTAAGGTTCTGACTCAGGATCCCGGGACGCTGGACAGAGCAGATGCAGATCCTCGCTTCTCCTGTATCGCTGACCTGGTGGAGAACAACCAGAGCCCTCACAGGTTCTGTCCATACTGTGAGGTAAGTTATCTCTACTGGTCATAATTCAGAGAGCCCTTCATATCTGCTACACACACTAGTTATGTATCTAGTTATACGTTTATATCTCCTCGTGTCTTCTTTCACTAGGTCCTCTCCTTCGAAAAAGCTCAAACATTTCAGATGTCATAATGAATCAATGATGTGACGATTAAATGTGATGAAATATTCATGCTGATTAAGTCTCTGCCAGTTTATTTTCACCCCATTGTGAAATTTTAAAGCTGTAATAAAAAAGAAGTAGATACCTCGAAGCTAGGAAATAAAACATAAAACTGATGATTTGCTTTTGAGAAAGGGAGCTGATAGAGCTAAAGGTACAATGTGTAACCTAAAGTCAGTTGGTTAAGCACATTAAAAATACACAGTGATATAACAGCCCGTTATATCCCAGGTCACCAGCTTTTTGAAGACAAAACACAGCAAAATAAGTAGAAAAGAGAAAATACAGGCATAGGGCGAAGTCTGGGCTGAAACAGAAACCATCTCATACTTTGTTTCAGTCTTTAAACTGTTGTCCTGCATATTATACCTTTAAAGTTGACCAACATCAACACCCTGTTTTTTCTTTCCTTGTAGTTGTTTCCGCCTGACTACACTAAACACTGCAAACTGTGTGACGTGTGCATTAAAGACTACGACCACCACTGCCTTTTCCTCAACCGGTGTGTCGGCCGGGGTAACCACCGCCTCTTCCTCTTCTTCATCCTCTCCATGGTGATTGCCCACATCCTCTTTGTCGCCACAGCAGGAAGTTACCTGAATGACAGAATGCCTGCGGGCACTCACAGCTGGTCCCTGTGGCTCTCGTTGTTCGGGGAGGAGTTCTGGGTTGTGGTCATGATCATTATGAATACGCTGACGCTGCTCTGGGAGGCGTGGCTACTGATAGAGCAGTTCGACGCCGTTGCAACGGGAACAACCACCTACTTCAGACAGTGCGAGAGCTCGGCTCGGCAGAGGTCGCTCCTGCAGCGCTGGGTTATCGTGCTGTCGTTCCTGCTGGAGGGTCGAAGACGGGTGGGGAGTGGACAAAGAGAGGACAAAACTGCAATAGACATTTAAAACTGTCCGTGTGTCTCGTCTGCGTCTCAAACTTGTAACATCGCTCACTTGCTTCTGAGTTTACAGAGTCTTTGTCGTGCACTCAACCTTGTGAAAATGTCCTCTTTAGATTCAGTAACTCTCTAATGCCATATAACATCATGTACTTGAATGGAAAATGTGGATATCTCTATTCTATTTTAATATAAAGTAGCCTAAAGGGTAGATTCATCGGCAGAGTTGTCCTTGAAGTGGCTTGCAGGATAAATACCACTAACAGTGTAGATATTCACCTAGTTTTTAGAAATCTCACCGAAAACTTTTAGGATTTCAGTGTTCTGATGTACTCGTTGGTTTACATTGTTTTGTGTAAAGTATTCGATATTTCCCAAACTGTGTTTTAGCAGGAAACGCCTCAGAATGAATGCTTAAATTCACACCTTTTTATATTCCTTATCAACATACTTTTTTTTAACACCATTGTTTTTGTGAATAAAGTGTGTCATGTGTGAAGCATCGATCAGCGTTGTGAAGATTTCTGCAGCAGGTCCTGTGATTCGCTGGTGATAATGGTTAATAGCAGGTGCACTCAAGGCTTTGTTCCTGACATAATGTCATTACCTCTCCGGCCTGCTCCCAGCCAGAGGAGCCATGACACTTCCTCTGCTCTCGCTAATGAGACATGCTCTTCTCATGCTTTCAATTAAACACACTCATTTCCTTTGTGTCCCTCGGGACTATATTTCTAGATTATAGATGATGTTCCCCACACCCATCAGAGGCTGTGTGTCTGGACTATGTGAGCAGCTACGTCACGTGATATAATTTATTGTCCACTGTTCTGCCTGTCATGCATATGTAGTGGTAAGATGAGTGCATGTAAGCCTGTTAAGGCTCTTACTGTATTTCTCTGTCCCTCCATCAGTGTGATTATATTTAACTGGCTGGTACCTTTTTTTGTGCCCCGATTGTTGTTTTTTAGGCTGTAGGAAAATATGATTAACAAAAAGTAAAAACACTATAATCTAAAAACAAGTAGAGATGATGCGATATGTTGCTAAGACGACAACATATTTTAACAAGGCAATCAGAGATGGCAGACTTCACCCCACAGTGCCCTCAGAGGATGTATATGCAGCGCAAACACACACAGACAGGCAGACAGACAGACACCGCCGCCCAAAACAATACTTCACTCCCAAAAAAATGAAATATTGATATATTTATGATACACATAATATAATGTGTAGGTTTTCTTAAATAATTTATATTTCGTACTATTTTTTCTTTCTTTTTTCTTTTCTTTTTTTACATTTGAAATTTAACATACCCGTTTTTTCTTTTGAAATTTTATTTCCTGTTTGGGGCATTTCAAAACAAAATGTACAGAAGTTTTATCCGCAAGCATATCTAAGTGAAAAGTAACTGTAAGTGTAAGATTTGAATAGTAAAGTATTTGTCTCCTAAATGCAGTGGAATAGACGTATAAAACAGCAACAAATAGAAATAATCTAGTAACGGGAAAGTGTCTCAAAATTGTACAAAAAGTACTTTGAGATACTTTTAGCACAATGTACTTCGATGCTTCCCACCACAGACGGCTCGGCTCTCAGACAGGGGAAACAGGCCTTTTCAGAGTCAAAGGTTGTGACCCTGCCTCTTGATTTGCATACTCAAATCACTAACAGCCAGCACAGTGAATTTGACTCTGCTCTGAGCTGGGAAAATATACAGTAGCAACATCTGAAGAAGAAATTCATAAAATCTTTACACAGAGCTCAGCAGTTTTCACTTCTCCATCAAGCAGCTCACTTCCTTTAATGAGAGACAAACTGCAAGACTGAGAAGAGGAGGACAGCAGGAGATCATCGCACAGCTGGCTTTTATTTCTCCGTATAGAGCAGCACCTATCACACAGCTGCTTGGACTGTGATGCTTTCTTGTGGTGAACGGGGAATCTGGCTCCAGACTTAGAGTCGTCTGGTCTGCCCATCTGAGATGACATGGCAAGTAATACTCGCATGACTGTCTTTATTTCCTTCCTTCTATTGGAGTCTGTTCACATCAGCATTCTTTAGGCGCACGTCATTGGTGTGCTACTGATGGCAGCCATAGTAGTCCCTTCTCTTTGGGTATGTGGATGTCATTTGAGTTGTTTCTTAGTGATTATCAATTAAGAAGAGGACAGAGATTTCAGTATTGCCATTGTTTAGAAAATGAGTGTGCCTTTGTGTGTGTGTTGTGGCTCTAGAAATGGACACAGTTGAGAGGAATACACTGTGCAGACAAGTTCGCTGCCATGAAACCATCCAGGACGCCTCTGACCAGTGACAAGCCAAATGAATTGGACGGTAAAGCTCTGTTCATTTATTTTGCTCTTGATCTAACTTTCTGGCTATCTAAGGTCTCATATTAAGTTATATTCTCATTTTAAGATATTTATTTACATCATGTGTTAGTCAGGCTGTGAGCTGTTTTTTAAAACTGTTTCATGCTACCACTGATGTACCGATACTCCCTTATAAATGCCTCATTAAGGCAGTGTACAGGATAATGTGGGGAAAGGTTTGTTGGGAATTACAGCTGAGATGCAACCCAGTCTCCAGATTCCAGAATACACACATACATTGGATTTCAACATTTTTGATTCACAAATATGTTGTACGTAAAAGTTGTATCGAAACACATGACAACCGCTGCTTTAAACCTGTTGCAAACATATGATAACTGCAACATGTTGTAATCACAATCGCTGTTTTGAACACTTTAAAAACAGTTTGGTTAAAGTAAGATGAACAGGGCTAATTCTAAACACAATTTACCAAAAACCGGAAGCTAACACTGGTCTCTTGTTGGGTTGGTGCCATCATCTCAACATTGCCTTGTTACAAAGAAAAAGATCAATGTATTTGTAGTTTATAGAAAGATTAAACGCCCTCATTTTCCTGGGCTGCAGTGAAATGATGCTTCTCCTTTTCCACAAGCAGAGAAAGAAAAGCTACTGAGCGTGTGCAGAGGTGTCTCACTTCACTGTAGCTTGTTTCTGATTGGAGGGACTTAGTGTGTTACTTTTGCTCCCGGTCTCCCCTGTAATAACAACCATTTGTCATCGATCATTAAGCCTGAGCTTATTACTTTTCTTATGAGAAAACTCCGTCTGCAGCGTGCCTTTACTGCATTTTCGTCTGATCCAAACTCTTGAGCTGCAGCATTTATTTGCTATATCACATCCACTATAACCCAGCCACAGGAACAAGAACATCACACCCTTGAGTGCTGTGGCTTTGATTATACAAATTGCTGAGTGACTGAGTAGTGTGGCATTTCCCCTCAGACTATAAATCTTTGCTTTAAGAGTCCAGAACTACTAAATAGTGCGGCGGAGTTTTTGTCTATTTTGAACACATGTCCACCCAAATGTATCATTACATCTACAATCATTTAGACAATAAAACTCTGTGGCCTCTTGCTCTCCATCAAACATTTAATGGTGCGAATGGTGTCAGTTCAATCAAATGTATCGATCTGAGGTTGTACTTTAGGTACAGAAGAGACCATAATCAAATCTCCATGAGCAAACAGCTGGAGGGATTGTGAAGACTGTGGAGCGATGCGGGTGCCAATGTAAAGAAATGGGTGACAAGACAGAGGACACACAGCCAGACATATTTATAGACGGTGAGAAATTGATACTGAGAGTGTGCAGCAGAAGGCAGAGAGACAGATAGCAAAGGAGAGAGAGTGTGTGTGTGTGTGTGAGAGAGAGAGAAAGAGAGTGGGCAGGGCTCTAGGTATGTGAGAGTGTGTGTGTGTGTGTGTAATCAGACGGAGACACTGTCCAAGCAAGACAGTGATCCGGGGAGAGAGATGCTCGCAGAGGATGAGGAGTAGCAGGGCGAGGCAGCAGCGAGAGCCTCTGAGTGTGTGTGAGGAATAGTGTGTGAACAGAGGGATGCAGTCATGTCTCTGTGAGAGGGAGCAGCACAGCAACGGTAACCATGCTAAGCCCCAAGATAAAACAGGCACGCCGGGGTAAGCACAGTCCCTCCTCCCCTTTCTCCATCCCTCCATCTCTTTTCCTCTCTTTTCTTTCTCTCTGCAGTCCCTTTCTTTCTCTCTTGCTGTCTCTGCAGAGCTCCATCCGTCCTGCTGTCTTTGTAATAATGCAACATCAATATTGTTGTCAGAGCTTTCATTGATAATGACATTAAAAAAAATGTGGCACAGCGCCATATTAGTAGCACCGGTGTCCTTCTGCATCCCCGTGACTATTGTTTCCAGCCAGAGTTTTTTGCATGACCTGAAGTGTTGAGGCTTTATCTTCTGTGTCCAATGAGAGTTAACAGGCTCCACTACGGAGTGATGTAATCCCTCTCGTCTCTTGATTACACCGTCCTCATTCCTAGAAGATTTGATCCTGATGGAGATAATGTGGGTTGTAGTAAACATGGCTGCTGGAAGGATAATCCTCCCTCCAACAATGGTCTGCATCCTGACATGTTCACACCTGAGCACATGACTCTGTCTCTGTTTGTTCTGGCTTTATTGGGTTTTTGGTTGGTGTGGTTTTGACAGGGGACTCCAGATAAGAGGTGGTGAAAGGAATGCAGGGCTCTCCGCTCGTGTAAATCACAACAGCTGACTGTCAAACATAGTTCCTCTAACGCCGGGTAAAACCCACTTGTGACGGCTGAAGTCGGGACGCCACATATACAGAACATGCCTCTCACATGACTGTGTGAAGATGAATAAGGAAGCTGTAAATCACAGGAACAACTCCTGGCTTGGAGATTACCATGATGCAGAGTATAAATACATGCTGTTGCTATAGACAACCAGCATACGCTGTCTCAGGTGGCTCGGGGAGTTGTGACAGTTGCCAACTTATCTCGAGGAAATGGACTGAAGCATAGCTTTATAAGCTTATCCGCACAACTGCTGTCTCACTGTCTCAGAGGTATTTCTGCCCTGACAGGAAGGGATTTTTTTTTTTTCACTTCTTTGTATGTTTGGAGTCATAGAAGTGCCATAAAAAATGTATTTATCTATAAAAGAATAACAAATTCAATATAAAAAGGAACAAATAAAGCATCAAATAAGTAAATGAAAAATGTGGAAATAGAAATAAAAATAGCAAATTTGGTATTTTGGTTAATTCATTGTTTTCATTTATCTGTGAATATTTATTTATATATAAATAATAACATATATAGATATAGATAGATATAAATAGGTATATTTTTACTTTTAAATTTTATTTATTTTTTTTATTTTTTTACTATTTTTACATATTGTCATTGTTTATAAATCCTTAAATATCTTCCCTTCTACTTCTGCTATTTTTTGAAGGGCCAGGTTGTCAATCATCTGTCTATATGACTATATGATACATATATCGTAATTTCTCTTTACATTTTTACTTATTTCGTTTTTTAGTCCTCTCTATATTTCCAATAGCTTTTTCTTATTCCTACTACTCTTTTTTATGCCACTCCTTTGACTCTATGTGTATAAACATTGCCATAACAGAGCTTTATAGTGGCTTGCTGCAGCTTCAAACACCCTTACAGTTGTGCGTGAGTTTAGTCAGGGTTGTTGCTTCATTTCTCCTCTGGCAGCCGTCTTATCCTCGACCAGCAGTAAAAGTAAGACCATAAAAGATGATGGGAAGGAGAAGTGCCTCCTCTTTCTCCTTCATAACCACAGTTGGAGAGCGCAGTATCCACTTCACTTTGCTTGCCACGTTTTGTGCGCTTGCCATCTCTCATTTGCTGTAATGGTGTTCTCCTTTGATTAGATTCCCAGCTCTGCTCTCCTCTGACCCTTTTATGCAGCATCATACAGCATCACAGAGCTGGATCTGCACTCAGAGGCTCAGATAGCGGAGCAGAATCCTAAAGCAGATAAGTAGCGTCAGTCTTACAGAAAGTTATTGGTAAAACTCTGAGTAATCACATGTGGTTCAGGCTCATTATCTGTGTGGCTCAGAATGTATCAATATTTGGACACTTAAATTAATAAGGAAGCGCTTTTACCAAGAAATTTTAAGAATTATTCTCTTACTTTACATATTAGGATAGTTTATACAAAACATAAAACACATTCTAATAGATTAAACTAAACAACAGTAAATAAAGTTGTTTCAATTTGCTCCACTGCAAACAAACATAACAACAAAATGCTACGGTAATGCATCATGAATAATTAATACACAATAATGTAACACCCACTGGGTCCATTTTCATACACAAGGAGTACTTTCACTTTAAATACTTCAGTGGTGGAAGTAAATAAGTACATGTACTCAGATACTGTACCTATCTGCACATTTGAGGCACTGAGGTTTTTTTACATACAAAACATGCATCACACATCAATGAAGACCATATCTGCATTGCATTGTGAAGGCATACTTGCAATTCTCTGCATTGCTTCTCAAAATACTGGCATCTCACATAATAATCACTTATGACGCAGGATAAATTATTTTAAATGCATGAAAATGCATGACACTTTACTGACCACCAACAATGAAAGCATGCATTAATATAGATGCATAAATATATACTTATTTTTACTTAACACATACACACAATGTATGATACTGCATGGACAGTCATAAATGAAGTATGTACAGGTGGACATAAAGTATTATAAGCACCATCAGCCAGCCCCTGTGCTTATCGAGAGCATCTATAACTTATCTATCATGTTTTGTGGCTGTTGCACTATATATGTGTTCTTCATAGCAAGGAAAATATTATGCACTGTAATACCTTGCAGATTAACCTTACCAAAAGCAAATAAAATTATTTTTTTTAAGTTTATAATTGTATACATTTTAATTAGCTACAACTACAACTACAACAGTAATATGCTGCTTGCACATGCATGAGTGTGGATTATACTACTGTGATTATAATATAATCAGAGCAGCCATTTTTCTGATTACTTTTAGTTTAATTTGTCCTGTAATGGAGTTTTTTATAGTGTAACATTGCAAAGGCTGTAATTAAATTATCTGAATATATTTACCATCACTGACTAGCACTAATGAGCTCATATGTATATTAAAGTATTGAATGCACTTTGAGTAATATTATTTCCTGAAAAGACAGCACTTTGATCCTTGTACACTAACAGTTCTTTGCTGACATTGGAGTAAAAAAAAATCAGTTCCTCTCTGCTGATTTCCTGCCTCGTTTTTATTTTAAAGAAGTACAAGACAAGACGGGGCTGCAGTATTTATAGATCCTGCTCTGCCTGCTCCGGCTGTCAGCGTACAGTTTTGTTAATGACTGTTTCACGTGGTCTGTAGTCTTCTCCCTTCCCGGCAATCATGACTCTGCAAATGAAGGACATCCAGAAAGGGGAGAAATAAAATGAGGAGTCTGGACAGAGAGCTGATAAGGGAAAGAGAGCGAGCTAACAGGAGAGAGATTTCAGTCGGGGCCCTTGCAGATTCCTTCCCTGCTGTCCTCAGCAGAAAGCGAGATGCAATTAACAGGAAAAAAGACGCCATTGATTTCTCTCTCCTCTCCCTCTGCCTTCTGTTATCTCTCTCTCTCTCTCTCCCCCTGACTCCCCAGGGATCGCTCTACTGTCACTGTTTTTGCTCTGTACCTTTGGCACACCTATGCTAATATATAATCCATGCTTGCAATCAGTCTAGGACAGTTAAAATGCCACCTGAGCCAAAGCAAAACTCCTCTCTGTACTGCAGTGAAATTAGAAAAGATATATGCCCTCATTAATATCTGAAACACATAATGAAATGTAGTGGAGAATATAGATGGATTTCATCTTAAAGCAGCAGGTCTTTGCTGCAAAATGGAGGCCAGGCCTGGGTAGATTGACTTAAGAGGGAATCTGGATGCACGGTCAAGCCTGTGGGCTTAGCTGTACCCAAGAGAGACTTCTGTGAATAATGATTCAGGATTTTCGATGGGTGAATTTTCAGAATAAAAGCAAAACAACAAAAAAAGAGAATCCCAAAATAACATAAGTCCTCAGTCTTTATGTAGCTCTTTATTTCCCCCTCTCTCTCTGTCTCACCCATAATCCTGCAAGCTGCCCTTCCCCTCACTTTATCTCTGTGTGTGTCCATGCAGCGCGGTCCAAGAGCATGGTGCTTGGAGAGTTGTCTCGGGTCTCCAGGCCCTGCTCTCCTCTGGATCAGGAGAAGGCTCTGAAGGCAGGCTGGCTAAAGAGACAGCGGAGTATCATGAAGAACTGGCAGCTGCGTTGGTTTGTCCTGAGGACTGAAGCTCTGTATTTCTACAAGGATCAGGACGAAACCAAGGCACAGGTGACACATACACATATACATGTGATGCTGCGTGTTTGAATTTATCTGATTCGTTTTTTTCCCCGAGGGCCAGTCAATCCATTGTGTGTTTTCCAACTCGAAAATAACTTATTGATTCTTCAAATCATGTGACAAAATACCTGTTTTGACCCTCAAATCAAATTAAGAGCCTTTGGCAAGAAGTGACCATTATTGTTAAAGCTACATACCCTTATTTTATATATATTGTATTCATCTATCTATATATATCTTCTATATTTTTTCCCCTCAAAAACAGGGGAAATTGCATGTTTTAATACAGTATGGGAGATAATTAATCAACTTTAGAGGATGTATATTGTTTCTGTCCTTCAAAGTGATGTTTATATTCATGAGTATTAAATATATCATATTAAGATTAAAAGTGTATTCTCGTTAAGTTTTTAGTAATCTATGTTTTTTTTTCAAATATTATCCATACTTCAGGAAACAGAGCACTGAGTGAAAATTGCTGAAGAGGAGTGACGCATAGATTCTTTTTTCTTGCACACACACATACACACACACACGGATATGCATACACACACTATAACAAGTTAAAAGCATGCATAATGCATTTAAAATTACATTGGAAAAAAGGCAACTTAATTAGATAATATAAAATGTCCCAATGTGTTCAACAAGGGACATGTAATAAAATAAATAAAAATATATAACAAAATTGAGAAAAAATAATCTTTGTGATATCAACATCCTAATTACCAATTACAATTTAAGTGTTAAAACCTTTTCTCCTCCGAGTCTCAGGAGATTCATCTCCACACTGTCCATTAACGGGTTAGTGTGTTGTTATTGCCCTGACACACACACAGATAATGTGGTAACTAGCTGCCCTGTGGTTCTGCTGTAAGCACTTAGTCGGTGACCTTTGACCCTTTCTATGTTGGAAGGATCAGAAATGCACAGTACAGGAAGTGCCGGAGGGATAAATAGATGAAGAGATGTTTCCCTGAGTCATCCCTCCCTCCATCATCATTACCTCCCTGTGTTGGACGGCTGCCCAGAGCTCAGTGTACTCAGAACTCTATAATGTTTAACATGCACTGCGCGTCCAAGTCCAGAACCACTAATTGATTTCTTGTTTGGCCCTTGAACACCGTTGATACAGGTGTTTCCCTCATGCCTGCCAGTCTGTCAGTCAGTCTGTCTATCCGCCTGCCTCACACCTTCCTCTCCTTTCTCCTGCAGGGTTGTATTCCTCTTCAGGGCAGTCAGGTCAATGAGCTGCCTGCCAATCAGGACGAGCCCGGACGTCACCCTTTTGAAATCGTTCCAGGTGAGTTGGCATGGTGACAGCTCTGCGTGTAAGAAAGTCAGTAAGTAAGTAAGTCGTGTTCAAGTGTTGCTGAACCGTCTGTTTACAGAGTGTCAAACCTTGTCCTGCCCCACCGTCTTATTTTTATCTCGAGAAGCACCTTGTGACTTTATTTCGAAAACTGCTATTGAAATAAAGTTTATTATTATTATCTTTCTTACATAGGAGAAAGATGCAGACATCCTTTTTGTATCTCTGTGGTATTCTTTGTGTCTCTTTGTTGTTATTGGCCTTCTTT
>CAFUXE010000255.1:88158-122812 GCA_903364295.1 Serranus cabrilla
TTTTTTTTGTCTTATTTGCGGTTGCGTTGTGTTTCTTTGTGGTCAGTTTGCAGTCATTTAGGGCCTCTTTTTAGTCATTTTGTGTCTCTTTGTTTTTGTGTTGTTTCTTTTGGTCATTTTGCATCTTTTAGCGGTTATTATGTGTCTCTTCAAGTGACATTTTGTAGGTGAAGGCCTGAGGGGCCTGTGACAGTTTGGGCCCCTGGGCGCACAATAAATGATGATGACAGAATTTCCAATGGCAAAAATTAAATATTGAGATTTAGAAGTTGATGAAACTTGAAATCATTCAACATCAGTGAATGCACTGCAACCACAACACCATTAACCCGATGTCAGGATTACTGTAAATCACAAAGTATCTCTTGAAATTGTGATCATACTGTAAATACAGCATGTCATCTCCTCTTTGTAAGCCTTGTCAGCCCAGAGGAAAAACAGAAGTAAATCAATAGCTACATATGAGTCACAGGCTGTAACGCATGCATGAAATATGCAGAAAAGCAGAGTGACAGCCACGACCATGTGTCTGAGCATTCGACAAGAGCTTCATTCATTTTGACAGCGTGGGGTTGGCATGATTACTGTCAGAACAGTGGACAGTATGTTCAGCACACAGATCAGAGAAAGAAGAAAGAAAGAAAGAAAGAAAGAAAGAAGCTGTGATGGTAGTCTCTGTATGACCCTCATGGAACAATATCTTGGGTCATATCAGCATAGATTCACCGAAAGCATTCGTTCCTCTTACTGCTCAGTTGTAGCCTCCTTTTTCCACTGGTGATACAAGTTCAACATGGGCCATTACTGCAGCAGGCTGGCTCACACTCTGACAGTGTATCCTGAGGATGTGGTTTCCATTAATGATGGTAGTAAGTACGTTTTTTCAGCTTGGAAGCTTGGAGGGTGTATTATACAGGGAGCTGCAATAGTAGGTACACAGTCAGGATGTGTGAACATTTGAGGGATTAATGTGTTTATTATTTGTATAATCAATAATATATGTTTTGTGTGTATGTTTTGCAGTACTGTATACCTACTTTTGCAGCCCCCTTATAAACACCTTCAAGCTACTGTATTGACGTACTTTTGAAAGCACATTAAACTGCTCCCTCTTTTCCCTCTTTGGCTTTCTGTGTTGCCAGCATTGACGTGGTCTTTGTTTATTGTACTCAAAGTCCCGTAGAAACACTGTACACAGAAAAAAGTCAGCTGTGTCTGCTCTGCTACATCATCTCAGTGTTTGGTAGATGTGGTTATAAAAACTACTGAAACATAAAAAATAAACATTAAATAAATAAAAAAAAATCCATTCACCTGCATACTCAAATAGACACTATTATATTAATAACTTGCATAAAAAATGAGGCGCAAACTATGCATAATAAGTCCTCTTTTTTAATGGTTAGTGGTTAACCTTGCACCAGCTTCACACTCAGGGGAGGCACTGCTGTGTTTTTAAACATACACACACATTACCTGTGTTTAGAATTAAAGGAGTGTCAGCAGATTTAACAGCTACTGCAGGGCTGCATCTTTGTTACATGTGGTCACATGTGCACTGTGGGTGTAAAATAATGTTGCAGCATTCACATAATGCACCTTTACAGTGTTACCACATGTTTTAACTCGTTTCCTATGGAAGGACATTGACAGGAGGCCACCTGAGTCAATATTTTATTGATTCTTCAGGAAGCAAATTTGCAATACTGCAATATTGCAATTTGTTATTGATCGAGTTACTTTTTAAATACTTAACTTTTAGAATGGCTGATTCATGCATGCAATGATGTTCTGTGACATGAAAATCTACAGAGCGTGTTAGAGAAACAAAATGAATAGCTAAATAAAACAAAGCCACGATATAATACTTCCAGTGTTGTGTGCTGGAAGTACTACCTTGTGCACACAAAATGCTATTTCATGTGCACAAGGTAGTATATCATGGCCTCATTTTAACAGTTAGTTCCCTTGCTTGGAGTAATTAGTTCCCACATTTTAGTTTATTTGCTACCACGACATACATCCAGAGAGATGACGTAAGGTGCTCCTGCTCCCTGTTCAACTGTTGCTACACTGATTATTCGAAATGTTATGATAAGATAACGATGATTTAAAAGAAAAACTTGGAAGTTTTTTTCTTATTCGTGGCAACGAGTTACCCACAGCGAGGTAACGAAAGGAAGTCACGACATACGACCTCAAGCGCACAAAGTAGCATCTCGTGCGCACCATATAGTCCTTTGACCGCACAGAATGCTTCATGAGCTCGAAGTAGTATACACCCCCATGTCCCCTAAGGGAACTCTGTAAAAATCCACTTGGATAGTCTGAAAAAAGATGACAATTTCCATCCAACTTAATGGAGACCAATGGCTGCCTATATGTTAGAAAAACACATTCAGAGATCCAAAACACAGTGATGTGCTTCGGAAAATGGTTGGCAGTCCTGCAAACTATATGCAATTTGAAGTACATGGGGTAAATGTAGTGCTGTCGTCTCTTTGTAGAGAAAGTGTGCGTCAGTGAAATAACAGTAGAAACGGCTCTGAGGAAAAGGTCCTGGACAGAAAGACAAAAGAGACATGCTGCAGTTGCTGGTGTCCATAGGGAACACCTCTTTTTCTGGGTCATTTTTCTCACATGCAACACACCATGCACCATAGCACAGGACTTAGTAATGAATGCAGGTACCCATTCCACTTATGTTTATTAGACGGTTCAAAATGTAAGAACGTTTTATGAATGGCAGCTTTGATGCTTTTATCTCCATCTGTAACCGAGTAGCGCTTCCGTTTTTTCAAAAGCAAGCGACTGCAAAGTCACATAAAGAGAGAGAATTGTAATCAAAGCTAAACTGAAATAAACTAAAATGTCAAACTGAAATGTCAAACGGGGTGGTATCACGCTATGTGCAGCCAGAGGAAGGAGAGACAGGGTGGCAGAGCTGCATGGCTGCGTCTTTGTACCTTACAGGGGTGCTGGAGCTGATAAGGTTATTGGAAACACTGATAGTTCCAGCTGGCAGAACAGACCGAGACAGGTCTGGTGATCAGCGACGTGTTTTTGAAAGTGAGACCGGTTCTCTGTGTGTGAATCAACATATTTGAAGCACAGTGGCTTTGAAACATGTTTGTCATTTTGTCATGAAATATGTTTGTGTTCTCAGGGGGGGCCGGAGACAAGGATCGAACTGGAATAAGCCACGAGTCGTTCCTGCTGATGGCCAACTCTCAGAGTGACATGGAGGAATGGGTCAGAGCCATACGTAGAGTCATATGGGCTCCACTCGGAGGAGGTGTGATGCTTAAATATATGTCTATACATAAGCACAAATGTCTGCATACATCTCTGTTTATGTAATTAAACAGTTTAGTCATTAATGCTTTAAAGAGGGGACTGAAACCTCTTGAGTCCACATAAGGAAACACTCTGCTGTTTATTTTCTGTGTGGCTGCAGGTGTCTTTGGGCAGCACCTGGAGGAGACCATGTTGTATGAGAACCAGTGTGGCCCCCAGCGACTCGTCCCTGTGCTGGTCGAGCAGTGTGTGTGTTTCATACGTGAACACGGGCTCGAGGAGGAGGGCCTTTTCAGGGCCCCGGGACAGACCAATCATGTCAGAGAGCTGCAGGATGCCTTTGACCGTGGCGAGAAGCCAGTGTTTGACAGGTGACGCAATGGGCGGGGGCATTTTATCTATAACAGCGTGCCAAGCTATAATCTATACTGGATAGCCTCCTTTACTGTATATCATCTCTCATCTCTTACAGTACCACAGATGTCCACACAGTGGCATCGCTGCTAAAGCTGTACATACGGGAGCTGCCGGAGCCGATAATCCCATTCTCCAAATACACACAGTTTCTCTCTTGTGCTCAGCTTCTTACCAAGGACAAAGCAATGGTAATGACATGTTTGCTTCAAGGTGTACTATGCAGGATTGTCCTATAAACACAACGTATAAACTGATCAATCGTCTCTCAATCTTCACTGATGACTCACTAGCAGTGTGAGGTAGCGTCTGTATCTGCAGAGATCCGGCCCTCTGCCTCTATTTTCTCTTTTATTTTCATTTTGCTGAGCTCACGACTTTTCTTGGTGTCACCCTTTTGGCATAAGGCTACAAAAATAGCAGGCATTGCACGGTAATATCTCAAACAAGATCTCCAACCAAAATGGCAGAACAGGTCATCCATCAACCCCACCCATAACGACCCATATGAGCGTTTGTCAAAATGATCCGTACAAACTTTTCATGGTTCGCGGAGAGCGTTCTAAAAATAGTGCACATGTCATTAAACATACATGTTTGGTTTTGTGGTTGTAAAAAAGGCTGCAGTTTCATCAAATTTAGGCTACGAAACCATTGATCTATGTTTAGGGCAAAAAAACTTCCTGATAAGGCTTTATAAAAGATCGATATATGCTGAAGATGTACTGAAGTAGTGACGAGGACCCGAAGTGACATAGCTACATTAAAACGTGATGCACAAAACATGGGACACAAACCTTGTTTTCTGGGTCAAAGCTCGAAGTCTGAATTCAGAATTACTACAGCTTCAATCTGGAACATGACACAGCAAAAGCCAAACCGAAAAAACTAATTCCAAGTCAAGAGTAAATCTGGGGTTTGCTGTCACTTTCATTGAGCTGGGAAGGAGTTTGTGCGTTTTGTTTAATAAACAGGAAGCAACAATTCCTGCATAGTATGCCTTTAATACTTTACTAGTATATTTCCAAACTCTTGCCTTTGCAATAACATGTCCTATTTTTCTCCAAGGGTATCATAGAGCTAGGCAAACAGGTGAAATCTCTTCCTCAGGTCAACTACAACCTCCTCACATACATCTGCAAGTAAGTCCTTATACACCATGTATCAGCAGCTGTTACGCTCGCTGATGTGACTGTGATGGCTTTTATTGTTGCTGCTGTTTCCCATTCACCGTTTGATGATTGAGGATTTGTCAGCCTGTCATACAAGAAAAATAACGTTCCACCCACATCCTCGTCATCAGGGGAAGTGACATCACATTGATTGACTCTGAGTGTGTATAATTACACGTCTTCTCTGCTGTCTGCTTCTATTTAAATACCATTAGCTGAACCCACTCAGCAGCCAGCGTCATGACTCAGTCCTCCTTTCATGAGTTTTACCACATAAAAAGGAACAAGCTTCCTGTCAACCAATGCTGATGATGTTACATAATATGTTGAAATAAGTCCTGCTTTTGATTCTTTCCACTCAGGTTTCTAGACGAGGTTCAGTCTCACTCCAGTGAGAATAAGATGAGTGTTCAGAATCTGGCCACTGTGTTTGGACCCAACATCCTTCGGCCCAGGGTGGAGGATCCAGTGACCATGATGGAAGGTTGGTGATAATGTCAGTATGGTTATTGGATAAAACATTCAGGGAAAAGCCTGAATGAATTAGTAGAAAAGCACAACAAATACTGATGCTTTCACACAAGTGCACTGCATCATACAAGAAAGAAATTAAAATCCTGTCATGCTCTGTGGCATGTATAGAAATACTGAGTAGGCCCAGTTGACCTTGATTTGATCTGTATACCTGCAGCACAATTTGTGTCACAAACTTAGTTTCCAATAAATATATAACACAATGTCATTAAACATAAATAGCAGGTGTATACTTATGTTTATATGTTTTTGTCATTATCAACAGGAAGTTCGCAGGTGCAGCACCTCATGACTGTGCTGATCAGTGAACACGCTCGACTCTACCAACGGGAGGAGCCAGAAACTGAGGCCAAGATTCTGCTGAAGCAGCAACAGCAAAGTCCTCTCCAACGGTGCAGAGTGGAGTGGCTCTCACAAGAAGACGCTGTCCCCCCACCGTCCAAAGCCCCTAAAGAGGAACCCCAGACTTCAACCCCTACTACAGAGAGTAAGCCGACTGCTCCGAGCCCCATTACAGCATCAGAGAAAGATGAGGATGGTGAGGCTGAAGTGAAGGTCAGAGGTAAGACAGAGGAGAAAATGGACGGAAAAGAAGACAGTAAAAGTGAAGGGAAAGGTGGAAGTGAAGTGGCTGTGAGCCCGAGTAAACAGTCTAAAGCCCTGCCCTCCTGGAGGTGCTCCTTCAAAGGTGGTGGTGCAGCCTCTGGGGGACAGAGGGGGAAAATAGGGGGGTCAGCAGGAGATGTGTCAGCAGCTGGTGGGAGCAACTGGCTGATGAATGGCCTGTCGTCCCTCCGAGTTCACCGGCGCACCACCTCATCTGGTGAAAGACTCAAAGACTCTTCTCTAAAGGATTCAACTCTCTCCCTTAAAGAGACCACTCTTCCACTAAAGGACACACAGAGAGACTCTGATGAAGACTCCTCTCAAATGCCCCTGTCTCACAGAGCCCTTCTCCAATCCCACAGACTGTCTGCCTATGACAATGTTGCCCCCTCCAGCCTCAGCCTCCCTGCTGACACCTCCTCCATCTGGACCTCCTTTGAGATCTCGCTGGCCGAGCCAGAGGGAAGCGAAAAGGCGGTAAAATTAGGGCAGGGTCAAGAGAAATCCACAGAGGTGAGGGACAGTACAAGTACTCTGGATCACAGTGCAAGCGGCACTGAGGATGAGCTCACAGGAACAAATGAAGGTCTCAGCAACATGCTGACTGAGCTCAAGCAGGAGCTGAAGAAACAGAGGACGAGCTACGAAACCTGCATTCGCAAGTAAGAATGAGTCACTTGTCATCTCCAGTCAAATAACCAGGGGTGGAGGAAGTATTCAATAAAGACCACGCAATTCAAATACTCTGTTAGATGTAAAAGTTTAATCAAAGCATTAAACATAAAAGTACCAAAGGTAATATGTATTTACGTAACTATTTGGCCTTAAAGTAACTGAAGCAGTTAGATAAATTCAGGGAGGTAAAAATATAAAGTAACATAAAATTGAATTTAAGAACAATACTTGAGTAAATGGGTACATTTAGCTATATTCCACCACTGAAAACCATTGGAGGAAGCATTCAGATCCCCTTCTTTAGTAAAAGTACTCATACGACACTAACCCTAACCCTAACCCTAACCCTAACTCCACTACAAGAAAAAGTCCTGCATTCAAAACTTACTGAAGTACCAGCAACAAAATGTCGTTAAAGTACCAAAAGTAAAAGTATTCATTATGCAGAATGGCCCCAATCAGATTGTTGTATATATTAGATCATTATTTTTGATGTATTTGTGTAAGCAGCATTTTAATGTTGTCCAGGTAAAGCAAATACTCATTAACTCATTAATACACTTTTATGTGGTTTAATTTATAAAAATGTGTAATAATTTTAATCTAATCACGTTTTATGTTGAATCTTCAGCTGCAGCTAAATGTAGTGGATTGAAATGTACAGTATTTGCCTTTAAAATGTAGTGGAGTAGAAGTATAAAGCTACATAAATGGAAATAATCAAGTAAAATACAAGTACCTCAAGACTGTAGTGAAGTACAATACGTGAGTTACATTCCACCTCCACAAATAAACCAATTAAAATGAGCTGAAGTTGTTATTTAAACACTCTTCTTCTCTTCTTTGAGGCTGGAGGAGTCCTGCTCTAAGTACCAGGCCCAGGTAAACCGCATGGAGGAGGAGCTGGACCAGGAGAAGAAGAAGTTCCAAATGCTGGAGATCCGACTCAGGAACTCGGAGCGGGCACATCAAGACGCGGAGAACCGCAACGTTCTCCTCCAGAAGGAGATGGAGGAGTTCTTCAAAACGCTTGGAGATCTGACCACAGGGGCAACACGGACCAACTAGACCACACCGACCTGCCTTCATCTGGTCCATAAAAGGAGGAGGAGGAGGAACTCGACTACTGGGAAGACCAGCCAGCCCCAAAGCTTTGAAGACCAAATACCTCTAGTGCAGTACTACTTGCCATCGTGTCCTCTTTAGTACAGCCGTCTTGTGCCTACACTGAGCAGTGCCGGTGCCAAACGAGAACTCCTCTGGACCAAGCAAGCATTTACCATTCCACAAAATCCCTTACTATTATACACCATAGGTAATGTAGCTGATTATTTATTAACTAACGCTCCTCTGTAAGAGAACAGAAACAGCCTTATTGATGATATGAGGTACCGTCTTCCCACACACATCCTGCTCATTCCCCCGTAGAACTCATCTTGAAAGAAATGTCGACTTGACAGTAAAAGAAAAAAACAATGTGACACATTAAAATTCAACTCTTTTATTTGCTGGAGTTGAAGGTAGACAGTTTCCGTTTCTGATGTACATAATTGGTCTGTTAGTGAGGCAATTTTCAGATCCAAAGGCCAGACTTCACACAGCTGGCCTGATCAAAACACACACAACAGGTTAACTCTTTGCTGTCCGCGTTTGTTCAAGCCATCAGAAGACTGCAGCATCGTCCCAGTAACACTCAATGGCTTTCCCGTCGTTCCTCTAAATGTACCTGCACTAAAACCAGAGAAATCTCATGCGTATTCTACTCTATCTTTTCTATTTCTGAGGAGATGGAGGAGAGGAAAACAACAAACAGAGGAAGCCACAGTTCAGATGTGGCACAGAACGGGTCAGGACATGCGTCACAATCCCCAAAGTGCATTCTGGGAGCTGATGCCAGGGGTTACTGCCTGGAGTGCCCAACCATGAAAAGGGCAAAGGGACAGGTTGGGAATTCGAGCCATCAAATACATCCAAAGGTTACCATGGCAGGTAGCATTGCCTGTTTCCTGACTTTTAGAAAACAAACATCTACAGTAAAATGTACAGATCAAACACTGACTATATTAATCTATGAATTATATTGCACAGAAAAACAAAAGTGAAACAAAATGCATATAAATAGTACTTCTGAATGAAATGTACATTACATACAATAGACGCCTCCTAGCTTGAAATAAATAAATAAATAACGCAAATACAGAAGAAAAAAGTGTTTTTCGCAGTTTTTCTTTTTGAACGATGTGTGCCATGATATCTTCAAAAAACGTGTGTTTGAGTGTGTGTGTGTGTGCATGTGTGAGGTAGAACTCAGAAAGACGCATCACAGAAGAGGGGAGCGTCTGAAACACAGAGAGGATTAAAAAATCATTGAACTGAGTAAGGGCACTTAAATTAAATATGTTAAATATCAGACAGCTGTGAATAATGTCTGTAAGAACCTGCCAAAAAGGTAAAGTGACTAACTCCGACTTCGTCTCTGATGACAGTCCCCAGGTACAGAGCTCATTCGAGCCAGTGGAGTGGCCTATATTCAACTGTTACAGCGCTAGCAGAAGTCACCGGCTCCTCACATCTCTATTCACTTACATTCACCTTTTATTCTCCCTCATCCAACAGACCGTCGCCTACAAATTACATCTAACTAAACAAGTCAAAATACAGTCAGTATGCTAGAGTAAAAAAGAAATTCAGTGTCATGGCAATAGACCTTTTGCCTCCTTGTCAAGATGCACACAATCAGAGGTGACATAATACTAAGTTAATTTGGATACACCAAAGGACGCTTTCTACAAGAAAGATGAGGAACAATATCAAAATAAAATCATTCATTTGCAATTGGATCCAAGATGAAGTGCGCTATAATCTACTGTTAAAAAGAGAGTTGGTGTAGATTCATTCAAATGTCCCAAAAAATAATACAAAAATGCCAAATGAACAATTCAAAAATATACTCAACGTAATATTGGCGTGCTACCAGTGTAGTATCTGTGTAGCAGCAGGAGCTAAAAAACAGCAATGTGAAAAGTACACTCGAATCCCTCTCTTTCATAACATACATCACAGATTCACATCAAAACATACTCTGATTCTCTGCAGCAGAAATACAGTAATAATGATACATTTTCAACCCACAGTCATTTACAGCAGTTTAAGGGGAGGGGGAAATAAAAACAAACTGTACATTAAAAGCGCAGCTCTACAAACTAACATGAGAAGTTCCGTTGGCCTCTCCCGTCACACACACCCATTGGAGGTTTGCTCTTTATGTGTGTGTGTATATGTGTGTGTATGTGTGCGTTATCTACAGCAGGCCAGTGCACCCAGAGAGGTGTGGCTGTCCAAGCTGCTGTCTGTTTCAGAGGTCATGGTGGGGTCACTGCTCGGGTCAGTGGGCTCTGTGGACATGGACGAGACATCGTTGGCCGAAGACGAGGAGGACGTGGGCTGAGGGGGGCTGTCGATCACTGCTGCACCTGTGCTGCGAAAAACACACGTCAACGCAAAGGTTTCATTGATACACACAGGATACTGATGTGGTCTGCTGAGTCACAAATGCAGATGGAAAAAGTGCAACAAACTTAAATTCTCTGGTTTCAGCACTTGCAGATCAGGTCAAATATTAAAATAATAAAAATAAATAAACAAATTTATCCTAGAAATATTACAGCAGTATGCTGGAAATCTTTGGATTTTATTCTCAAAATATAGCGGCTAAATTCTTGAAAATCAAATATACAAATTCAAGAGATGATACTCCAAACAGCAATCTAAAATATTGAAATGCATTTTTTAACCAAATGTATCCTCAGACCTTCCATACATATCTGCAGTCACATGTGCAGATATAAAGTTTTCAGTCAACTTGATATAGTTTGTTTTGTTCTTTTGCATGATTCCTTCACACAGACCTGGCATTAGATTCATGTCATTACAACCCGGTAATCACACGTTCATGTTAACACCAAGCCTCTGATAAACGCCCATCATGTGTCTGGATGATTCACTACTTTGTCCTCTTCACCTCCTCTCACCTCCCAGTTATAATGATGACTCACCTAGAGGAGGTGGCTGGCCTCTTATCACTCCATTTCTTGACCACTCCTCCCATTCACTCACTTCCTTATAAATTAGCCCTACAAAATAAAAGAAGAGGGAAATGTTAAGCGGGACAGCAGAGACAGATGGAGATCATTGATGTGTGTTCTGTGCGGTCACAGTGTATTGCACACTGTACAGTCCAAACAGCATCATGTTTCTAACTTGGACGGGTTGTGCGGGTGTGACCCTTCTAAAAATGAGTGAGGGGTCATTATCACCTGGCAGGGGTTAGGATGAGCTCATCCTGCTGCACAACTGAAAGTGATATTTACTCACAATCTGACGTCCTCTCATGCATCCACAGAATCAGGTTCCCCACAGTGGAAACACTCACTGAGAGGCTTCGAGAGGGGATTTCAAGTCACGCAACGCACTCGCTGGCAACTCCAGTGGAGATACAGAGCTCCTCGGGAAACAATTCCTGTAACTTACTGACTGCACATTTACTGGCTGTCTCTCTGGATTTCATGGTCGACATGGTTTATTTTTGTTCTTTCAATGAATCGAAATAATCACGTCACCACTGGGGAACTGCTAATCATAGGATCGGCCCAACTGGCCGTCATTTCTTTGATTTCTTTCTTTGTAATCAACCTGATTTGCAGAACAGTGAATGCATTAAGTGTAGTTCATAGATGTTATAATGATGAGCAGTTGCAATTATAGTGGATGTTAAATTACCCAGCTGGTTTGGTAGCAACTTCAACTTAGGGCTGGGCGAGATGGAAAAAATCTCCAATAATAATATATATCGCTGTTATCCTGTTTTCTGGTAATTTAAAGGATAGTCTAAAAGAAATAGCCACATGATAAAACATCTTTTAGATACATTTCATGATTCATAGGAAAGTAACCATCGAAATGACATAAATATTGCTGTAACGCAGTTCAATTGCAATAGAAATGTTTGTTTTTAATGATATAAATCATCATATTGCTACTTAAAACCTTATTTTATCCATCCATCTACATTGACCTCTTAAAATATAACTTGAAGTAGTTTAACATTGTGGATACCCAGATGAATTTCAAAATAGATGTATTTTATCGGACTGTTCACTTTTAACATTCCTGCATGAAACCTCGTAGGAGGTTCCTGTGCTGCCTCAGGAGCCAGAGGCCGAATAATACGCTGAAAGGGACATTGCAAAGTGTTGAGCGAAGCGTTAAGAATCTTAGTATGCTGTTTAACCTTTCCACTCCTCCACGGTATGCTCCCTCTCATCCAGCTGTTTGTCGAGGACCTTTGGAGGCGGCTGAGGAAGAGAAAATGGTGTAAATGGCACATCGGTGGTACAAGAGCGAAGCCAACTTTCCACTTCAAGTGATGTAATTAAAATGTCATGCGACCCATTTAAGGATCATGCACGCCGACGAGCGATCCACTTACCGCTTCCACTTCAGCCGGGTCGTACCAAACGTTAATATAGGGGTGCTGCAGGGCCTCGTCTACAGAGATGCGCTTGGAGGCATCGATCACCAACATCTTGGATAGGAGATCTCTAGCTTGGCTCGCTGAGGGGAGAAATAGATAAAATGCTCTGCTATTAATCACAAGTGTACAGATGGGGTTTGGTGAAGGAGTGGAGGAGAAAAAACGCTACCTTTGAGTTTGTTGTGGTCGGAGTCGGCAGGGAAGAGCACATCTGGGAAGAGTTTCTCGAAGCTGTAGCCAGCATAGCGTGGCCTGTTTTCTACGTACGTTCTTACTGACTGGTTCAGCTTCATTAGAAAATCCTGAGATGGAGTACCCAGCTGCTCAATTACCTTGTTCCACTGGTCGATGTCTGAAGTGTAACGTTAAGGAAACACACAGTATTGACTCACACACACATACAGTAATTCACCATTAGGGCAGGGTGACATTTAGCATTCTTTAAAACACCAACAGCTCCATTTATGTAGCTAACACACACGTACTTTGATCACAGCATATAGTGATGCAGCCACTCGCTCCTTTCCTGTGCAGCTAACACATAACTATTACAAATACTCTCTCAGCCACTACTGCCCTTTATCATCTGGTTTGGCTTGACATTCTCACAATACTCGGGTGCAGCAGAGCAATGATGGAGGTCATGTTTGTCGGTTGGAAAATAAAAATGGAAAGCAAAGTGACAGAGGGAAACTCTCGGGATGGTGCTGGATCTCTTCACACAGAATGAAGTGATGACACAGTGATCAATCAATGATGGGGAAGGATACGATCAGTGCCGGGGAACAACACGCTTCCCCTGATCATCTCGGCCACTATGCAGCCGACTGACCATACATCCACTGCAGGTGGACATTTAGATGGCAGGGAGGTGGACATGCAAACAGAATGGTGAGATAAAAAAAAAGCACAAACAAAGTGAGAAGAATGCAAAAAGCAGAATGGCAGCATATGATGTGAGACTGGAAGGGAAATGGAGAACATGCAGCATCAGCCGGATAGACGAGAGAGAGAGAGAGATGCAGTTTGGAGCAGATAGAAATGAAAGCTGACGTGTTTACAGCCAGAAAGCTTCAAATAAGGCATGTTATTTGGGCTAAATTAATAATTCCCCACAGCCTGGCACAACATTCAAGCAAAAATTGGCGAGGGAATGATTTGACAGTCTGCACAGCACAAAGCACAAACACTTCACAGAGACTGTTAGAATTTACAGCATGAAGAAGAATTTTAAAAGGACCCAAGGATACAGTCCCTTCCTGGGAAGAGGATTTTATGGCGAACCATTTCCGCCAGTATGCAGCCCACAGACCATATGTCCACTAGAGAAGTGGAGCACGGTAACCAAAGCCAATAAGAGGTGAGAGGAATGCACAACAACAGGTTAGTGACACGTAGGAGGCCAGTTAGTGAGCAACAAAAGTCTTATTATGTGCAGGTGCACCGTGCAGCCTTCACACTGTTAGCAGAAATATCTATCTTCAGGACCCTGTATGCGAGTTATTATGGAACTAACCCAAATATTTTTAAAGAAAACTGAAGGTAGGGCTGGGCAACAATTCAAAATAATAATTTATCATCTTTTAAGGCAGTTATTTCATGTAGACTTGCAAAAAAGAAAACATGCTTAAGTGGAATATAACATTAATAAGATATAAAACAAACTGTATCTGTGTAGAAGATTTTGCCGTGTCGCCCAGCCCTACAACAAGGGTTGACACTGTGATAATAATGATTAATTACTATACTACTGCTATTAATGACTACTAACCATTGGCTTGGTAGCCCATGCCCAGGATAACCTCTGGTGCTCTGTAGTAGCGTGTAACCACATACGGAGTCATCAGGAGGCCCGTGGCAGCCGTCCGAGCCAAGCCGAAGTCCAGAATCTTCAGCGTACAATCTGACTTGACAACGATGTTACTGGGCTTGAGGTCCTGCAGAAACACAGAGTTCATGAAAAAGAGATTCAGTCAGTCAATATGTGTACGTCTGCAGCAAAAAACATAGTCAATAAAGTAAAAAATGATGCATTCATATTTTTTATACATTTCAACAGTGATTGCTTTTTGATTGTTTTCGTCATCACAGTATTGTCACATGATGACAGCATGCTGCGTTATCCATCATGACTAAAATCCAGCTGATAGCCTGCAGGGTCCAGCTCCCACTGCAGCTATTTCCAAAAGATTATTTTCTGTCTATGTCATGTTTCTCTGCAGTACAAATTGCTTATTGAGGTCTTTTGCCTGCGAGTTGCAAATGCATTCAAAGTTCACAGTTTCCAGATTAATCAAGTCGCGGCATTTCATAATATTGATTTTGCTTCATTCTCATTCAACTCTCCTTAAAAGGAATTTGCTTAATATATGTTAAGATAATTATGAAGCTACTATCAGGGACCTAAGACTTTTTTTCTTTGCCAAAATATAATCTGCATGTTTCTAATACTAAGGCAGTTATGATTCTTCTCTTCATGATACACACACACACACACTTTACACCTGTTTATTATTGATCAGCTCACATGAGCTGCTAGAGTTTCAGTTAAAAGACATTTCATTAAATATTCTTGCTTTGAATTTAAGTTAAAGAAATGACAGAAATGCTAATGCATTTTCTAGAGGTTTTGCATTTCCAATATATCTCCAAGTGGGTTTAGCTGGTAATTAAAGATTATATTCATCACTTGATGGTGTTCCAGTGGACGGTTTGCGGTTACATGTCAGTGTCAAGTGTCACGGAGGGTTTTAACGGTTCCTCTACTGGACACCGGCCTGGCATCGGCCCTCGCAGTGACGGCCAGCTGATGCTTACCCTGTGAATGATGCCGGCAGCATGGAGGTGTTTGATACCGCACAACGTCTGATAGAGCAGATAGGACAGCCGCTCGTGGTCCAGCTCCATCTGAATGACCTGGCACAGGTTGGCATCCATCAGCTCCATCACCAAGTATCTGACAGAGCAGAAACAGAAGCATTTCAGAAAACACACAAGATAATATAACTCAATGTTATACACTAAAACAAAGTACATCTATATTTCACATAGTTACTCACACATCTTGGAATTCTTCTAATGATTTTTGTGGTGTAAATACATTTAATAGGCCAATGATCTGTTGGGATAAAACAAAGGGAATCAGAACTTGAGTAACACACACATTCAAGCATCTAAACGCCATGAAACTGTTGACCGCTAGTCACATGACTGAATTTATGTGCATACTTACATTTTTATGATTGACACATTTCATTAGGACTAGTTCTCTGTACGCCCTCTTGGCATGAGTTTGATTCTGAAACGGCCGACTCAGCTTCTTGATGGCAACATTTCGTTCAAGGATTTGGTCATAAGCAGAGCTGAGGAACAAATGTTATAATTAATTTCACAATGAGGTAAAATATATCATAATAGGTATGAGATATAACAGGGTTACGGGTGTGTCCCCTGTAGGGTTGAAACTGTATTTTCACAGCATGATAACCCTCAGAAAATATCAGATTTATGGTATATTACAGTTTTATAGGACTAGTATTATAGTAGTAGCAGTATCAGTTACAAAGTACACATTTCTTAATGCTTCATTTTAATATAAACTAACCTTTTTTTACTGGAAGTATTTGTATAAAGGGTCTATTTACGGTAAGTGAATAAAATATTTTTTAATACCATAGATAAGCAAATATGTATAGTATGACAATGTTCAAATTTCATACCACTGCAATAGCCACCTCAATAATCAACCACCAAAAAGGTGTAACATTTTACAGTTTATATGAATTCTTACTGTGAAATCTTTGCCTCTCATGAATGTTCTGGTGACGTATTGGAAACATGTTTCAGCAGGAAGCTGTTCACTGAATGTGGACGAGGTTGCAACACTCACCAGACAATCCCCTGCGCCCCGGAGCCGATGGGTCTTAGATTCTGGTATCGCTTCAGTACTGTGAACGTCGAATCCCCAACGTCGAGGCTGTAGAACTCTCTTTCCCTCTTGTTTTTGTTCATGGTGAATTCTTCAATTACTGCTTTCTGTGCATCCAAAAATGTCCTCTGTGTACACAAAGACAGGCACGTGTTCAAGTATTTTGAAGAGCCAGGCACAGATACAAAAATTTTAAAGTCAAATCTAAATCCCAGCTCCCAAGAAAGCAGATTAGAAGTAAAGGAGAAAAGACACTGCTGAATTTCACACTTGAGGCAAGCACTGCGGTTCCTTATCTCAGCAACTCAGCAAACACACCAGGGTGGAAGATTTGATATCATCAGCAGTGGTGGCAGAACAGCAGGCCACGGAGAGGTCTACTCCATCATATGAAACATGACTCTCACAGCGACTCTGTCACACTGGAAAACCAAGCCCGGTGATAATTCCTGTGAGTTTGGATCCCAGCCCAGGACTCCAGCCCAGTTCTACAAGCGGGTCTTCCACAGGCACATGTTAACTGGGTCAAGTTGCACCATGCGGCTGTGAGCCCAGATAAGACGCAACACGGAGACGCCAATTTGTGTGCATGATGTCCCCAAACAAGTTCCACCTAAAATCTAAAAAAGGAGAAAACTCCAACATCGGCTTCCTTTTCCTATCTTCAATTCTTACATAAGCAACATAATCACCCTCCCCGCTCTCCCACTCTGCCGACACACAGTCCATATGAGGGATATAATTGCCAGAATAAAATGAGTCAGCTCTCCTTCTGTTCCTCCAACGTCACAGAGACGTACATAACATCCACCTCCCTCACAACATGAAAATAGACATGCCGCCTCTTTTTAGATTTCAGACAGGAAGACAATTACACTCCTCTGAGTTATGAAGGCTTGAATGGCATTGCAGTTAGAGTGCAGCACTGTTGACTGTGTATGTGTTGCTCTGTGGTTAGGTCATAATCATAATAATGGCTATCCATGAGGATAATTGCGGTCAGGTCAGTGCAGGGAGGGAATCACAGGCTGATTTGATCCACTAAATTCCTATTCAGTCTCACACACAGTGTTAATATTGCCGCCCATGCTGTGAAATAGCTAGTATTGATGCCTACAACTACATGCTGCATCGACAAATACCTCTGAAATCAATGGCACACTATTAGATTGCAGTTATGTGCCAGCTGCAGTATTTACAAGGAATGCAGCAGCCACATCAGTAGTCCCAGCTGCGCCTCAGAGGTCTGAACATCCTGGATGGATATGAGGGCAGGGAGCTGTACAATAATACATAGGTGCCTTATACATTTTGCAAAAGCAGAAATATAGCAAGGCCATTCCTAGAGTGCACTGCCCTCTAATGACTAAACCTCTGTTTTCCCTAAACAAGCTGCCTCAGCTTAATGATTTAATGAATGGTTTGGTCTGCACACACTACATGGACAACTCAGATCCTCACAATAGAGGTTAAAATATGTATTACACTTAGATTACACAAAAACAGTCATGCTTGGAAAACTATGTCACTGCTGGACCACATATCAACACAATATTAAGCAATATGGTGCAGCTATAATATCACATACCATGAAACAAACACATATTAAATATAGTAGCACACATATAATTAAAGCAAACAGCTTAATAATGGGACATATCATTTCTATCTACATTTCTGTTGATTCTCTTACATATATTGCTCATATATGCAACGCTGAGTCTTTCTTCCCCGTCCACACATGCAATCAGTAGCAGGGCAAAGACAGACAGGCAGATTAAAGACCTTGCTCCATCTACAGCAGAGACTGAGTGGAGGACCAGTATCGACCCCTTCTTTATTTTAACTGGATGTCAGCGTGTTAACCTTGGCCACACGACCCCTCGTCCTGTCTTGTCGACGGTAAGGTAGCTGGCAGGTGAATGACCGTAAAGGCTGCAGAAAATAGCCGTGCATGCTAAAACACGGCAGCCCGGATAAACTGCACAAGAAGACATTATTTGAGCGATGATAATGACAGCCATATCGTGATATGACAGAGGGCCCGTTTGTGGAACACAGTGCGCAGTCGGTGGTGATACAAGACTCAATCTAAATACACCGAGTACGGACGGATCGCACTGTAACGACACGAAAAGGGGATATTTAGGGTAGTATTAAGTGAAGCTACAATGAAACAGCCTTAAACAACCACGTCGGTAAAGCAGCATGCACATAGCGACATACGACCCTCCCCCACGGCCAAACAATAAGCACGTCTGAGGAGCAGAGGTGCGAATCCTCATCTTACCTCTGTCATCAAATCAAACTATCGATCCCCGCGCGGTCCGATCAGCGGCGAAATGTTCCCGACTATTTGTTTATGCCGCCTGTGAAGGAAGATTTATTCCGTTGTGCGGCTTAAAAATACATGACCTCACCAAAATCACTTGCCTACGTTTCCATCTGGCTACTACTGACAGGCCAGGACGCGCAGTGCGCACGGGGCATGCGTCCCAGCAGTACGTCACTCATCCACTGAGACACACCCACCACCTCCTCCATCCATCCTGCCTTCCTTCCGCCTGCCGATCTATCTATCCGTCTATCTATCTATGGGTTTGGACCACTTTCTTTCTTAAGTATGTGACATGTAATTGTTTGCTCTTTATGTCTGCAGTGAATACATTGTAAAGGGGAAACATTTGACTCACTCAGTATAAATATTCCATGATGGATGTTGAGATTGAACTGCACAATTCAATGCAATTTTGTAAAATAAGCATTTTCCAAATGTTGTAATATGGAGAGAATTATGAGGCTGCATATTTTCCTGCTTTATAATTTATAAAAATGTATTACCATTATTATTTTTTATTTTTTATTTTTTTTATTTTTTTTATTTTTGAAGTGCCAGGCTGAATGATTTTATGGGACACTGAGCACACGGGTCAAAAGGTCATTCACATTTTTTCTGAATCTAAATGCATTGGAAACTGATGCCCATTTTTGCCACAAACTGTCTTTGCTGCAAAATCCTTCACAGATGTGAATAGAAGGACAGCCCAATGACAACATAAAGGTCATTATGGTGAAACACGGGCAGCTTCAAACAAAATGGTGACGTAAATATGGACGTTTATATGTGAAAGCATTTCTACTCTTTTGTTATTTCTGTCTTTCTTCTGTCTCAGAGGATGAACTGGGGGACAAAGTGCCAGCTCAATAAGGATTTTTGAATCATGAATCATGCAAAGCTACTCTAGGGAAGTCCCAATATTAAAACATTTGAATATAGAGCTGAGCATAATGGGCCCCCTTTAATGTTTTTTTCTAGTCTAGTAGTAAAGCTGCTGGTCTAAGAATTTAAACTCTGCAATCACAACTGACAGGCAAGGCCCAATAAAAAGCCAAATTAACTGTCTGTATTTTTGCATAATTTTGTAGGGAAATTGAGTCTGGTACTCTTTGTATTCAAAACAATGGACAGGTTACATCTGCCTGAAATAGCTGACATAAAAACAACTGCTTGTTGTGGTGTTTATGATGAATTATTTGCTTAAACAAGACAAAGTCAGGTTGGAAAAGTAAAGTAACCTAAACCACTGAGTCAACCTGTATGTGTTGATCACATCTCCACACTGACCAGGGGGATTTGTCCATGGTTTATCATTAACACAGGGGGGAAACAGGTCCATTATGATCATTTGTAATAACATTATTAACATTATAATATAGTTAGTCATTTGTCAGGCAGGGTCCAATGGGCAAATAAAATAGTTTGTAATGTTTCTGTACAGAATGTTCAAAGTACAGTTAATAGTCTGCAATATTTCACATCACGGAAATGTTATTCTATTGTTATTTTTACTCCACTACTTTTATTTATCAGCTTTACTGTCTTTACAGATCCAGGTTTATGTAATCAACTGATACATTCTGATATGATTACAGGTTGAGGGGTAAGCTACCCAGCAGTATAGAGTAATGACAATGAGCTCCATCTTTACTTGCTGCAACATTTAAATTATGAACACAATAATGCACCAATAATTTGGCCTGTAATCCAATCATATATATTATATATGAATCTGAAATGCCTCAATCTACAAAAGTGAGTAATTACTTTTGATACTTTTTTTATATTTTGATGCTAATACTTGTGTATTTTTACTTCAGTAAGATTTTGAATGCAGGGATTGTATTTGTAACAGAGGTTTTCTGCACAGTAGCATTGCCACTGTTTCGCAGTGTAAACAGTGATGCTGCAGTGATGGATCTATAAATGAACTGGGGTTGTTTTTGCATGACTAGAGTGAAGATTCGGTGCAATTTTTTAGCTTCTTGTACCCCGTGGATCCTATCTGTCCACATTAACAATGGGATCATTGTGGGCTATGACATGCATAGGCTCTGCAGGAATCCATAGCATAGTAGTTAGGGTACCATCTAGAGTTCATGCATCAGTTTCTACGCTACAACAACGGAGGTATGCACGGAGCCATGCTCTGCGAAGGCATGTGACTGAATAAGGACATTAGGTAAAATTACGTTAACTTAGCGCTGAGTAGTTTAAATTCTCCCTGCACCCACCTGACAGCCCTGGATGCTTGTTATTTATCCTTGTCCCTGCGCAGATACCCCGGGGCCTGCAGAGACAAGCTGCGCGCAATAGAGAAGAGAAACGGCATGGATAAACGTCCCAGCACCGACTCCCGCAGGAAGACACGGCTACTACGGTTTCTTACCCCTTGTTCGAAGAGAGCCCGCAGTGTTATGATCATCGTGGGGGAGCAGCCCTACGGCAGCAGGCTACAATCCGCTCGTTTGGCCGAGGTCGCTCCTCGTCCTTCCCAGGCTTCTCTGTAGCGCACCTACCGCCGGGGATCCACCGCACCTTTGGGCGTCAGACGGATTAGTTAAATCGGTGTAGCTGATCTCACGCCACCCGCTATTGGTGGCTCTGACCTGTCGCTGTCAAACCGCGGGGCTAATCCAATAAAGTCTTTAAAGGCGAGAAGCTAAGAATAGCCCCAATTACAGTAAAAAGTTTCAGATCTTCAGCGTGGTGCTGCTGGTTATAGAGCAAATGAATGGGGCACCATGTATAGTTCATGTCATTGATGAATTACCTGCCAGAGCGGAGCAGCCTTTTCTGAGAGGACGTCAAAACAGCAATGCGATGATCACTAGGATTATTTTGGATCCGTGGTGGGAGCACTGAAGATAATACAAAGGATCAGACCGCTGACACAGGTTACATATGTTACCAGGTAATGTTTCAGCTAACATTATCTTCCTCCTTCCTGTAGTGCTGTTTGACAGTTTACTGAAAAAATGTGGGTGTTTTCATGTTCAGATTCATGAGATTTCAGATGAGAAATGATTCACTTGAGGCACTATAGCCCTGGCTAAACATTCACAGGACTGTAATGAGATTTACCTTTAAGAGTAGTGCATAGTATAGCCTTCATATCCAGGCCTGTGACGACAAAAAGCATCCTGGTGAAATTTGGTTTTTAGAGGCTGCTGATGGTGTAGCTACATAACTGGAGTCAGAGCACAGCAGCTTTACGTCCCTATTAGTTTTTTATGTTACATAAACCTGGAAATGTGTTGTCACTATGGGAGCAAAAAGGCTGGAAGAGACCTAGATCCTAAAGAAGCATTTTGTCCCAAATTCCCAAGGATGTAGTACAGTTTCTCCTCTGTTTGTGTCCACATCATGTGGTTGTCTGCTTAACCGTTTGTATGTAGCAGGATGATAAGACCAGTTGTCGACTGGTTCACTAAAACCATGGCATGTTCTGCATTTTAGTCCAAACCTAGTGAACAGGAGCATAAACACGTTGTTCCAAATTCTCAAGGATGCAGTACAGATTCTCTTCTGTCTGCATTGTGGTTCCAACATAAGGAATATAGAGACAAACTGTGTTTTTTTTTAACCTGGGAGAAAAACAGTGCGGCAACTGGTGTGTAAACAGGACATGCTCTCAAAAAAAAGAGTTGTTTTAGACAGGAAAAGACATCCTGCATTTGCATGAGAGATCTTCTATAATGTGATTAGAAACATCAGGCTGTAAAGGTTGTGATTAAGGGACTGAAGATGCTGCAATAGGATGTAAAGATGTGGTGATAAAAGTGAGAGGGGGCACGAGGGGTCAGACTTTGTCTAGCCAAACATCTCATCCATATTTTTAGGTAAAATCCATATTGTAACATGCACAGCACAGTTACTTTGTTTTCCCCCCGAGAAATCCAACAACACATGCCATCAGTGTGGATATAATGATAAGAAGGTTTCTGTGTTGGTCCCTGCAGCAGCATATGTCTTCACAACAGTAGCTTTACACCTGTAGATAGGCCACTTTGAGGGAGTACAGCTGCAAAAGTTTTTCTCCAGAGTGGACGGGTGGGTGCACATGGCAGGGCTCCTATTTTCGATCCGTGCTGCATCATAACAACAAACCAGGATCATGTTTTTAACAGCAACATAATAATTAAATGCTGATTTAAATGGGTTTTTAGACAACCTCATAACCCCACAGTTGCGCTTGTGATATTGTTTTTAGCCACACATATAATCTCTTACATCTTTCCGCGTATTCAGTCGACAATTCGGGTGTCACAAGCCGAGGATAAATTCAGTTTAAGTGCAGGATAATCAGGGCTGAAGTAATTGGGTTTGGTTTGTAATATTGGATATTGGAAGCATGTGTTTCGCTTCACAGTCTTTACTTGGAAGAACCTGATTCTGTGCCTGTAATTGTTTGAGAAAATGCAGTTAAAGCTTTAGGGCTGGGCAATCAGAATGTATCACATTCAGAACTCAGGGTTTATATTACAAAACAAAAGTTTATCAGTATGACTATCAAGGGGGGAGATGTTAGGATTAGACACAAAGACATTTAAGCCAAATCAGAAGAACTGTAAGGCCAACATGTATGTATGAGACTTCATATGAAAGGTAACATCTTATAGTGTTTGCAACTGTGTGCTTTGTTTATCATGTGGCTAAAACTCAACTGAAACTTCATCAGTTGAAAAAAGCAAAGTTTTTTTGGGCTAACTCTACCGATACCCTACCCACTGGTGAGCAGGTGGGTTTTAAAAGGTTAGAAATATTGACTTTGTACAGTTTTCGACAGAATAAATATGTCACAAAGGGTTTAAAAACAGGAAAATACAACACTGATGCCATATTACTGTATCATATATTGAAGACGATATCTAGTCTTGTCCCACAATATCAGTTTACTGCCCAGCCATAGTTACAGCATTAATCTTGAAGATAACAGCCAGTCAACACTTTATCTGTCTGAGGTTGGACATGCAGTCAAATACTTCTCCTTCTCCTTAAACATCAATGTGTTGCAGTTATTTCTGACCTCTGAAAGGGACACTAAATTTAAAAAATTTCAGTCTTCCAAAATGATGGCGGATTTTGGTCAAGTCTGCCCGGATTCACCACAACAAGCAACTTTGTTTTTTTTAGAAAATGCATTTATCTTCAATGTGTTTAATATAGATTCAGTTTGCCATATTAAATCTGACTGAAAAGAAAAATATAATACAGCTAAAATAATAAACCTGTTATATAATGAATGCAGCACAAAAATATGACTAATGTTAAGTGTAGGAAAGCTTGTCTCAGCATTCCCCTGCACAATCTCCTGGAGTTGTTTTTTCCTCCACATTCTGAACTGTGTCAAGTTGTGATAACACCGACACCTTATGGGACAACAAACTAACATGGGATCATGACACGGTTGCTTTGCTCCCTCAGAACTGCCCTCTGGGCAGGAGAAAGCCTATTAGGTGATGGGAGGGGCACAGGGAGCAGATAATCTAACAAGAGTCCAGTGCAAAGAACTGACTTTTTTTCTCAGAACCGACTCTCATAACTATCTTTGATGACAAAATACTGCTGACAGGCTTTGACAACAACTCTAATACCCTCACAGAGAGCTGGAGCAGAAAAGTGCAGTGGGGATGATGAGAGAAGAATTTAGAGGATAACAAGTTGGCACAATACAGTTGTGTGTTGAAAGAAGACTTCAGCTGCAGATGTGTGAATTGTACATAAAGCAAAAGCCAGAAACATATAAATTATCTTCAGAATATCACCTCTGGTAAAGCCTCTAATAAGTGATGCTGTGTGTGTTTACATGCTTGTGTGTGTGTGTGTGCTCTGTGCGTCCATCCTCAGGTGCGTGTGTGGAATGTGTGCAGGATGAGCAGCACATTTGTCACATTAGCTGAAGTACTGGAGGCACGAGGGGGACCTCTGCTGGAGGAAGAGGTCTGGTCCGTGCTGCTGGGCACTGCAGAGTCTTTAGTGGATGTCTCTTATAAGGGTAAAGCATTTTCAATAACCTCTTCTTATTGTAGGCATACACATATCATGTCTTACTGCACTGACTGTGCCATTATGCTATTACAATGTAAATGTTACATAAGTATTTGAATATGTTGCAGCATTTCTGTTTCACTCTGACTTTATAGATCTGTATCAGCTGCATTATATATTTTATAGACTTCCTCTCTTTTTTTTCAGGCCAGAACAATATGTGTAATATCATAAGCCCCACCTCCTTGCTGCTGTCGGCCACTGGTACCTTAGCATTTAAGAATTGTGGCCTATCAGATGAGGTATCCACCTTCACTGCTCCAGAGATGCTGCAGGGCCGTGCCAGCTCAACCAAACCTGCCATGGAGAGGGTCAGTGATACATCTGCTCACACCTTTCCTACGATCTCAGAGCTGTGAAACACAGGATCAGCTCAGATTAGCTTATTTCTTTGTTTAAATCTGCTGTCATATCCCCATGTGCCTTTTTTCTTGGAATGTGAAATCTCAGGATGTCAGAAGTTGAAGGACGACTGAGGTTTAAGCTCGCCATCTAGTGGCTGAACAAAGGAACTGCTGCCCTGAATTCTGCACCTCAGAGCCCTTAAATTATAAACACACACTCTGAAGTAACTCTTAAAAAAACAGCTTTACATTTAGTAAAGTCATTAAATATGAATGTCTCACACACACCTTTAAATAATCTACATTGATAAATGCTTCATATTAGTAATCACAATATGACCTATATATATATATAACCCATAGATAGATAAGCATCTATTTTGTAAAGATAAAGGTAATATGATATTCATTCAGAAACATCATGAATTGAGTTGTCTTTGCCAATATTTTATCATTTTGCCCTTTATATTAATTCCCTCTCAATTTGTCAGATAATATTTAATTTGTAGTTGTCCTGCTTGACCACATGATGTTGTGTGCAAAGAGAACCTGTTTTCATTTTAGCGTTAGGACGTAATTATAATATGTATTGTCATTAACCAGTTCATTTTGTTGCACAGATGCTGGTGTATTCACTGGGTATGACTCTCTACTGGTCAGTTGATTTTCAGCTACCTCAAAATCAGGTGAGAACCCTTCATTCAAAGCATCATTATTTAATTCAGTACCTTCACACTCCCACACCTCAGTTAATATAATTATCATACTTCTCAGCCAGTCCAGTTGAGTGACCATCTAAACAGCCTCCTGCTCAGCATGTGTGAGGACCTGGCTCACCGCAGGGTCAATCTCAACTCCATCCTGGAAGCCTGTGAATCTCAGCATAAAGCCACCATCCTGCCGCCGCCTGCCAAAGTCATCAGACAGCTGGTGGAGGAGGTTTTTCACGAATCAGTGAGTCCAGACATCTATCTCTAGATCTCTCATCTACAGTTTGCTCCCGTCTGTCCGGCTTCAGCTTCTCTGCAGGCCATTGTGTGTCTGTGAGAATTCAAAAGCGTGATCCGCATACTCTTGAAAAAATAAAAATGATTGTCAAAGTGATTTTTCTTTTGCTCCAGATGGACCACGGCTCTCTGCCAGACAGTCAGGTCCCTTTGAGTGGCAGGAGCCAGATGATCAGAGAGAGGCTTCATGGTGAGCGTGCATGTTAGAGTCAGTTTAAACTTCATTATCAAACTAGTTGTACTATGAACTCGAGTAACATCCCCTGGACCTTAACCCAGTAGGGCTGTTTGGTAATCCATCCATGATCATATAACCGAGGAGACAGCCGAGACAGAATCCTGCTGAACATAAGCATGACTCTGGGAATTCTGTGGAATAAGGGCTTTTGACAAACAAGCAGCTCATTTATGTTACTATTAATTGCAACATAAAAAATCAATTTGACCTTTGACCTTACACATTTGCAGAAAGTAGTTTCAGTCATTGCTCTTTTGACTCAAGGCAGCGTACAGGCCAACAGGATTAAAATCTTAACCTAAAGCAAGTCCAGGATTAGCTTCTGCGACAGCCAATAATCAGGTAGCCGGTGTGGTTGCTTGCAGGCTAAACCTTCGGCTAGCCTCGGTTCAGTACAAACATCTCAATGGCTCCTGGGAGCACAGAGACTTGCTGTCATCTTTCATCTTTTACCTGTTTGACAGGAAAGAGAGGGCCACTCTCAGACTTCAGTGAAGGCAGCGCAGAAGGGAGAAGATACTCAACGGACTCTGACTCAAAGTCAGGTACTGAACGAGGGAATTCTTGACTATTGTCCAAAACATTGTCTTGTGAATCCCTAACTCTGTGGTGCAGATGTAATCCTTAATTCAAAATTAGTTTAATTACACTTGTGTGTCCCGCCTGTTTTGACAGTGCCCTGGCTTTGTTTGTTTTTTTTAGGGAGTTTACCTCAGAGACCTTGGAGACAAAGACCAAGAAGCTCTCCCACACCGCTGTACCAATCGTCTTTAGAGAGGTCTGTATTACGCATTCAGACATATATGGACTGACATTTAAGTCAATATTTAAAAAATACATACATGAATATATACACTTGAAATAATATATGAAATAAATCTTTAACATGTAAATTCATGTAAATATAAATATACAAATCAGTCAATATAGTTTTTTCAAAGCACTACTTTTATTTACATCACTGGACTTTTATTTGTTAGTACCAGATGTGCTAGCTAGCTTATTCTAGTGCTGTTGCTTTGATTTGAATTTGTGAGTTACACACATTAATTTGAATATAAAAGATAAAAAGAGCTGGGACAAAAATATGGAAACAGGTATACAGGTATAAAAAGCCTCTTTAATTACTTTACATTAGAGTTTTCTGTGTTTGCATGTCAACAAAAATCCATTCTTCCACTTCTCCTTTTGCGCTCCTTCATTGTCTGTAGTGACTTTGAGGGGACATGACTTTGACTTTTCCAACTCATCTGCACAACTATTACACAATCCGCCCTTCCCCGGCCCTCTCTCTCCCCTCAGACTCCCTCGTGGGGTCCGTCACAGGGACAGCAACTGCAGTTGGGTTGGTAGGAGCCCCCATCACGACATCTCTCCGAAGACATCGGGCAGATCTCACAGTCCTTCCATCACCTTCAGTGAGTCCTCGCTCAGCCTGAGCCAGAGGAAAGCTAAGGTAAGAACAGGATTTTGTAGTGTGAATGTTGTGGATTGTGGACAGCAAATAAGGTATATGAATAAAATGTTTGTTTTGTCAGGCTTTGGGTCCTGAATTCGTCAGAATGCCAGATGAACAACAAATTGTTCTTGAGCTTCCAGGATCTATCGTGGTAAATATATGATTCCTCTTCATCTCTCCTGCTTTTGTTGTTTTTTTTCACACAATTTGAATTTGTCTTTTCTTGCATGCAAACTATTTCTGTTTGCATAATTGCATGCACAGTACTTGTACCTGTATGTGAGCGTCTGTCAGTTTTTTTTATGTGCATGTGTGTCCGTGTGTTTGTGCGTGTCCACCGCAGTCCAGAAAGGGTCGCTCGTGTTCGTCTCAGAGAGAAGTGACTGTAGTGCTGCCTAACGGACAGTACGTGGTGGTTCGCTGTGACAATAAGTCCAAAGCACGAGATGTGTTTGACATGGTGGTGGCTCACGCAAACTTGGTGGAACACTTCTACTTTGGTCTTGCCTTTATAGATGGTAAGACCTGGGACCTTAATCTATTTGACTGCACTGATTATGCATCATATCGCAACAACTGACATTGTGCCTCATCCAACCCCACTTCAAAATCCAGAATCATCCCTTCAAATGAATTTATGTCTTTATGCCTGATTTCAGTGAATTCAGAACTTTAAGAAGATTTTCTTTCTTATTCTGCAGATGATGAATATTTCTTCTTGGACAATGAAATAAAAATCTCCAAAGTTGCGCCTGACAGTTGGAAAAAAGGGCAGATATTATCCTTTTTGGTGTTTCTTCGAGTCAAATTTTTCGTTGATGACATGTCCTTCGTTTTGTAAGTACATCGCTGGTGTTTTACTAATATGAAGAAAATGATTTCATGAAAATACTAAATAATTGTCCTGTTTCGTAGGCACAGACTGACCCGTCACCAGTACTACCTACAGCTACGTAAGGATCTCTTAGAGGACAGGCTGTACTGTAATGAGGAGACAGGCTTGTTTCTGGCTGCTCTCGCTCTGCAGGCTGAGTTTGGTGATTACATGCCAGAGGTACTGAGGATGAAGAGAAAAAAGCTCACCTTTTAATGTCAATATCTTCCATTGTGTGTTACAGCAGTGCATCTGTTTCTTTTGTGTTTCTTTGTAGCTGTACGGTAAGAATTACTACCAGCCGGAGCATTATGTGTCCAAGAGGATGCTGGAGAAGCTGGCCCTGCCTAACATCAAGGAAGAGTTGCCAAGACTACATGCAAGTCATGCCCAGATGCTTCCTGAAGAGGCAGAGACAGAGTACCTAAAGGTATCCTAACTTTCTAACTAAGAATTCACTTTGAAATACGCTAAATTAACACATTTGCTTTAAATTTGATGATAATCCATGTTAAAATATGTGCCTTAGATTGCCCAGCAGTTACCGGAGTATGGGGTTATGTTCCACCGTGTGGGGAGAGAGAAAAGGCCAGTGGTGGGAGAGTTGGTTTTGGGAGTCTGTGCCAAAGGAATCATTGTGTACGAGATGAAGAACTACCTCCGCACTGTCACCAGACGCTTTCACTGGAGGGAAACTGACACCATATCGACCGGGGTAAAAATAAGTTGCATTTTGCTCCATAAGATATCACTTTATACGGCTCATTTTGATACAAAACTTGAAGTAAATGTATGATGACTTGTGTCTGTCTTTCAGCGGCGTAAACTGATTATAGAGTGTGGTGGGCCCAGCGGGAAAAAGCACAGTTTTATAACAGAAAGCTCAAAAATAGCACAGTACCTCCTGAACCTCTGCTCCGCACAGCACAAGTTTCATAGCGAGATGACGTCACGACAGCTAAACCACACCATGATAACAGGTGGGAACATTTTACTGAGGGTAGAATTAGTTTTTGACGTGATGCAAAGTAAAATAAAGCTCACAAAGGTTATTGTCAGAAATGACAAAGCATAAATAACCCCTCTGTTTCTCCAGATGAAAACGAGGATAAGTACATGTCTGTGTACCGGGCTCGTAACTCGAGCCTGAAGAGGATGTCCTGCTCAGAGGGCATGTTGAACCATGTGGGTTTGACACCCGGGCAGCCGGACTCCCTGTCCAAGTCCTGTGACAACTTGACGGCCAAGCTGGAGGCTCGGCTGCGCCAGCAGAGGGAGATGAGGAGGGAGATGAGCCGAGAGATGAACAAGGAGCTCAGTGAAACAGGAGACCTCTCAAAAGAGCGGCTGTGTTGGAGGTAGTAGCCCTTGATGATAATAACCTTCATATTCTAAATATCAGTTTCTCTGTAAGGAAACAGCTATGAAATGAAACTGTGCACATGTGTTGTAGCACTCCAGAGACGATTCCCAGAATGATGTCCAGTGTCTCGCTACAGAAGCAGGACTCTGACGCTTCTTCCTCTATACGAGGTAAACATATCTTCTTTTATCCTAAACACATACAGGGGGCGACAAAAGTACACATTAAGCATCTTTAATAAGGTGTATGGCCACCATTACCCCCTTTTCCACCAACTGGAAACTGGATCTGTTCTGGTTTGTGCAAAAATAGCAGGTTGTCCTTGACCTGAAATACAAACCAAAGTGGGCGTGTCATGTTCTCCAGGTTGAGGAAGACAAGCTGGAGTCTTCTGCATCTTCTTGTTATTAATGGCTGGTCCATGCTTGTTTTCTGGATGAAAACACATCTGTAATAACAGCAAAAAAGCATTCAGTTAGTCAATGCAATCCATCATCTTGCTACCACTGCAGTGCAGGCTCTTTCTTGGATTTGTCACCTGTTTTGTGGTATGATAGATCACTGATGAACTCTCATTCTTCCTGTTTTTCCACAGTCCAAACACATGCAAGTTAGATCATGTTCAAATTCTAAAGAACACATTTCTGTGAATGTGTTCCTCTGTTAATGTGAGCTGATCCTTTGCTTGGCCTTTGACCAGCCCCCATAACCCTGAAAACCAAGGGGTATTTAAAATAAATACATTCACAATGACCTGTTTAAAATGTGTGCTTTACAGTTGATACACCAACCAGGACTCCGCCAGAGAGAGAGATAGTCTGTGTGTCCCTGAAGAAAGATCCCAAACTGGGCTTTGGTGAGTTTGTTAATGCAGACTGAGCTGTGAGCTCAATGTAAAATGAATGCGCAGAGTACCAAATACTTATCTGATTGTTTAAGGAGACTTTTGTCTTCACTTCCTCTCTGGTTCTCTTTCAGGCTTTGTGATAGTGGGAGAGGACAACACAGGTAAACTTGACCTTGGGATCTTCATTGCTTCCATTGTGCCAGACGGGCCTGCAGAAAAAGATGGAAGAATCAAACCCGGTAAGAAGCAACATCAATGGCACTGGCTCACAACTTAAAGGGATTTTTTAATATGCATAAGTATTACATACAACCCCCTACAAAAAATCCACTTTTTCAAAAATCCTCTTTGACATAAATTATTTTTTTTCTTCAGGTGGACGTCTGATCTCCCTAAACAAGACTAGTTTGGAAGGAGTGACTTTCAGTGACGCTGCTGCCATCCTACAGAGCAGCCCTGACGAGGTGGAGCTCATTGTGTCCCAGCCTAAACGTAAGATCTGCTCACTGCTTTCTGCTCTGCACACTGACAACTTCATACAGTCATGTAAATATCCAGTAATCACCGTATAGTAGTGACACTTTTTATGTTTGTTTTCCTCTCAGAGTCTCTGAAGGACAGTAAGAGCTCCCTGAGTCAAAGCACTCTGGGTTTGGCGTTGGAGAGGAGCTTCGGCTCACAGACCACGCTGAGCGGCACAGACTACCGTCCCGTCATGGAGGAGCTGGAGGAGGCCATCTCTCTGTCCAACATGGCAACCCAAAAACAGAACAGGAGGCTTCACATTCCTGTTGTGCGAATACACGATGCCCAGGTTAGAGATAAGTGACTTTGTTTCCATGGGAGCAAAGCTGTCAACATGAGGTCAAAGCTGATGAAAGAGTTGAACCAGTGCTAATTGTTAAATGGATCAAGAGCTCCGAATAATGTGATGAAAGTCCTGATCAGTGTCCTGAAAACACACTTTGGTCTTTTCACTTATTCCTCTCTCAATCTGAAACGTCTTTCTTTTGCTTTTTCAGGACCCGTGCTCCAGATCTCCCTCTATCTTAAGTTTGAAAAGTGGGGAGCAGTTTTTAATTGAGCTTAAGAAAAGCAATGGCAGTTTGGGCATCAGTGTTGCTGTGAGTGAATTGTTTTCCTTTTATCATACAGCATTTACCTTACACACTACCATAACAAGCTACGATGCGCATTAACATTGCTCCCTTTGAGATGAGTCAGAGTACATTTCTAGGGTTATTTGAGGCCCGAGACATTCACTAATTACTGTTTCCTTTTGCCAAAAGGGAGGAGTAAACACCAATGTGCGATATGGAGGCATCTACATCAAGAGTCTGGTGCTTGGAGGTGCTGCAGAGCAGGACGGCCGCATTCAGATCGGTAATCTTTTTATTTGGCATTTTGATGTGAGATCAGGTGGCTGCCAGAAACATGAACATTCCTGATTGATTTTGTGCAAGATTTGAACTCAACTTATGATTAAGTGGAGGAATAGTAGCAAAAGGCATTGCTTTTATTTGCAATCTGTCTGTGATGTTTTTCTTTCGTTGCATCGTCACCAAATGATGTGATGAAAGATTGTGAAATATATGTGACAGTCATATATTACAGATATTACCCTTTTTGTTAGCATGGGGTTGATTGTCAACTTCCTTAAACTAAATATTAAATAAGAAGATTGAATCCAGAGCCTTTGTAACAAAAGAGCTAAACCCTGGATGAATAAGAGTGTACCACAGAGGCCACTCGTCTGTCTGTGTTCATGCTTCAGTGAGCAGGAACGACTTAAAGATTAGTTGACATGCCCATCAACCACATATACACACACGCACGCGCACACACACACACTCACACACACACTCACACAAACCGTTTATGTTTTGATGTTGCTAATGATGATGAGATTTGTTTTGGTGCATATGACAGGTGACAGACTGCTGGAGGTTGATGGGTCCAACCTGAGGGGCGTGACTCACCACCAAGCTGTTGAGTGCCTGAAGAGGACTGGAGAGGTACACACACACACACACACACACACACACACACACACATATGGACACATGCACACATGCAGGGAAACAAAATTACACACAAATATAATTCCTCATTTTACTGACATGACTGCATTAACATCAGCCGTGGTGGAAGAAGTATTAATATCCCTTACTTAAGTAAAAGTACGAATACCACAATATTAAATTACTCCACTACAAATACAACTCCTGCATTCAAAACTTACTGAAGTAAAAGTACAAAAGTACAAAAGTAGGCAGAATGTTCCCACTCTTCATAAAATCCAAATATATTATTGGATTATTAATATTGATGCATTGATGCATGGAGTAACAACTACAATATTTGCCTCTAAAATGTAGTGGAGTAGAAGTATCAAGTTACACCACTAAACATCTGTATAATATAACTGTACTCCGCAAAAACGTTTTAAATCTAAAATCCTATCCTATCCCAGTTGGGGATGACATTTAGGATTTTTGGCATTACAAAAACATGTTAGGAAAAACATCTAATCTTACAATAAAATGGGAATTTAGCTTGCATATTACAGAACCATCCTAACTTAGGACTGTCCAAAGTTAGGAATCCTCATTTAGCATTTAACTGCCCGTTGTCAGACCTGTATCATTTAGTTGCCCTCTCGCTCCTTTCAGTCTTATGTACAGTAATCTACAGAGGCTTTTTGCAGGTCACTCTAAGCTGATTATGAAGATGCACCTAAAAAAGCACAGGAGCTGGTGACCCTGCACATTATTTCCTGCACTTACTGTGGTGATGCATTCAAGTACAAACTACTGAACACATAAAAGCTTTGCTCGTGCATCTGTTCTCCATAGGTGGTGAGCCTGCTGTTGGAAAGGGAGCCCACTGTAATCCTGGAGCCCAGACCTGACTCACCCTGCCTCCCGTTGGCCCACAGTTCCTCACATACACAATCCCTCAGGACTGAAGTCTCCATGGAAACGACCTTGAGTGGTCGAGCCAAGGACTACAGCTTTGTGACTGATGGTGAGAGGCGAGAGGAAGGGGCACATACGCTCACACAGAAGAAAAAAAGAAACGATAGACAGTGTCAGGCACACACACACACGCACACACACGCTTGCTCACATGGCCCAGAGGTGACTGTGCGTCATCTGACAGCTACATTGTGGTTGCTGTCAGAGTCATCCAGGGCTGACGCTCCCTCAGTCCCTCGAGACAGCATGCACTGAAACCTTGAAGCTGCCTGTTCGCTGCCTGAGCTTAGTTAAAGGGACAGCTCCTCATCTCTACAAAGCCTTCATTTCCAAGAGAAATATGAGGCAAAACTTGGAAAAAAGGGATTGTCTCCTTGTTCAGATTTTGTCATTGGAAAAAAAATAAATATCTCACCGGAAGATATCTGTGTTAAGGGATTGATGAGCATTTTTCATCACAATGTACCAAATCACAGCCCAAATACAGATTAAAGATTACACAACTCACATTAATGCTCCAAGATTCCCCCTCCGTCTCCTCTCGTTCCTAGAAAACACACATGAAGTGGTGCTGAAGAAGAGTTTGTCTGGTCTCGGCTTCAGCTTTAACATCTCACACCTTCACTCGGGGCCCGACCGAGGCAGCGTGGTCCGCATCAAACGTCTGTTCCCGGGTCAGCCAGCGCTAGAGAGCGGCCTGCTGCGAGAGGGAGACATCATTCTGGCTGTCAACAAGGAGCCTGTCAAGGATCTTTCTTACCAGGTAGGATCTAATATTAATCCTTTCATATTTATATCAGAGAATTAACAACCAAGGTATTTCAACATTCATTCAGCCTCAAAAGACTAGCAAAGCATCGATGCTAAGCAAGATGTTGAATAACTTTTGTATCTTTTATACTTGAGACCAGCTTTAAATTGTGTCCAAACTGTGAGATTCACAGCTTTCCAAGGAAATATGAAAGAGCACTGAAGGACAGTTGGCACATATAGAGC
>CAFUXE010000255.1:123314-135331 GCA_903364295.1 Serranus cabrilla
TGTTTACATCAGAGAATTAACAACCATTTTAATATTCATTCAGCCTCAAAAGACTAGCATAGCATCGATGCTAAGCAAGATGTTGAATAACTTGTATCTTTTATACTTGAGACCAGCTTTAAATTGTGTCCAAACTGTGATATTCACAGCTTTCCATGGAAATATGAAAGGGCACTGAAGGACAGTTGGCACAGAAACTGCATGTAATCATGTGAAATGTCACATTTGCAACTGTTGACTGAAATATAAAGTCAGCACCAAACTGTGTTGTTGTCACATTGTCCCGTAAAAAAAACATCCAGGACAATATGCAATAAACTCACAGAGGAAAAGGTGTGTTTTGATATTACTGACATTATTTGACGTATTATTGATCTATTTTATGCATTCTTTTTTATCATTGCTTTTATGATTTGGTCAAAATTATAAAAAAAAAAATAGACTGTTTTAAAAGGTGCTGACTAAGAACTAAAAGGTGTGGATAAATAGTTGTGAATGGGCTGGTGAATGTAAGAGCAGCACTCGTGGCCCTGCCCCTTCTTAAGATCTCGGCCACGTCACTGATGCACTAATCCTTTAATCTCATACAGCTGAAAATAGAAAGCTGCTTGTGTCATAGTGTTTGATGTGTCACTTACTGTGGTCTTTTGTGTACTGCCAAGGATTTGCAATGGCATTCCCACAGGTGCATTTAAATATCTAACAATAAAAAGATGTGAGTCTGTCTCAAGCTGAACCCGACTGTTCCCACACATACTGTGTTTGTGGTGTTTGTTGTAGAGGGTTTTGTTCCTGCTACGAGGAGCTCCATCTGAAGTTCATCTGCTGATCTGCAGACCAGGTCCTGGAGTGCTATATGATGCAGATGACAACACACTGGTGAGCTCACACAAGTACACAAGCATATGTGCAGAAAAAAAAGTAAGACCCTGAAGTCCTGACAGACAGTCTTACCTCTGGCTTTGTAGAGTCCTGCACCCTTCCGGGAGATTCGATCTCGGTCTCTGGACATCCGGCTAGGAGATGACTACAGCCAGCTTCTGAAGTTTGATTATGATGTTAAAATATCAGCCCTGAAGCCGGCGCCCACCCTTGAAGAAGATCCGACAAACACAAAAGAGAGAAGCCCAGATCCTCCTGAAGGTCAAGCTCCCCGAGAGACCCAGGAGAGTGTGGACGGTAAAGCAAAGGCCAACCAGACTCCTCCTTCCCGTCCTCGCTCACCCCCGTCGCCCACCTCGCCCACTTCACCTCCGTCACCAGTCTCACCTGCCTCCCCTGCATCACCTGCATCACCTGCATCCCCGGCCTCACCTGTCTGTGGCTCTCCAACGGCTGCAGCAGAATCCCCACAAAACACTTGGAAACCACAGGAACAACAGGAAGTAGAAGCAAAGAAGAAGAACGAGGGAGAGGAGGGGGTCGCAACAACAACAAGCTCAACTGTGATGCTTATGGATGTCTGTCCTAAGACTGGTTCAAACTACGAATATACCAGGTAATGTATCGGATGTAGGCACACATTAAAACTGTGCCATATTTATTTGTATCAATTGGTATCATTCCTTTTTACATACCAAATGCAAATGTTTTAAGAGAATAGAGCCAACAAATACTGTAGTCAACAAAGGATCTGAGAACCACATCCAACAGTCTCAGTATGTGTATGAAAATGTCATCAAATTTATTGTTTGATCAAACAACATTTTTATGGTTTTTGAGATTTTTTTAATACAAATTTTGAAAGGGAAGTTACATATAACGTTGTTTGTACTGTGTGTTTATCTGCAGTGGAATCAGAGAGGAGGCAGATGGAAGTGTGACCTACTGCCTGATGGGAAATGGACTAACTATCATGGCAGATGAAGAGTACCTGACAATCAGCTCCACACTGGAGCCTCCTCATAGCCTTTCCTCCGGTACGGCCATTCACACCCAAACCACCAACCTCATGAGCCTCCGCTCTCAAACCTCCAACAGCTCCTCGAGTTTCAGCTCTCAGAATCCACATCTCGGCCCTCACGTACCCTCTACCGCCATGTCGCCCCTCAGCCTCTCGTCTGACACCCCGACCACTTGCCCCCTGGCCCACCCATCGCAACCACTCACAACCCAGCCACCGAAAACCAAGCACCATCTGATCCAGCAGGGGCTTCTTCCAAGCCACTACAAAGCCATCGCCAAAAACAGTAGGCCTATAGTGCCGCCACCTCAGCCTCCTGCTCCACCACTGACCCCCATCACAGCGCAGGTCGCCCCCTCTGTGCCTCCCTGTTCGAGTCCACCTGCTCCGACGCTGCCCTCCACTTTACTGCCGCCTCCTGCTCAGATCCACGTACAGCCGCGGGAAGAACCAGAGAAGAAACAAAGGGAATACAACGATGATGACTATGATGAATTAGAGGATGAGGAGGAGGCAGAGAGTCGAAGAAAGGCAAGTTGTGTTCTTGGCTTTTGTTTGTTTTCAGCTCGTCTTTACTGCAGTAACAAACATTTATTTTTTTCCCATCTTTAGGGATCTTTAGGAATCAAATGCTTTCCATGTAATCTTCCATGTCGCTCACTTTGTACTCTTCTTCTTTTACTTCTTCTTCTTTTGAGATTTGCATGGCGTTGTTTTGATTTTGACGATTGCGTGATGTCACCTCCCAGAGCTCTAATAAATACAAACGTGGTCTTTGCTTTCTTTCCCATCAGGGATTGGTTAAAGAGTTTGAGCTGACAGTCGTTCTGTCCAAGTCCAGGAGTGGAAGCTTCGGTTTCACCATCACACGGAGCAAGCTGGACAACTGCTACTACATACAGGAAATACTGGACAACCCAGCCAAGGCAGACGGACGACTCAGAGCGGGAGACAGGCTCATCACAGTATGCACAAAAACACAACTGCACATTACTGTTTTTTTGTACGTGTTAATCAAGTTGACAAGTTGTCATTTGTTCCCAGGTAAATGGGCATGATGTTACCAGTGTGGCCGATGATGTTGCCATGACCATTCTCAGGTCATCTCCTAGAAGACTGAGCATGACTCTGGGGAGGGCTGTTAGCAACCTGGTGGCCCCGCCGTCCTGTGACAGCCTGCCTGATATAGTCCTCTACAAGACACCCTCGGGACAGCTGGGTACAGATTCTCACACATTTTAAAGACACATGCACGTCCCCATCATTATTTGATTGCATCTAATATATTCTCTGTGCTCTCTCCAGGTATAAAGCTGACAGGAGGCATTGGCAGCAAATGGCAGGGCATCTACTGTCTGCAGGTGGTGCCGGGCTCCCCGGCCAGCGAGGAGGGCAGCGTCCAACCTAATGACAAGATCCTCTACATCTGCGGCAGGTGCACCCTGGGAATGACCCTGGAGGATGCAGTCAAAGCCTGCGAGATCGCCCCACGTAAAGTTAAGCTTAAAATAATCAGGTATGTGCCCTCGCAGATTAGAGATCTATAGAAACAGGTTTGTTTATGTTTCTATGAGTGACTCTTCTGTTTGTGTCCGTCACAGAGAAGACCAGCCAGTGACCCCCAGGGCTAAGTGGAACGGTAAGGGCTCCTGAAGGATTTATGGGGATAGATTTTCCTGCTTCAGTTAACCCAAAGGCACATAAACAGGATCGTTTGGTTGTTATATGCACTGATGGATTGCCTAGAAACCAGATATGTTTGTGCTCAACTGAGAACGATAATATAAGTTCAATCATTACCAGAAAGCGTTCTCTGAGTTCTGGGAAGAGCGTTAATTACCATAAATTTTTTTAGATTTAGCACCTGTTGTGCAAAGTACTTTTTGCTTGTACAGTCTGTGTTAGTGCATTTCTATATAATTTTCTTTTGTAGGGCTGTTTGACTGGAAAAAGGACAGGAAGTTCTTTGCTCGTTTCGAAGAACCCGTCTCTCCAGAAAAAGAGTCTCCTACAGAAGATGGTGAGTTTTTCTCCTCCGAACATGTTCTATCAGCACCATAACTGGTTCCCTTTCACCCTTTTGCTTGTTGCTCCTTTGTCTGCGTGAAGCCGGAGCTCGGTGCTGAAAGACAGTTGCAGCTGTGTGTGTGTGTGTGTGATCTGAATGCTGACAGACAGATCCTGGGCTCTCACAGCAGGATTAATAATTAGCAAGCCTCAGGCCCTCCACTGGTGTATTGGACTGCAGGGCTGTAGCTATCACACACACACCACACACACACCAACACAGTGCCATACAGCCAGTGGTCCACAGGGCAGGTAGCTCAGTTGCTTGGTGACGGCGCTTGCACCGGTAAGGGACAGGGGCGAGGGTCAGTCTGAAAAGACCAGCCTTGTTCACCTGTCATAGAAGAGCGTACCCATCAACACTTCTCTTTCAAAATGGCCGAAGAGGTGGGAGGTTGGTGTGTGTTGTTTTTTCTGAGTGTCGGAAATTTCATTGGCTGAAAATGGTCGCATGGAAATTGGTACAGAAGAGAAGTTGTATTGTTAGCTTAAGCCAAACTCCAGACGTTTCCATTTATTTAGCTTTTAAAAGCTTGATCAATATTAATTAAATGCATAATCTTTCTGCAATAAGAGGAGTTGCTTCGTCTGCCCTGGCTGCTGATTCATTGTTAACTCTCGTTTTTTCCAGTTGAAGCTGTGTGTAGGACTTCTGGGAATTTCAGATGTCTCTCTCTCTCACAAGAGCACGATGTAAGTTTCTGAACATTTGTCTTTATCCAACGGCTCATTCTTTCATTATGTGTTGCCTCTTGCCAGGTCGATCTATTCTTTTTCTTCAACTGCGCATCTTTTCTACCAGTCTGCTGAAACACACACTGTAACATGAGTCTACTGTGTGTCAATCTGCGAATGCATTCTCTGCTGCTAGGGGGTCACTGTCTGCATGTGTGTGTGTCAGGCTTTCTTTACACCTGAATCATGTAATAACAGTAGAAAGGCATTTTTCTGCAGATAATAATGTAATCCTGCAAATACAGAGGAAGGAATTGACTCATTCATCCGAAATATCATTTTCCATCCCGTCCTTTTGTCCTCTGGTCCCTTTAGAGTTGCATCATGCAAGTAGAGTTCACAAAACCAGAAGGAGGCGGCCTCGGCTTTGCTTTGATCGGGGGAACCAATGGCAGCATGCTCAGAGTGAGAGAAATCTGCTCCGGTGGAGTAGCTGAGCAGGACGGGCGGCTCAGAGTGGGAGATATTTTACTAGAGGTAACGTTCCATCACACACCTTGATTTTAAAAATAAAAAAAAGTGGGGAAAACCTTGACCCTGGCTGTGTATATTCTAGGTGAACGGTGTGATTGTGTCCGGGTTGAGCCACAATAAAGTGGTGGATATCCTGCGTAAAGCTGAGGGCACCGTGCAGCTCACCATCTGCAGAGACATCCTGCCCCTGACCTACCACGAGTCACCTACACCGCCCAACATGTCCGCTCAGACTGAAGCTATTCTAGCCGAGCAGCCGGCTCCTGTGTCCAGCCCTGACGCCTGTCCCTCACCTGACGTCATGCTGAAGAAGCCAGTTGAGCGCCACCCAGGTACAATCTCTCTGTCTCTTCGCTTAGTATTCATTTTTAGATGGATAATAGTGCTGAAATAAAGAGCTATGTTTTTAAGGCAAGCTGTTTTTACATTTAATCACTAGGGTGGAAGGGAATTGCTGATATTCCATCCACGTCTTTCCTCCAGGCGAAAATTATGTCACTTTTGCCATTTATGTGTATTGGGCTTTAAAGTTCAGATATCCAAGGAAAAAGTCCCAATTAAGATATCTACAATCCAATCATTTTAATTTCAGATAACCAAAATTAAAAACGAGATATCCAAAAATACATTTTGACTCGTAAAAATGTTATTATGGATATCCATAACCACATGTGGTTAGATTAGATGTTAAAAATGCTTGCCTTAGTGTGTGTGAAATCACAAAACAATAATTTTAAAAAGATTAAAAGGAATAGTGCAGCAGGCAGGATCTGCAAAATGATGTAAAAATACTACAGACAAATGTGTCCTGCTGTCATTGTCTCAGAGGTGACCTCAGACCCTGTGGTCAGTGAAGCTGATGTGGTCGTTTCCTCTCCTCCTCCTCCCCCACGCCGACTGACTGTCGTCACAGATGACGTTGAAATTGCACAGGTAACGTGCACACAGGCATGCACGAATAGTCTAGTAATTCTGATGAAAACGTCTTTTTATCTTCAATCACACCTCTCCGTACTTCTATACTAACATCTACTATTAACATCTTGCCCCTTGTGTCTGTCTGGCTGCGTGTCTGTGGAGCAGGAGAGCTGTAACAGCACCCCTTCTCATCAAGCTTGCTGCCCGTCCCTCAATGTCACTGACATGTTGCATGGAGCTTCTGACAGGTAGTACCTAACCAAAATATTCGTCTTTGATTGTTTACTTATTTCCTCCCCGCCCCGCTCCTGCTTTTATTTTGTTCTGCTGGAGTTCCACTCTGAACCACAAGGAGGCATGACAGAGCAATATATAAAACACCACCCTTGGAGAAATGCCCGTACTTATGGGCTGCCAATCCCAGCCAGACACAAAAGCAGTGTAACAGTTAGGAAGTGTATAGTAGTATCCTCTGTAGCCTCAAAACAACAAGTACGGCAGAAGTTTAAAGATATTTTAGCCTCTTGTCTATACTGTATTTTAGGTGGAAAAGTCGCAGGGAAAGGAAGCTCAGCCTTGCATGATTTCATCCCCTCCTACCGAAGAGTAAAAATGGTCTGGTCTCACCCCTGCCCCCTGACTCCCCCAGGAAACAAATTGTGTCCAAACTTTTGGACCGGTCCTGCAAAGACATCCGGAAAACCCAGTCAGACGGCTGGAGCAGTGAAGAAGATGATGTATTTGAAGGCACCGGTCGGGAAATGACCTCACCCCAAACAGGTGTCTGTTCCTCTGCTGTTTTACCGAAGTGTCAGAGTGAAAATCATACGTCTGCTGAGACATGTTTGCTTCTCTTGTCCTCCTGTTTTCCTCAGGCCCACCCATAGTGTCAGAGGAGGAACTGGCCTGTTTAGCTCTCATTAGCCCCTCCAAGACCAGCCAGTACTCAGGCTCCCGGGTCAAAGCTCTCATCCAGATTCTGCAGCATCAACTCGACCAGCAGGAACTGGTGAAAGAGTTCATGGTGTGTCATGTACAATGTATTTACCAATCTAGGCTCAAAGCACACACACACACAAAAACTCGCTAAAAAAAAGCTATTTTTAGTTATTTAATTTTTTTCTATTGATGTTATTTCAGGCTCTGGAGCATCTGAAGCCTTCTGACAACTGTCTGGTGGGAAAAGCCCCTGAGAACAGAGACAAGAACCGCTACAGAGACATCCTGCCCTGTGAGTCTGACAGAGGACTTCTTCACTTTTACTTTCTGCTGGCAGAATCTAAACTTTTATTTTCTCCATTTGTTCAAACCCCTGCGCTTCACTTTATGTTCCCCTGTTGGAGTTTTTTATTGGTGAGCTGAAGCTTGTAAAAGCTGGATACTCACACACTTGGCATTTATAGAAGAGCCTGTTTGTTAGCACTTTTCTTAGGCACTCAGTTTGAGCTGACTGTAAGGTCTTTTCTGATGGGAGCAGAGATGTTTGTTTACAACACTTGTCTGCACAGCAAATCATTTCCTACATTAGTATCAATAATTCACCGGAGCCGCACTTATAATCTCCTTGGAGTCAGCCAAGTATGTGATGATGAAGACGGTGTCGTTTGTTACCAACATTGTAATTATCTCAGATTTATATTTTTAATTAATGAAGCGGCATCAGGAGAGAAAAATATTACACACTGTATTATTAATATGAATTTAAAGGGGTACATAGGGATATACGGGGTGAAAGGAAAAACTGTGTTTGTGTGTGTGTGTATGCGTTCTAGCAAGCAATACTTGTGGTCATGACTAATGATATTTGAGAAAGTGAAAAAGCTGAAAAACGCACACACACACACACACACACATTCAACTGCCTGTGTATGTGTATTGTGTTTGAGTAGTTTTGCCAAAATAATTCATTATATTCCACAAGTTTGGTGACAAACTTTATAAACAAATGCTCAAAAACAGACACACAGTATGCAAAGTGTTTTCCTCTCCAGCCCTGAGTGATAAAAAGGATTTGACTCCAGTGGAATATCGCAACATTTTACCAAATGTCTTGTTGCTTGCAGCCTGTTACAACTGCTGTTTGTGCAAAAGGTCCAGAAAGAAGGGTCACGTCGATCCATTGCTCGAAGCTTTTAACTATTTTATTTTGAAGGCCTGGTTTCCAGTCTGTGGCTTTTTTGACCTCACAAGCAGGAGGTGGGGGACCGACGCAGAAAACATTCCTGACTGCCTTCAGTCTATCACCTCTCTCATCACCAGCAAACTTTTTCACAGCGCTGGTTTGTTGAGCTAGACTCCAGACCTCAGAGCTGTTTACTCTGCTTTATTTACTGTACACTTAGATTGCATGCTTTTGGCAAAACAACAAGGTCGCAGTGTTTGTTGTTTGTGATCGAGAAATTAATGGATTTGGGAGGAGGCTGCTGGGGTTGAAATCTGTTTATTTCAATTATGAATTCATGCAGTGATGCATGCTCACACTGCAAAAACACACTCAGCATTTAGGGTGTTTTCCTCCTTCTTTCCCTTCTTTATAGATGATGAAACCCGCGTTCCAATTGGAGACAACCAGGACTACATCAATGCCAGCTACATCCGCATGCAAGTTGGCGATGAAGAGTTCTTCTACATCTCCTGTCAGGGCCCTCTGCCCTCCACAGTGCCGGCCTTCTGGCAGATGATCTGGGAAAACAAATCCGACGTCATTGCCATGATGACCCAGGAAATAGAACGGGGAAGGATCAAGTGTCACAAGTACTGGCCAGAGAAGCTGGACGTGCCTCTGGACGCCGGCAGGTACCAGCTCCACCTGGAGAACCAACAGTTCCTGGAGTATTTCCACATCAAGATCATCCGCATGGTGGAGACGGAGGTAAGAGAAGTGTGAAGAATGCCTGTCAGAAGTCATTCATATTGTGGTTAACTCTAAACTGGGAACAATTCTTAAACATGTTGTTATTCCAGACCGGCGAAACACATTTTGTCCGTCACCTGAAGTTCACACACTGGCCTGACCACGGAGTGCCCAAGAGCTCCGAACAGCTGGTTCGCTTCATCCGCTACCTGAGGGCGGTGCACGAAAAGGGACCAGTCACCGTGCACTGCAGCGCCGGCATCGGACGCACAGGAGTCCTCATCTGCACTGACGTTATCCTCAGCCTCATTGAGAATGACTTGCCTGTGAGTCAAAGGCATTTTGTTAGCTTTAATCATTATTTTAGCTTATTAGCTTCTTGTGGCGACCACCACTTTGATCCCGCCTGAAATATGTCAAGTTATCAAAGGGATTACCTAACAATCTTCTGTCTCCATCTTCAGATTAATGTGAGCGACGTCGTAAAAGAGATGAGACTTCAGCGGCACGGGATGATTCAAACCAAGGTCAGTACCAACAACAGGAGGGGGGTCAAAGTTCAAAGTTTAAAAAGGAAAAGACCGTTCCCAGAAGCTAGACGTGCCCTTTGTGTCTCTCATTTCAGGAACAGTACTTCTTCTGCTACAAAGTCTGGCTGGAGGTTTTACAGGGCATTTTACAGCTTCACGGCAACCAATGGCAACCGGAAAGTCCCCGAGACCACAAAGTAGTTTGAATGTTTCCACCTCCGGTTCACCGACCTGTAGAGCACAGACTGCGTATGAGTAACCACGAGCAGTCTATCAAAGCAGAGACTGCTGATACCTTTTTCTTTGGCTGTAGTTAGTTTAGTTAGCTATAATAAGAAATCTGTACTTCTCTGTTTTGATACTTTGTGTTGAGGAGGCCTCTTGTTTTAGACTTCATTTAATGTTTCTGTTCTGGTATGTGCTCTCGGTGCTGTGATATTGTCAATTTAATTTAGATCACCGAGGTTGTTTTGCCTTTTCAGGCTTAGTGATTTGCCTTCTGACTCTAGCATCTTTTTTAAACTTTGTGTCACTATTTGAATGTATCATTTGTTTTTCTCCATCGTCCTTTCCATTTGCATTTATTTTTAACTGTCATATTGCATGGAATTTAAAATCTGGTAATATTCAAATCTTTTATCTGTCATCAAAGTGCACAAGTGAACATACGATCATTATACCAAAGGGAATATCTGTTTGTAACGTTGATGAGTAGCATCTGATTAAGCATTGTGTTATCATTTCATTAAGTGCATTCGTACCCTGGAGAAAAGGGCATTAGAAAAAGAACACTATTGATTTTTCAGTTCGTCATCTACGGAAATGAAAAGAATCAAGTGCCTTGGAATGACTCACTCCGCTTGCTCCACACTGACCCCGAGCTACTTGTCACAAGCGGTCGGGGACAGAGAGCAAGAAACTGATTTGAGAGCACCCGGTGATGTTAGATTGAATGTGCAGCTTTCAGTCTGTTTTTGGTCTGAGGTGGACGTTTGGTTGATCCACACCAGAGGAGGATAACATCTCACCTTTTAGTTTGAAACTTCGAAACGATGTAAAGTTTGCACACCGCCTGTCAATCTTCTTTTTGTTCGTGGGCCCATTTTATACAAAACACTGTCACAATGAAAGTCTTACTACACATAATCACAACTTGCACACCCTGATACAGATAAAGAATGATTCAACATAACAAATTTTTGGATGAATTCATAAATTTTCAAAACAATCTTTTACTAAAATTTGGACAAAGTATTAACACTAAATATTCAGATTTTTTGTAAAAATGTACAAAAGTGGTTTAAAGTCATTCATTTGGGGGCTTTTAGGTGTAATTTGTTATGTCACGACATCCTTTATCTGTATACCATAGCTATTTTAATACAAACTCAGCCAAAAATGCAAAAAATATTATGAGGTTTACAAACTTTCCATTTTGCCACTTTAGATGTATATGATGTACAAAGCAACGAAGCTGCATCTCCAAGTCACACATCAAAGATGATTTATAGCTGCTGGTTTGAACCTCAACCTTTGGATGTAACTGCTTGTAGCTTTCTTCTTTTAGCTGCTATAACACACACACACATACACACCAGCTCTCTTATTGCATGCAGGCTCTTAAAGTACAGAAGTCTGAGCCTGGAGTTTGGCTGAATGACTTGATCAAAATGTGGAATGTAACAAAGCAATACCCTCCACGAGGAGGGGAGATCTGAATGTCAACCTCCTACCTGACCACATGTCGGTAGGACACATGCAGTACTGTACCTTTGCCATGTGGGTGGCTACGCAGAGCCACCAGCCTCCGCGCTCTGTACGCAACATCTTCTCATCAATGCTGGTCGGTTGGTTCCCAGCGATAGCTGTTATGTGCAAGTTCATGTTGACATGTTTTCTCCCTCCGATCTTGAAAAATAATTATTCTTGAACGAACAAACAAAAGCACATTTTGCATTCATCTGTGAAAAATGCATCTTGTACAGTCGAGTCAAGCAAGTGCTTATGCAACAGCATTGTGAAATGTAATAACCCTTAATTGCACAACTGCTTATTTATGCTAAATTAATCTCTTGTCACTGTACCAGCCACTATGTAACCAATAACTGAGAACAATGTAATACCTCTCTCTTTAATTAAAAACTATTGTGAAACTTGTTTGCATGTTACACAACACATTTCACCCCCCGGACTCTGAGCGCAACATAACTCAACTCGAAACAACGGAACAGGAGTAGCAGAGCGGGTTTTCCCTGACGGCACACACACAGAACAGAGAGCCGGAGGCGGCCCTAAATCTAATTCCACGGAGCCCCCTCTCCACTTTTACTGCAGGGTATACTCCCTCTCGGGTTTTACTGCAGGGTAAATAAGCTGGTCTCACAGGGGTCTTTGTGACAGCATGGAAACCCCTGGAAACACACTGCACGCTCCGCACACATATAAACCTGATTCTTGGGGACGCCATGGAGCAGATTTACTCCCTCACCTTCTCTCTACTTTCTCTGTTTCTACTCCCACTGCCCTTGGGCATTAT
>CAFUXE010000255.1:135424-146678 GCA_903364295.1 Serranus cabrilla
GGTTATTCAAGGCCCATCCCCATTTGCGGATGGATCATTTTATTAAACAGTTGTCCCTTAAATTTCTAAACACAAGACAAATTACTGACTCAGAGGTGATACTGGAAAGAAGGGAGGGCGATGAATCTGAGCAATGATCAGGGTGGAATATTATCTGTACAGTGTGTCTCTGACAATGCAGCAACCAGGAGGATGTAGAGAGTTGGGAACAAAATTGATGGTAAAATCATTAACAGAGGGCCGTTCGGTCAGAGAGTGTGATTTAAAGGCCTTCGGAAGGTGCAGAAATGAGCTCATATGCTCTCAGTAAATCATCTTACTCTGTGCTGGGCTCAGTGTAACACAGACACAAGCCAGTTTTCTTTTTTCTCTGTGAACTGATTAAAAATAGCACAGAAAATTATGTGCTGCTGCAAACTACCTCCACACACACACACACACACACACACTCCTACCCTCCACCCCCTCCTCCTAATGTTGGACCCGTCCTCCTTCGCTGTCAGATTTCACCTTGAGTTTCTAACAAGCGACTACAAGTCTTTGTAAGACTTCAAAAATGATGAACAACTGTGTTTTTTTGTGTGACTGATGCAGCAAAATTCTAACGTTAGAAATGATTAACCACTTAAACATCTGCGGTTTATTAAGTTGGTACTGTTTATGATAACACAAATCATATACTTAGAGGTAGAATATGCAAGATTATTTTTTTTTTTAAATATTGACTCATACAAAAGTAATTCCTCTCAATCATTACATTCAACTCACTAGACGTGTGCAGGTTGCATCATGACTTCCTGTTGCTCACCATTAACAAATAATAAGTCTTCATGAAATTATGACTTTATGCAATTAGTCCACACTTAATGGTTCGTTTCATTTTCTATGCTCAACAGATTTAATTTCTATGTTCGATAGATTCAATTACACATTTTTATATCACAGAATTTGACACATTCTCATGTAAGTATCCAGTAAATTGTTTCAATGCCATACTGAAGCTGCAGCTTGCTTACACTACAGGAAATAATAACATCCATGTATTTCAGGGCTGAAAAATGAGATTCAATGGAAAATTCTGGACAGTCCCCGGCATCACTTACTGCACATTTCCTTCATTTCAGTCTGGCATAGAGTCTATGGGATTTTGACAAGAATTTAAGATAAAAGTTCTCTGGGTTAAGATAAGGTCTGAGTGCACACCAAGCCTTCGCCATAATGATTCCCCTGAGAGGTCTTTTCGGTTTGAAGAGGTTAAGTACGGCCCTCCCACAGCAGTTAAAGCTCAAGAGGGCTGAGAATTATTACCCTGCAGGATGCTTGCAAAACAGGCACCGTCATAGACCATTTAGATTCTCAGAAAAACACAGGAATCTTTCTGAACAACCAAGCAAGATTAAACTGGAGCTGATTACTATCAGAGACCAAAAAGTATTCATGGAAGCTGAAGATTAGGCTATGTCCATCAGTTACATATGGAAATAACACGGATCTTTTTTCTAAAGTTAACCAAGTAGTTTCGTTGCCTAGACCTCGCTTTAAATCATTTATTTACCTTTACTGTATGGTGAGTTTGGTTTGGTCCAGTGGGTGTGTGGAGAGCAGGCAGAGTCTCGGTCAGAAGACATCAGTTGTAATGAGCAGAGTTTGGAAGCAGGGTTCGATGCAACACCAGTAGATTTTATTTTTCTTTGAGTTGTTCTTCGAGGTGTCAGTTCTTTTTGCCACAGTTCTTTGGCATTTGTTTCTTTCCTTTAGATTTCTTCAGGTAGTTGCATCAAAAGATATGAACAAAGGAGAATATAATTAACAATTTGACAAGTGAGTGATCAAACAATAGGCATTAAACAATAAATAAGGATGGCAGTACAATTCTAAACATCCTACTTAGTAGGTAAACAATCTCACATGGCTCATAGCACATGTCAGGGAACAAAGGATCAGCAGCAGAGCACATGAAGCTAAGCTACAAATGTTAAAATAAATTGATCACTCACGTTAACATGAAGACGCACGCAGAGTTTCTCCTTGGACGTGGATGGACAGGTGTGTCAGCAAGGAGGGCAAAAGATGAAGTGAAGGGTGAACAAACAATTTATAGACTCCGCCCCTCACCCAGGAGGTCAGGTGACCAGTAACTGGCAAATGATGAGTCTTTTCAAATATATTAGATAGAAATCAATCTTGTATGTCTGTTTTTGGTCTCCACCAACTCCTGAGGAATATACCCAGCTCTTTAGCTTCTAATTGATCCACATTGCTCATTTATTAACTGGTTGTTTGATGCTGCAGGTGGCTTAAACAGCCAGCTTTTAGTGCTTTTTTGCCAAAAGCGACACTATACCAGCCGTGAGAGTGAACCAATACAGAAAAAGAGCCTAAAACTCTTCTTAAAGTTTCCCCATGCTACAAATACCTATTGTATTTCACTGGGGGAGCTCAAGGACTTAACTGTCTCTATATTCCAAAAATGTGGGATTTGATTGAGTGTCGGGCAGCGAAATAAATGAGCATTAATGTGTTTTTCTGAGTTGTTGTGCCCTTTGTAAGTCGACCCCACAGGCTCCTCTGTGATGACAGCCCGCTGACAGAGACACAGAGAGCCATTCATCCCCGCTCTGAGCAGAATGTCACTTTTGTGGCTTTCCAGACTTTCAAAAACCACAGACTTGTCAAAGGAAGCCGATTATGATTACGGTCTCCTCTTGTATGTTCACTTGTAATTATCTTAAGTCGGTTATAAAGGGTTAGCTGGGCTCGCCATTTGGTTTTCTGTGGTGAGCTGCAAGTGGGGTCTAGAGTTACATCCAGTGGTGCTTTGTGAAAAGGATTTAATTTTCCTGGACTGTTAACGAGTGAATTTGTGTCACTTCCTGTTCAATTGTGTCTGGTTAGAACTATCAAACATACCACACAAGACAAACTCACCACATCCCATCACATCACAGCTTGATTTGTATTTATTTTGTTTTAGAAATACACATGTCCAGTAAGTAAATCTAGCAGTGAATTTCCTGAAGGCTAAGTGGAAAAGTTGTTGGATCTTTTATGTCAAAGACTACCGAAGAGCAGTCAAAGATGTTGTTATGGGAGCCACTGGAGAACAACCTGCTGTTACAGAAAATCACACACTACACAAAAGATCTTGAAAAAAATCACCTTAAGACGCAAAATATTAGGTATATGGAATTTAGTTTCTCAATGGTTACTACACATACAATATCAGGCTTTGTTAAGCTGTTTTTTTTTATTTCAACTTTCAATCCCCAAAGAAGTAAAGACCATGTTTTATGTAAACAGATGATGAATATCAGGTCCTGACAATGTTGCAGCACATTGATGCAGAACATCGTGAAGCATTTTCTCTAAAATACATCATTCTGCTTTTGATTTATTTCAATCACACAGCTACATCAGAGGCAAATAGCAGCAGAGTTATTTATTTATCCCTCTCAAAGGTCGGAGCAGTTGAACAATATTGTATTTTGGGTGTTTGGTTTGGTTGCACTATGAAGCAAGTCCATTGACAGGATTTAGGAAAGGCCTTTTTCCACGACCATAATATGCTATAATTATCATTGACCTCTCCAAGCAGCCAGAGTAAATGAGCACCTGCCACTGGGCATAAACTTTGGTTTTGCTGATGCTCTGTGCAACTACTTAACCAAAAAGGAATAAACAAATGAAAAACCTGCTAAATATAGGATAAATGTCACACTTATTTTAATCTCCCCTTGAAGTTGTTAATCTTGGGATAGGGATTTTTGATTAAATGGAGGATGGCCAGCACTACAGAAATTGCAGAGTGCAGCAAAAGGCCCTTTTTGTGAACTGAATGGTCTGTGTCACTGAGTGGCAAGGACGATCTTCTCTTTGTCAAACTCCCTCCTAAATCACGCGCCACATCAGAGCAAGGTTGATTAACACCTGCTTTCAATTAAGTGACTTTCTCATCAAGCTCTGGTTGGAAACAGAAAAAAAGGCCTCACGCCTCGTCACGTCGAAGATGTTCCTGAATTAGAAAGCTATTAAATCAGAGGAGCAGACGCACGCCGTTGAGAGGGGCGTCGTTTATCTTCATTTGAGCAGGCCCTCCATGATCATCTCCACAGGGGCGGCTAATTGAAAAAGGGCTTCAGAAATGCGATTGTTAGCAGCGATAATAATTTATTACTCTCAGCTTGTGGAGTCCTGGGAGTCATTTGTATTCATTAGTGTAAATTCAAATTATGTTTGCGATTAAAATGTGACTTTGACAGGCAGAGGGGCCTCAGTCAGGGACAGGCACTGATGAGACCTTTGCTCCGGGTCACTGCCTCCCACATTCGACTCCTACTAAGTACGCGGCGGAGAAGCCTCCTATGCCTCACCACCATCAATCTGTGTCTGATTCAAGTTGAGACGTTAGCCTTGATGGCCTCTACTTGGGCGTGTGTGTATGCTCTGAGCACACTTAGTAAGCAAATGAACCTACCTTCTGAGAGACAACTCCAATCAGATGCAGGGTAAGACACAGGGACCCAGTCGTTCTTCTCTTTTCGCTTCTATTTAGCCGGTAGTGGCTGTTATCAGGTTATTATTTGTCATGCCTGACTAATATTGACCAAGCTTTTCTCTAAATGTCAGGCAGTGATTTCTTTGACATCCAAGAGATGGCAGTTAAGTAGGTCAGTGTCACTGTGATGAACATCAACCATGGCGGGTCACTGACTGGGCTGCTCCTCCACTTGCCCGCCTGTCACAAACCACTGAGCCAGAGGACGCAAAGGAGCTGAGTGCTCCTTTATTGAAGCTCGGTAAATTACTCCAATACAGGCTGTCACCACGTAAAGTGAGGGACTTTATCAGATGTACACTGCCAAAGGTCATATTTTATTGACCTGACAGGTCGCTGGCGGGGGCCTGGTGGAAAGGGTGACAAGGCTGCAGCAAAGGCTGATGGTTAAGGGCTGTTTGTGTTGGATATGAAAATGTCAAACACAGCAGTTTGGAAGAAAGAAGAGCTTGGATTTTTTTAGAGCTTTTTTCTCTCTGTTTCCTTATGAGCTCAAGCCACATGCAAATTTTTTGTCTCCATCTGCTTAAGTGATGGTGCAGAAGTTTAAACATGTGGAAATGAAACTTTGCATTGAACACAACTATGTCCAAAACATATAACAATACATTTATAATGCTATATGTTTATGGTGCATTCACAGGGCTCACACACACATAATCAAAATCAAAATTACTTTATTTATTATTATTGTTTTTATTAATGTTAATAAACAACATTTCTACCTTATCTAGGTCACTCTATGTGGACAGCAACTAATAGATACTTATCAAAAATAACATGACACAAAAATGTATATGCAATATGTGAACTGTTGTAAAGTTTCATAAAATCAACTTACTTAATCACAATTATTGTCCTACAAGAATCCAAGTAATTGAATGAAAAGGACCCATCGCATAAACAAAACTAAATCTCAACTCCAAACTCCTGTTTCAGTGTTCATTATCATATTGTATTTTTATTATATTGTATTATGTTGAGAAGTGGAAAAAAGAGTGATTTTAACAAAGCCCATATTTCATATTTTGGATAAACCTTTTCATAACACTTAACAATGCTACTTCACACACCTCATATAATGATAGCCACACATGTCTGTATTGTTATTTTCAGTTGTTGGGGAAACCAGCAGATGGAGCTAAGAAGCCTGACTGTCATTCCTATACCTTTCTGTCTCCCCTGAGACATTTGATAGAACAAATAAATAGCAGCAAGCACTGAGAAGATCTACAAGAAGGTGTACGTTTTTCATTGAACCATTAAAACGCTGTGTGTTAAAGGGCCTCAGATCAGCCTACGTACACAAAAACTCACTATGATTCATTATTACTCTGAGACATCCTCAGCCAACATGGGGCCTACAGAGAGGCATCCATCCCCCTCCTGAAGCTTTGCGGCATGAAAACAGATTTCCCCTCTCAATTACGCATGAATCACACACTTTAAAACGTCATACATTTCAATGCAAACATGGGAAACACGCAAAACACACACACACACACTATCGTATACCTGTGGAAAATCCCAGAGTTTCCTTCCGACCCTGGTCCACACTTGACATGGGGACGGACAGGAGCACACAGCTTACATCAATGGAGCTTTTCTCTTAGGTGGAGGGAAACCTCATACACACACACACGCAGCGTGCATGAAAACACACTCACAGGGCAACCCCCTCACACACTCCCACGCTCCAGCCCTCCGTAAATGTCAAACCGTGGGAGAGAGGGTTTATCTTGGAGCAGTATGGTATTTTTACACCTTTTAGTTACTGCCTGCCTCACACACACACACACACACACACACACACACTGAGGTCTTCCAACAGTGCCCACCAATGAAGGGCAAACCGTGGCCTTGGTGCACTACCTCAATGTTTACAACACAAAAATACCTAAACACTCAAACATTAATAATCTGAGACATCCTTTCATGTTTTTGCAAAATTTAACCAAATGTCACGTGTGGAGCCAGTGTCTATGTTGATGGGTAACACTACTTAAAACTCTTGAAGGTTTCTTTTTATTGAATAGCAGCCCTTAAATACATATTGTCATACATTTGTTTTCGTATAGATTTTGTTTTCCACTTGAGGCTGTTATTGCACACTGTTGTTCCACATTTTTGTGTGTTTGCCATTCGTTATCTGTGTCTGTACAGCTTTTCTCTGCTTGAACCATTAGCGAGCTCCACTGGGGACTCACTGACTTCCTCTGTTATACAAACACCTTATCTGGATGCACTCCTGGGAGAGAGTGTGTGTATTGTAACTAGGCTTCCCCCCCACTGAAAGGTAGTGTTTTCTTTCAGGCTGTAATGTTAGCTAGGGTTAGCCACCAGACTAACTTACAGATAAAAAAAGAAAAAAAAAATATTAGCCAAGCGCAGCTAAGCTATATAGCTTGTCTACTGCTTTTTTAACCGTTTCCATTTTATGCTCTTTAGTGTCTTTTTTATATTTTTATTTTTATATGTGTCTCCAAAGCCTTACACTTTACTTCTTTGGGGAAAACAGAGAGCGCATCTCCTGTAGATTTGGTTTGAAATGGTTTGCTTGGTTGCAACACGTTCAAACTGTTCAAATCAGCCTGTGTGCTGCCTGACATTCAAAGATTGTGATGGAAATCTTAAATCTTAAACTCAGTGAGTTTAAATTTAAACAGTTTAAATTAAAGAAGCAGCAACATAGAAACTAAAATATTTTTCTGGATCGCAGGGTGCTGGAGCTGATCCCAGCTGACATTGGGCAAGAGGCGGCTGCACCCTGGACGTCACAGGGCTGTCACACATAGAGACAGACAACCATGTGGGCGCGCATTCACACTTACAGGTAATTTAGTGTCACCAATAAAACTTAAACTGCATGTTTTTGGACTGTGGGAGGAAATCGGAGTACCCCGAGAGAACCCACACCGACATGCGGAGAACATGCAAACTCCCCCCTCTTGCTGAACCACTGCACCACTGTGCAGCCCTTAAGCAGAACATTTTGTGATTTTTCAATTGGTAACCAACACATGTAAATGAACTGTGAAGCCTGCAGGTATAGCCTATATTAATGGAACAATACCAATACTAATGACCACAGAAACAAACACAATTTATTATATTATATTATATTATATTACTACTATTGGTAATATTTACATCATTTACACTCATTAAAATGGTGAAAGCCTGAAGCCTTGCTGGTGAGTTCAGGTTCCTGGTCCTGCCGATGGGTCTCCAAAGTCCTGGAGAAGCGTCCCGCCATCTAGTACTAAAAAAGAAATAACCACATGTTAAATAAAGCATTCCCTTTTCTCCTCTGTAATCAGTCTGAAGGACTATCTGAATAAATTAAAAGAACATCAATGTTTGTGTCTCTGTCTGCCACATCCTCTCCATGATGTCTTTCACTTCAGTGCATGTCACAGTGTTCTCCTCTTACCCGTCTTTGGTAGAACAGGATGTAGGAGGTTTTTTTCCGCCGCTTACACACAGCGTCACCACTTGTTTCCATGACCACTGAGTCGTTGAAGGTGAACCAACGGTCAGTTGGGTCCTCCTGTCCAATATCTGGATCCACTCCGTCACAGATGTAGTGACCTAACAGGAGAGGACGCATTAAGCACGTGCATAAGAAATAAGACAGTGACAGTAACAGAATGAAAGCTAAAAAAAAAAAAAAACCTTCTTGTTTCAATGTGAGTTTCAGTAAAATAACTGATTATCTTACCTGTTTTTGATGTGGGGGAGATGTGGTTGATGGAGCTGACCAGACTGTAGAGGGCACCATCCTGAGAAGAAACACAATAAATGAGAGTTAGTGCACTGAGTCACACAGTTCATACATTTAATTAAATCTGCTAGTCTGATGGCTGTGTTTGCTATCAGGTCATTCAGTTTTTCTTTACCTGGCCAGACAACACCACCAGGTCCCTGCGAAGGACGACAGGCTCATGGACCTTTTTCAGCCTGAAGGTGGGAGTCATCCTGAAGCGCTTCAGATGTAGAACCAGCACTCTGCAGACAGAAAGAACAGATATGAGCACCAAGCGTCAAAGAACAATTTGTGCTTGAAATTCTTTCCGTTGGTAATTTCTATATTAAAAATTTCCGTAACACTTTGGGCCAGTGGAGCCCAGTTTGATACCACCAGGTTAAACAGTATCACCTCTGAGCTCTGTGGTCAGGAGTTTTAGTTATTTATAACTTATGTGATGTCACTCACCGTGGCAGGGTCAGAAATGATGAGCACTGGACTGAAGTGGTGGCACCGCACTCACAGTTGTACTCCAACTCCTTCTCCTGCAGAACAGAAAGAAACATGTTTTTTACTTCTGTACTGGATTTACATGCATGACAGCAAAACAACCACATACCTATCTACACACTGACACAGGCAGTGGTGCTGGGATAGAAATGTGTCAGGGTTTACTACATTATATCAGTCCGTTCTCTTATTTAAAAAAATGAGGAGGGGATGTTCGTACTGTCATGTATTCCTGTAGCATCTCGTTCACAGTTCCGCCTCCAGGAACGAGGTTCAGGGAGAGGTTAGTAAATTCCTCCACTCTGCTTGATTTTGTGCCACATCTACACATTAAAAGGACAAGTGGTTAGATTTAAGCTGCATACGGCCATACTTTGCTGCACTGGTAGACACATGAATGTGTGTGTGATGTGTGTAGCTGTGTATTTGTACCTCTTGCAGGTCCTGGTGTTAAGCATTTGAAACACCATGTGTTGCTGCACTGGACAGCTGTAGGTTGTGCCCATGCTGGTTGCCATCACCTGAAGCTGTGGGCTCAAACATCTCATCTGGTCCAAGATGGAGATGAGGAACTCATGAGCATCCTGCAGACAAACACACACAACCAGAAAGGTTAATCAAACTAACAGGGGATGGTGAAACAATAAACCATATAACCAGATTACTCACCTTCTGTCGAAAATCATGGAACTCCGGGGACCAAATGGCATTCCTGAAAGCACTTATGAGGCGATTTTTAAGGTTAGCATCACCGGAGGAGTGAGACCCTTTGATGTCCATAAATGATCTGTACACAGGGGAAGAAGGGGTCAGAGAAGTTGTCTTTACCATTTACATTTTGGTGTTCATGGTACAACTTGAAGATAGAATTAGTGGTTGTGTCTTCTGGATGCTGTACCTCACAAGTGCAGCGTCAGGTAATAAACTCCAGATCTGCTCCTGAGAGCTGATGGTCCTGACAAAGTCCTTTAATGTCAGGAGGCTCTGCAGGCAGGAGTTTAGGTAGCAGAACTGTGCTGGGTTTGGGAACCTGAAACGCAAACATTATAACATCAGTATCATCAATTCTTCAATGACATGTGCTTTTCTCCCAGGAGCTCTGTTTTACTTTTACAGCATTGTTCACTGTGTGTGTATGTTTGTGCGTGTGTTGTATATGCAGATGTACTCACCCGAGATGGTGGATCTGCTGCTGTCTGACAGTCTTAGTGGGAGGGCTGCTCTCTTTGGGGACAGCCTGAAGAACCGTCTCTTCTTTCTCCTGTCTGTGGGTCTCACTGGAGATGACGGCATCTTCTCCTTTCTTTTCAGACACCACCTGAAGAACTGTCTCTTCTGTCTCCTGTCTGATGGACTTACTGGGGGACACCGAGTGTTTACCCTTGGACAGATTCTGATAAATTGTCTCGTCTACCCCGAGCAGTCTTTCCTCTTCTTCTTTGAGGCCTTCAAACTTCACCACATCGTCCCGTTGAGGGGTGACAGATGGTGCGACGCGACATCTTTTCTGTTGGAGTAAGCAAATAATCTGGTTATCTCATGCAAAGACTCACGTATCAACAAACAAATGTAATAAAAAAAATGAAGCAGCACCTTATGTCAAACATACATACCTTGCAACAACACCACCACCGAGGCTTCTTCGCCTTTTTGGTCTTTGTGGTTTTGCAGTTTTGTGAGGCGACGACACTGGTGACGAAGAAAAACATGGTTATTTCATTGTAAACTTAATATCTGACTGGAGAGGAAACACAAATAAATTAAATTAAATAAATAAAGAGCAAATACAGTGTTTTTCCAAAACAATAAACACATGTGGTCAAGAAGAATGTCTTGTCTCTATGTCTTGGTGATAAAAAGACACACAGTTGGGTTTTATTTTTTGTACTCACTCTCAGAAGAAAACAAAAGCAACAAAAAATCATTTGTGTTAATAATGTTACAGTAGTAGTTATAAATGTCCCTACCTGCTCCTAGAGCTGCTGGTCTGTAGGATCTCAGCTGCCACCAAGTCAGTAACAGCTGTAGATATCTGTACAGGGTAAGGGGACTAAATCAAAGGAAAATCAATAAAACCATTATTTATCTACACAGATTATATAAACTGAATACACAGAAATGATCTCATTGTGAACTGTGAAGCTGACATGAGGTCAAGGTCACATTAACAGCACAGAAGTTACAGAAAACATATAATACAGCTAGAAAAACAAACCTTTCGAAAACGCGAACACAAACGAAACATCTTTGGAACTGGTAGTTAAATTAAAAGTGAGTAAAGCTGGCAGTAAAATGCTGCTGTCTTTCAGGTTTGGTATAATGGATCTGATATAAGTGGATTCTATGACAATTCAAGAACTCAACTGTAAAGTTCCGTTCTAGAATGAAGATGTCAGAATATATAGAATATATGTCTATGGGTAAATAATGTGTGTGTGTGT
>CAFUXE010000255.1:148424-189344 GCA_903364295.1 Serranus cabrilla
TTCAATATATTCAACTCCAAAAATATATGAATCGAACTTACCTGAAAGCATGGACTCCTTCAGTTGAGACAGCAGCAGGCCTTGTGTCGGCCTCACCAATGGGAGGAGAATGTACTGTACATGGAAAAGGTTTGTACTTTTAATTCATTCATATTATTGTGATTTTTCTTAATATTTCTATCATCACTCTGTTTATTGGTTTTCCAACATCCAACAGCATGTTCCTAAGCCCATTAATACCTCCAAGAGACCAAGAAATACATCAAAACAATGAGCATACAATACACACGTTGTGTTTTTCACAAAATCCATTTGAAGGCTCCACAGTTATTTGCTGGAACAATTAACCAAAAAAAAACTGTGGCAGAAAGTTTGCCTTCACCTGCAGATTATAGGTGTTTGAAGGTATGTTATCACAGTAATCTATGTGGCAGTATGTGCAATTATACAACCTGAACTAAAACCAGACAATAAAGCAACATCTAGCTACTGATTTGGATGCTAAGTAGCGTGTACATTAAGCCTGTTCCAGCGCTCTGGCAGCTGTTGTTTGTTTCTCCTACATCCTCAAAATGGCTGTGTGTGCCGAGGGAGCAGCAGTGGCTGGCTGTGATAGGGGTGACGGGGGCCACGACAATGCCTGTCTCCCTCCCTGCTGTTCCACCCAGGAGCCTAAACTACTAATGGCCCCCTAATGTATAAATACCATTCTGGAGGCATTAGTCACACTTTCTCTCTTTCTCTGACACACACAAACATGTATGCACACACACACTCGGAGAGGCAGGTCTATAGGACATTAGTCACAGTGGCAGCCCTGCCTATGGTTGGATTGCAGATGAGGGCCAAGGCCAGGGGCTGAGGGTCTAAATTCTCTTGCACAAACAATGCATGTCAAAGAGGCCCATCAGAGGCATTCTTTCAGGACGGGAAGATGTTGTTTAGAGCACAAAGGGAGGGCAGCAGGACCGTGCCAGAGACTGGTGAGGATAGAGATGTGTAGATCTAGAAGCGCAGGTTGCTATTGTAATGTGTGTGTTTTTTCGTGAGTTTGTTTCATGACTGCATGTGCATGCATGCCGTTCCGTTGAATAAACGTCCGGTAGGATGTGTGAATAGAGTGGTGCTGACAGCTTTGCATGTAGAATAGAATTGCAAAACATGTTAACTTTGAAGCTGTGTGTGCATGCAGGAGAGCGGCATTTCTTCTTTTTTTTTATTTCTGATGTTATGAAGTGAGACCACAAGCAGGGGAAGACAAAAGCTTTTCCAATACCCGGGGGAATTGTTGACAGCTAAATATCTTCATTCTCACATGAGGCATTACGGATGCAAATTGCCATTTAGGTGCATGTGGGCAAGAACAGTGGAGATCATTAATTCATATTTAAGGCATCATTTATCAGAGTTATATAAAAAGACGGCCATTAATCATTATATATTGAGTAAAAACATTGTGTCCAAAAATGTGTGTATTTATGCTTTTATTTCATATGCATGTCTGTGTGGGAGGCTGTGTGTGGGTGCATGATTGTGACCTTAACCAACGTTCTGACATTTTCCCACACACATCAATGAAGCTATGAGCTGACAGCCAAAAACACTTTGATAAATTCATCATCTTACTCTTTCCACCACATTCATGATCAATCAAACGTCTTTTGAGGCACTGATTACTGATTGTTAAAAAGAATAGCAGGGAGGCTAGAAAAGTCCATTTTGGCGGGAAATTTACAATTAGACATCAAATTTTTTACACATTAATTTATGTGTTGGAACTCCTGTGACATTTGCAAAGACATGCATACACATTTCACAAATCCTTTGATGCCAACAATTGAAGCAAAGTCTCACATTTGCTTAAACTAACAGATGGTCCTGGGTCAAAGCTCGTCATGCTGCTGCTAAAGTACAAACCCATATTTCAGTCTATTTAACAATTAGTGAACCTCACAGCATGGGACATGGAGATCATTACTGGAGAGCATCAATCAGACCACTGAAATCAACCGTGGCCATGCAACTGTCACTGAGCCGTGACCACTCAGTGCCTGTGACCTTATAACGGGCGCTGTAAAACACATAAGGAGGCTTTTATTCTCTTATAACATTGCTTTAACCAAACTAGAGCGCAAACAATTTAACAGTCTGGCCGATGTAGACACTTTTCTGGTCTGTGTTGAGCCAGAATCCGATTACAAGCGGGGACAAAATTGAGAGAATCAGACAACATTAATACTTTGTATTCATCAAAAAGGTCATGTATGGTTTGGCACGTTTGTATTCATGCAGGCTGTTATGTGACTGAGCAGGAATGTGTGCATGTGCATTAAAATAACAGTATTTCTCTTAAGTGGCTGGAAACTCTAACGAGCTCACAGCATTTGGAGGGGGATTCCATGAGAAAACACCTCACCAGGGCTTTCCTCGACATCCTTTTCCTCCACCCGCACGGGCACCCACGCTCATACATGCTAATAGACAGTGACATGCATACATGCAGAGAGAGTGAGGCATGCTAATTTCTGCTTCTCTTGGACAAAGATGAAACCATGCAGGAAGTCGGCAGGTTGTTTGGATTCATTGGTGTTATTAAGACATCAAATAGCTGGAGCGTAGGAGTGTGGCTGCACCGAGCTTCACTCTTTTTCACCCTCTGAGGACTCGGGGTAAGAGTCCAACAGACACCTGACACATTCTCCCAGCTCATACTGTTGCCTTTTCCAAGCACAGTGGAGAATCAGTGTTTATACATTACATACATAAAGCTCTCCCTGTTATTTATCCCTCCTCTGTCTCATTAGATCCATGTTTCACCTCTCACTTCATTGTTGTTCAGTCTGTGGTCTCCAGCTGATGTGGTTGTAATGTTTTATATCTTTGCAGAATTTCTGGGGGAAAGGGGAGCAGTGCTCCCCAACAGCGTGAGGCACATTTTCCACTGATTTAGATGTTTCTCCTGTTTACCAGGTAAAGACCCCAGAGAGAGCTCAGGCTGGAAAGTTAAACGAGGAACCCCATTTAACGAGTGAGGAGGGAAAAAAGCTTTTACAATTTGATTTCAACATCAGGGCAAAAGAAAAGTTGGCTTTAAAGAGCGTGTGGAAACCACCAGAGGTACTGGAACACAACAGCTTCTGACCTCGCAGTGTAGGAGACAACGATGAGGGAGCATACTGGTGATTTTCATTCCAAACGTGGGCTTTTAGATAAACAGAAAGACTGGCATTGGCCGCTCATAACGGACAAATTCTGGACTGAATATATTGAAGCTGAAGTGCAACATCTCAGCACTAATAGTTTCCATAATGTTACACATCCAGAAAGCACGCTGGCTGATCTCAGCTGGCAGGTCGAACGGTGCCATGGAATATTATGGATCGTTAGGCAGTTGTCACGTGTACCCAGACAAAAGCAACACTTTTTCTCACCTGTGATTTAAAATGCATTTAAGAAAGGTTCTGTCTCATCAACTCAGATTGGATGATTATAACCCTCAGATGGATTTAACAGACGCTTTTAAACTGAATCTGCCTGTAAGTGATATTTTGCTCACATATTTAATGTCTTTAAATAACATTTTCGTGCCCACAATTCCACCAAATTGAGAGCTGTTTTACTCCAAAGTTAAACTTAACTTTAATTGAACCTTCAAGCTGCACTAATCAAGTTTTGTATAAAACTAGAATGGCACTTGGAAAGTGCAGACCTCCACCAAGGCCAATGGTGCATTCGCATGCACTTCAGATGGTCCAATTTCCTGAGTTGGGAAATCAGTATGTTCATGAGTCCTGAACGAGAATGACAATGAAGTTGATTGGGAATAAATCTTTAGGATAATTCCAGCATTGAATGAATGAAGCACAAACGCCCAATCTCACAACATTAATAAAAGTGAAAAATTATGTGTATCCACCCCGTGGTTCGGATCTGATTTAATGCCCTTTCACCAAGTTTCTGAGCGTCCAATATTGATGCTGATGGTTTTATGTAAAACCAATTGCATCTTATTCAGATACTAAAGAATGCCAAACGTGTTATCAGCATATCTATGTTTTGCAGAGACATAAAATGCAAATGTGTCTCTGGCGAATAGGCTGACTTATGACTGATTATACTGGCTCCGCCTATATAATAGGTCTAAACCTACTAATACATTCGAAGAGAACGAATATGTCGTGTGACACACCTGTTGGATGTTGCCACATCCACATCTGACAGCCATTACATCCCAGTCTAAATCTCCACTCCATTACACTATTACATTGTTACCATGATACCACGATACCACCAAAGACGACAGCCTCATCAATCTTCTGCTGTCTTTGAACAAACACACACACACACACACACACACACTCAAGGCAACTGACAGGCCTTTCTCCGCTGCACTCAGGCCTCCTCCAGCAGGGAGTTTATTATTCTTTCTCCCCTGACATGTTATGTGCTCTTTTATCTTTGAATAATGCATGAAGCCTTTTTGAAATCCAGTTGTACATTTGGCACCAACACTTAGTTTATTTGGCTTTTCTTTTAAATGTCGAGGTGCCCTACACGTTATATAAAAGTCTGTCAAACCTCAAACCTCTGCTCTCTTTTTTTCCTCCCTTCCTTCTCAATCATGACACACACAATTTACAGAACTTTCTTCCGTTGACTTTGTGCAGCAGGCCCCATTTCTGCCCCTACTTCAACATTTATAGCGCTTATTTCTTACAGTAGGTCCTACTTCGGAGACTCCAAGCCTTTTACTGGGATATTTCCTTCCCTTGTGTATTGTATTGGTGTCGGGGCGATAATGTAAAGTGTTAGCAGCAGGCCGGGTCACTGGCTGCTGTTTTGAGGCCTCTGTGTTCTCTCAGGCCTCTCCTTTCCCAGCTCCTCTCCCCTGAAGCACTGTGGGTGTGTTTAGAGCATGCCCAGCAGGCCGCCCTCAATCACAAAGCCCTCTTCTTCCACAGTCCGAGGCTGCCAGCTGGTGAGAGTGTCCAGTGTAAGCGTGTGTTTGAGAGAAACAGAAAATGTCTGTGCAAAAAAAAGAGGAAAAAAAACGACTTTATCTACTCCTCCCTGCGCCGCTGACCTAACCAGAGAGGAGGAGAATGAAAGAAACAGACTTGGAGAGAGACGTGTAAGACTTGGATCTCTAGGTGGAATAAATCAACAAGCTGGACTCATTAGACCCAGCACCGCAGGTTTTTTATCTCCCCAGCAGGCAAGCAAGGCTGATAAAGCTCCTCCGCTCAGTAGCAACTCCACTGAAGAAAAAAAGAACATAAAACACAAAGAAAGAATAAAGTGCTGGCTTTGGGGTTTTCAGGAATCCAAATTAACTGTGGGTCAAGTCATGGGCGAGCCTTGCTGCGGTAAAGCAAGAAAATGGAAAGGCTGAACTACATCACCTTTCTGGAGCAGTGGGCAGATCAACCATTCCCATGGGAACTCCCATGGTCCCAGTGACCCGCCCACCATGAAAGCTTTTATCAAAAGATGCGAGTCTCAAGCAGAAGAGCACAAATAAGATAAAAGACGTGGGAGAGTGAAAACGAAGGACACAGTTTCTTGTTTTCAGGGGGCCAAATAACACGCTGCACACCCTCCGGCCCTGGCTCAGCTGTATTCTGTGAAGGAGACTATGACAAGTGGTTGACGAGCATCACCCTCCGATCCAATCCAAGTCTTCAAACAACACCAGTGGCCACCAAGAGCGATGCATCTGTCAGCTGTCATCTTCCTTAAAGTCTCACAGTGCAAAAAAAATAAAAAGAGTCCACTTCCTTCCTCCCAGGCGTTGTGCAGCAGCCAGGTTTCAGAAGAAAGACATTCTGGTGCTCATCATTCAGCCCTATGATTATTCACAATAGTACTGGAATGCCGCGGAGGCTGAGAGCTGCTTGAGATGTGGTTGCGGCCAAACTGACAGCAAAAGACACATTTACTGATGCTACAATGTCCAAAATCAATTAGACGACTTCTTTCTGGGCTTTCCAGAAAAACTGGTCATGTGCCATGTGGGTTTACACAATAAAAGACACAAAAAAGGAGTGGACTTCATATTTCCTGATAGTTTGGGGGTTAGATGCTTCTGCTGTGAGATATCTGTGAGATATCTGCCTCTAGCAGTGCAATGGAGGAAAACTGGATTTTATCTGTGATGCTCACAGCATTAAATAAATCATTTTAAAATATTTAACACCAACATGTCTTCCCAGAAGCAATCCCAAATTTAGGATAAGTTTTAAGAGACAGTCTACTGTGACTGATATCTCAAAACTTGGACAAACTAAATAAAATATATCTGCATATATATGTGCAGCCCACTGCTCTTTGCATGGTATGTTCATTTGAATTTCCCCATTGTGGGATTAATAAAGTCATTCATCTTAATGTTAATCAATAGTAAAAAAAAACAAAAAACAAATACATTAGAATTCATTTCTTTCTGCCTTATCTTTGCAAGTACATATCCTACCCAGACAGACATTTGGAGTCAAGTAGCATAAATGTCCTGAGCACATTTTGGCTCCATATGGATCAGCCCCCACACTCTGTTAAAGCTGGTTGTTGTGGTCAGCCAAACTGCAGAGCAACGGACTCGATCTATTTTCAAAGACGCTCACGCTGATCTCTGCTATTAAAGCAGACACTTAGAGAGCTATTTCAGGAGCAGGCCTGGGGGCCACAATAACAGTGTTGTGGATGGAGCTTAGAATGAAACAAGCCACTTTTGAGCTTCACTGAAACAATTTCACTGGAACAAGGAGAGGCGGACTTAATGAGGTGGATTTGGGTGGATAATAATAGGAACGATATGAATTCTGAACACATACTGTAATGGCTGAACAATGAAATCATAGGCCTTTTGACTCAGGAGGCATACGGAAGCACTTCAGAGAGGATCCTGCTTGGCTACGGTTTCAGTTTTCATTCCCCAAAACCATGATTATTCTTTTGAATTTCACCCCATCAAAACTGCACTCAGACCTCAAGGCACCACAGCAATCCTCCGGGTCTATGATTTGCATCTCAGGATTTATGGGAACACGTTTGAAGATCTCCAGATCACATGATAGTTGAACTATTCCTCCGGCTGCATGAAGAAAGGAAATAATAATATAAGCATAAACAGGCCTAATGACATATTGAGATATGATGAAAGATGCAAAGCAGAGTATCAGATGGTTTTACCTTCAGTGAGGAGGAGGGGTAGAAGGTCAAGGGCAATCTCAGCCACAACACACACATGTGCAGGTTTCATTCCTGTTTATACTTTAAATGGATCCTGTTTGACCCCTTCTGTGTGATTGTTTGGAGAAAAGATAAATGGCCAGATATACAATGCCACCGACGATTACTAATCGTTTTGGCCACTGAGCAGTACTTTCAAGTTCGGTTAAGTAAAATCAGATATTTGGAGGAAAACATGTTTTACAACATAATAGCTGAAAACATGTAAAAGACCGAAAAATATGTGAAGCTAGATCATAAAGCAGGTTTTCCCTTTTTCTGTGAGCTGGCTGACTGCCAACAACCTCAGCGGACACGCCCCCAGCATTTCAGATCAGAGAATACTGCTCATTTTATCACCGTTTTAAAGCCACATTTTTTACACTTGCCGATTTTTTCTCTCATTAAAATTTGGCTGGGTGTTTGTTAACGTAAAGTTCCCCTCCAGACACTTGATTGCTGCTTTGAAAAATATTTTATTTATTATGGTTTTTGCATAGATAAAGTGGACTAGAGGGGGGAAAGGGCTTTGTTTAGGCCCGATGGCATCACACAACAAACCTGGAAGTTTAAATTGGCCACAATGTCAAATTGGCTTCAAATCCTGGCGGTCTTCCTGAGCACTTGGTACTGAAACATCCGTTCCTTGCTGGAGGTTTTAGGTTTCTTCTTCTGATTTTGATTGGCTGGAGCTGTGACGTGCCTAATCTAGCATGACTAGAGTGCATCTAAATCTCAGATTGGAGGTAAGTAAGTCAACAAGTTGACAACAAGTCAATTTAATCATAGTCATGATAGTCATTTTAGGGGCCAGAAACATAAGAAAAACACATTTTTGTGATTTTGTGTTATGATTGTGACTTTAACAATATTGATATTTTGGGCCCATAAGGTAAAAACTAAGTGGCTGTCCTTCCACAGCAACAAGTTACAAGAAACTGCTGGTGACCACAGTCTGTTCTTCTCAGATGGAGAGTGACTTATTGGCCTTTCTCCTGTTTGTCTTTGCCTGTCCAGGTTTGTATTGGCAATGTGGTGACTGAAGAGAAACACAATCAGGGCCCAGAGTACAGCTCTGTGCCCTTCATTCATCCATCACATCAAGGGCTTTCTGAACACGCAGCTCCTACAAGCAATTAATGCCGCTGAGCTCCAGCGCTGGGTGCTGCTCAGTGTAAAGGCTGCCTTCAGGCACAGATCAGAGAGGTCACAAAGCACTTCCTATACCCTTGCAGTGGAAACAACATATAGGCATCAAAGCAGTGTCAAATCAAGATAAAACTTTCTTATTAAGTTCATAAACCCCCTGGGGTGATTTTCTCCTCATGGTGTGTCCACTGATTGCACAAAAACCTTGATTTCCTTCACACAGCTGAGAAGTTTCTTGTGTCCTCAGCAGAGGTGAGGAGCAGTTCAGGCAAAGATTTTTTTTAGGATCACGGCAAATCCCACTTTATCTTTTAAAACAGACGATCTCACAATGGTATTTGACCAGAAACATGTTGCCCAGTGGATTAATGAAAGGCTGACAGTGTGTTTCCTGTGTGGAAAAGAGGGATTTAAACTTCTTTCAGGCTTTTCACCAAGTGTATTGATAGGGAAAGGTAGCAAATAGCAGCTCAGGACAACCAAAGTGTTTTCCTTGGCTGCACTCATAATGAGTAACATGGGAGAATAATATGCTTCCAGGATATACTATAACATGTTGTATTTTACTTTAATATTACAAATAAAATCATGTTTTGAAGGCAAAATGGAGCTACTTAAATGATTAACTTACTGATGAAATAATTAAAAGTAATGGAAAAATGTTATTCATTTGGAACAATTGTACATCAGGTACTGATGAAGTCCAATTCATCTGATAGTCGAGGTACCAAAAAGGTTTGGAGTCCCTGATTTAGTGGACTAAGATGCTTACATGTGCACACAAAAAGACAGAATATATGCAAAAGCACAATCATATTTTTCCTCTGACTGCCAATCGTGTTTCACGTTTCATGAACGCTCCTCAGGCCTGCTGCCTTCGAGGCACATCAAACTATAATAACCACCTCCATGGGAATCAACTACATTTGGAGTTGAGTCTGTGGTTTTATGGTCTGTAAAATTTATATTCTATAAAGCATAAAACAGAAATGTTTGGCTGGATTACACTCTTTTGCATGACTACTATGGCAGACACTGTGGAGGGGCATGGGTCTGAGTTATGAGCAAGTAAGAAGATGATAGCAGACCAGAGTGTAAAGGCCAGATTCTATTAACCAGGCATCTCTTCACCTCATGGCTCCAGAGCTCCAGCGTGGTGTGGCTCTGGGCCACGGGGCTATAAAGAGAGATGAGATAATCTGGCAATGGTGGAGGTCCACTGTGGAGAGTGTATTGTCTGTGATGAAGCTAATAAAGTCCAACCATGCTGTCTGATCCCTGATATTTGGCCCGGGTCCAGACCGGGCATACTGCTCTTGTCTCTCCACTTATCGTCTCCTCTCTGCCCCCTCCGAACTGTGACAGGAGGGCTTCCAGGAGCAGCTTTGATCAGTGTCTGCCTGTCATTCAGCATTAGTCACCCCAGGAGTGGGGAGTCCTCCCTGGGCCGGGATGGACCGGAGAAGGGCTCGATCCTGAATGAAAGGGCCAATGGCTGTGGAACAATCAGCTCTGTGTGGCACAGCAGACGTCTGGGTGTTAGCAGACATACTCTGGTGTGTGCCACATGTCTCACCCCTGACACTGTCATGACCCAATCTGCACCACTCCTACAGCTTTATCTCCCTAATAAGGCCCCACAACTCTATTAAAAAGGGATGTGTTGATGAGATCATAGCTACTGCTGACACACATACTCCTTTAATGGTGATTTAATTGATTTTTAATGACTTTTCCAGGGCAAAACTCCTGAAAATAGTGAATGAGTTGACTTATACTCACTGCATCCAGAAGGCAAAAACATACAGATTCACAGCCTCTCAGTTACAACAAATTAGCTTATTTCCTATACATTCGCATCACCGTACTAACGACTTGTTAGACAGAATATTGTTCTTGCTCCAGACTTATGTAGCTGCCAAGCATGACATCAGATGTCTCCAATTCAAATCTATCATCTGTGTCGACCTCATGTCTGAAGTACATCATGTAGAGGGAGGCACAGGAGGAGGGGTGTGCGTTTCAGTGTTCAGGCATACACAATTTCATAGTAGAGCCTCGAGGTCACTTTGTTCCCTGAGTCCCATAGTTTAGATGCTTTCAGGTTTAAAGGGAGGATTGTGGAGTCAGTCTGTGACGGTATAAGACAGACATAATGTGAAGACCTCATGGTCCATGGCCTTGGAAGCAGTCACACACACACATGCACACACTGTGTACACGAATGTGCTGTAACATCTGACACCGCTCCCCTGCTGCTCCCACCGTGTCAGGAGGGGAAGTCCATTCATTTCAGAAAAATGCCTTGTGAATCAGAAAGACTCTGAACCAGGACTGAGGTTTCAGTTTACATGGAGACTGAACGTTAACAGCTTGTGTCCGCAACATCCGAAACCATTCATAAATAATATTCAGATTTTATACGCAAAGGCTGTGATGAGGTGGACTGGGACCATCGATCAAGAAGCGATGCGGGCTCCATTGAACCGTAAAAGTAAGGTAACATGAAATTTGCAATTGTTCAGTTTAACCACGTCTGAAACTTTAGCAGCCGAACGTCGTTTTCTTCACAATCTGCTGCATTCCAGCTCTCAGCTCTCAGCTCAGTAGCAGTCACACAACTAGCAGACGTATCAGTTATCACAACCCTTTAGCATTTCCTGCTCACAAACCAAAACTTGAGCTTCATCCAGAGGCGATCTATCATTGGCATTTATTTTTATACATCCACACACACACACATACAGAGTTGAGAAAGAATGGGGGGTGAGAAAAATGTAAAATCTAATCACTTTCAAAGAAGTAGAAGAAGTGGATACAAACCAGAGGAAGACAGAACTGATAACAGAAAAATAAAGAAATACAAAAAGGTGGCAAAATAAGAAAGATTAAGAAGAAGAAGAGAACAAGATAGTGTTGTGTCATCGATTGCTAAGTTGCCAAAAGCATATTTATGGGGCTATTACTAATACAGCACTGATTCTGTGGTCACACCCATCTAAATTACTCTTAATAGCGCGGTGCAATTGCAAAGGATTTTACAATGCAAATAACCAGAAACAATTAGATAAAGTGATCTCAGGCCTTAAAATAGAAAAGAATAAGTATCTCAACCCACACGACCACAAATATTTAATACTGTTTAAAACATCTTGGTTTTCTTCCTATTATGTTGTGGTGCTGATTCCTCGTGTTAATTAAAAACAATGTTCCCCTCCGTCTTCTTGACTGATGCCAGAATGGGAGCAATAACGCAGTGAAAGCTGAAGGTTCACTTTGTTTAAAAGCAGGAAGTTATCAACAAAGGACCTTCGCTGATATTAATTGAATCTGCGTTCCTGTGAGATTGGCCACCGCTGCTCTGGCCTTGACCTTACAGCAGGCTTTCTCTGGCTGACAATATGCATGTCTCTCATACTGTATGTTTATTCTGTGGGCTGACCTTCATGTAGCACCACCAGAAACAATAGATCCCATTAGACTCAATAGATGAAATGTTAACTCTCGTGTCAACGATTGCCAGATTCATGAAATATCAAACTGATTCAACATGACTTGAAAATATAACAACATGTTTCTTTTACTAACTCTACTTCCAGTCATCAGTCACTTAGCACTACCGGGCTTTTCTCTTCCTGAAACCCACGAACATGACATCACCGTAGCAATGGTCACGTCCAATTAGAGCCCAGAGAGCAACAGGAGGCCCGAACCCCCACTAATGGGAAATAGATATCGCAGTTATTACGCTGCGTGGAGGGTAAATTTATTGGGAAATATCACACACCGCCTTGCTAAATGATGGAGACAGAAGCAAATTAGAGCAAGGGTCAATGTGACAGATCCATCAAGCTATGAAAAGACCCTGCCATCATATTCCCAACACGTATTACATATCTGCTTTCTTTAGAGAGCCGGAGCTCTGGGAAAACAGGCTTTTATTTTTAAGGAACCTTGAGGCCATTGGGTAAAAGTCAGCCCAACAGAAACAAACCCCATGTAAATCTCAGCAGGATATTGTACTGAGTGTGTGTGGGCATATCACATTCTGCTTAAACACTCCTGCATGCGCGCACAAAATGATCACGTCTCACTGAAGAAATACACTCCGTCCATTCTTCCAATCTCAGAGAAAAACACAAGAAACGTGAAGTGAGAAGGAAGTGACAAATAAGTGCTCTTTGATTTGTTTTACAGTTAAAACACTCAAGCTCATTCCCAAGTGTTTTGTCTATGTTTTCTGTCAATATTATGAAACCTGCTGCAATTCCCATTCCTCAAATAAAACCTCAAATTTCACGTGAATTTTAGAATAAAGTATACACAGTGAGGTCTGTGAAGAAGGCCAAACATTCCCATCCTTGTTTGACACAGCCAACTACCAAAGGCACGGCTCCTCAGGCCCCGTTGTGAAATCCGAATAATTAAAGGATTTAGCCAATCAATCTCCCGGCGCAATTTCCTCCATCCTGGCTCCAGCCCAATGGGGTTTAAGGGCGGCCTGTGGAGGTGAAGGTCACGGGCCTATGGGACGTGTTGAGGAAGTAGCAGCACACAGCGCAGCCTGTAATGAATATCATGGGCGTCAGAGTAAACACAACACCAGCAGTCACAGCTCAAATCACACTCTCTCTAGAATATTCTGCATTCCCAGCGAACACTGCAAACTTTAGTGTCTGGGTACAGAACCGCTTGCTGTAGCTTGTATTGTATGAATGGATAAGCAGTAGCTGACAAACAATTTTATGGTATTAGAAAAAGGCTGTCATGGAATTTGGCACAGAAACACAACATGTATGTGAACCACAAAAAATAATAAGCTATTAGCTATTAGTCAGGGTAAATAGTACAACATTGATATTTCTGCTGGTGAATAACGCGGTCATTGAGAGATGGAGAGACGCAGAACAAAGGCTGTATGTCAGACTTGGGAAAGGACATCAATCCTGCAAGTGTTTGAAACACACACGGACACACATATTCCATTTATTTTCCTTAATCACCGATCAGCCCTCCTGTCAAGTGGTTTGAGCCGAGCTCAGAGAAAATACTCAGCGAGATCTTAAGCACAATGTGTCTCTCTGTGCCTCGCCACGGGCTGTGAGGACAGAAGTGAACCAAAATGAATCAGTCAGATGTCAATTAAGCATGAAATAATACTCCTGGTGCACTGTGGGATGGTTTTTCCACACAAGAGTCAGGATGTCACATGAGGTGAAATTGTGAGAAATCCTTTTCCGTCTTCCAGTTTTCAGCCTTAGTTTAAAGTCAGGCGCCTGGCTTTGGAGATTACGTGGCCACCTGTGTGTTCAGGAGTCGTCTATCAAAGGCAAAGAGCCAGAGGAGAAAGAAAACCCCAAAACACAAAACTATTTATTGAGACAAATTCAGAGCAGGAAGGGAAATATTTGGTTAGCTCGGCGGCGACCGGTCGGCGGTGTTGGAGCAGTCCACGGTTGAAGTAGGGGGGGAACAGCCGGCCCTTTGTTTGCGGACAGAATGGTGCACTCCGTGGGGTCACTGCAGGAGGCCCAACATCACAGACACAAGGACACACACACACACATTCACCCTCTCTCACACACACACACACATGCATGTTTGCCTGCACATGCATGCACGCTCACACAAAAACCATAACATTCCTCTGCTTCTATGAATGTTTTATTAACCATGTGAATGGGTCACGGAGTTACACCCCCTAGCATAACTATAGTCTCCATAGTCACACACACAAAAACACACTCCTGCTCTTTCTCACACTCACACACCTACCTACGAGGCGGAGTGGATGACATTGACATGGTGAGATTCCTGCTCTTTCGTAACCTTCAAACCTGTGTCTCCTTGTTAGGTCAGTCTGTCTGAATCCGGCCAAAAAACAACGAATCTCCTGCTGAAGGGGGTATTCTTTGCCATAAATGAGCATTAAAGGATTAGTTCATCCAAATCCCCACAGAGAAAAATCACTTACCACTAATGGTATTTAGCCATGCAAATTGTTTAGATTTTCTATTTCCACTCCAGTGCAATGGCATTTTGTTTGTGGTGTGTCTCTCCAGTTTCTGGAGAGAGAAAAAAAGAAAGTAATTTATCAATGCTGAGAGAACCACAAACATTATTAATTGCATCTCAATTGTATTGACTAGAGTCCCACAACTGAATATTTTCCTTTAATTAAATGCACCCAAGAAAGAGTGCAACACTGCAGTGATTTTTTTTGTCTGTCTGTTTTTGTCTGCTTAACAGGATCCTACAAGTCTTAAAACAGCCTTTAAACTGACACTGGCGCTTTCCGCTTAAGTCCCTACAATCCCGAGTGACCTCTTGCACATTAGAGTGTGAACTCTTGTTTTGTCTATCCATAAATAATTCCTGAGACACAGGCCAGTCACTTATAGCAGCTGTAAACATCCTGGAGGATACACATCATGAGAACATTTGGCTCAAACTACCCCTTTTATTTTTATGAGCACAGGAGAATGCCAGTTAGTCCGTCCCCCCATACGTGCACAGCACTGTTCTTTTTGGATAAACCATGACAGCATCAGTCACTGGAGGATGACTGGCCAATAGTCGATCCAGACCAAATCCCCTGTGTCCACACACAAACATCTATCAGACCCCCTCTGCTGAGCTGGAACCAGAAAGTCTTACTCAATACCATGCAAAGGTGTTAACCTAGGAGCATTTCCAGAACCAACCATCAGTCCATGCACCCTCGCAGACACACACACACACTCACACACTGGCATGTTAATTCCTCACGCTCCTCCATACCCCCACAGAGAGCAGAACACAACTCCTGTTTGCTTTGGATGGCCCTACGCAGGGACCTCCATGTAGAACAAACTCCACCATAGGCTGAGTAGTCAGATACAGCAGCTTCACAGTGCAGCGCTGCTGCAGAGATCAATGGGCCGTAGTCACATCACTACTAGATCAGTTATGCAACAGATCACAGCTGGTTACTTCTGTTTCATGTCTCTTTTAGCTCAATGGTGCACTGATGCACACTGTGTAACATAGTAGCTGCAGTTTTAGTCGTCCTTTGATTTGTGATTCTAAAGATTACACTGCTGCACTGATGGACTCAGGAGGGGTGGTAACTGTTGGACTTTTACATAGAAAATGTGTTTAAGTGCCCTCTAGGGTGTCCTTACTAGTGGAGAAAATATGATAAATTGCCCTCTAAGATAACCTTCTAGTGCGGAAAACCTGATAAAGCGTCCTCTATGATGTCGTAAACAGAGAAACGGTATATTGTCAGGTAAATGGAGAAAATGAGGAAATGTTCTATAGGGTGCCTGTAAATGTAGAAAACTTGATAATGTCCCTCCAGTGGAAAAAACATATTGAAGTGTCCTCCAGGCTGGCCTTAAAACCACAAAGACACGATGCAGCAGCATATAGTCTGTCCTATATGCTAGAAAATGTTGCACTCACTTTTGCCCCACCGCATGCAGCCGGTGCCCTTTTTATTTTTTTTGCCCCCTGCCCCTCAGACAGCCTCCGTCTGCCACTGCTGGGCTGCATGTCCACACTTGGCCTCAAAGTGTCTTCATGCATCTGATGTGGCTGTTTTCATCAGAATCAAAACGTGTGGGGTTCTGATCTCAGTGTGAGCCTGACGACTTCCACGTGTGGCTTTGAAGATCCAATAGCAACATAAGCAAAATCCAATTTTGCTGTCACTGACCTGTCACTTAATACACCCATGCTTCACACAGGAACATGAAAGTCGCACTGAAATGACACGTGTAACCGTAGCCTTAGATTATGCGCCTGTTTGAGATCTCTTTAAAAACATTCACCAGTAGTCTTCTGTCCTGCTGTTTTTTATTTCAACTTATTGGATCTGGTCACAGCGATGCCGCTGTCCTCGCAGTTGTGATGGAGAGAGGAGCATTATTGTAGATAATGCCCAACATTAATCTCACACTGCCCTACATATTTAGGGTTAGAGGTCAAAGCCATTTCATGTTGTCGTCCTCACGCTTGAACTTGGATTGTGCCGTCTCCTCCCCGGGACCATTTATTATGACCCTGATGTCCTGGTTTCAGATATCACTTTCCTCCCTCTCTCCCTGCTTACACGTCTGTCGGTCTGTTTAAAATGTGGAGGTATTTCTGCATTTTGTTGAACAGATAATGACTCAAGCCACTCAGTCTGTAAAATGCAATGGTCTCCTTTTTTGCCTTGTGCTGCTCCAGAGAACTGCAACAAGATACTCCCATGTTTTTACACTGACAGGGGATTTTAATGGCTTGTTAATAACAGACAATGACAGCTCACTGCTGGGCAATTATTGTTTGGTTTTCAATGTTTATTACTTCCAAAGAAACAGCAGTATATCTTTCATTCTCATATCTTTCAATATCTGTTTGTGTTATGGAGAGCGGTCACTCTCAAATGCCACGCTGGATTCTCACAGGGTTTTTCAAAAGATGACATGTAACCAAGTGGAAAACAGTATTGCATGTATTCAACCAAATAACCACAATAATTAATCATATCTTGTTTTTCACTAGAGTATAACTCAACATGGTATGGGAAAACATTCATGTGTTTGTGTGCTGTGACAAAACCAGCACGCCATTATAGCCGACTCCTTCATAATGCTCCTCAGCTATCACGCCCACATGCACGCACACACACACACTTTCAAAAACATCTCCAGAATAGTCCAGATTTAAGACCTGTCGCTGGTGTGGAACATAGTGAAAAGGAGTATCCTGTGGGGCCCTTGGGGGCCAGAAAAGTACTATGTAGCTCTCTGTATGTGTGCTCGTGCATGCATGTGTGTGTGTGCAGTGGCAGAGAGTGACCCGAGAGGCCCAGCTAGTTACAGCCTCTCTGCTGGAGACCACCACTTCCACAAAACAAGCATTGTTGGTACAGAGCTCCAGACACCAGAGACACACACTGGAAACAACTCGTATGTACACACACATACAAAAATACATACACACCAGAGGAAAAAAAAAGTGGTGAGTTTGAAACCAGCAGAGGTCATGTTCTGTTTGCTATGAATAAAATCACAGTGAGTCCCGAGGAAGAGTCTCATCTCACTGCTACACCGCAGCCCTCATTACCAAACTCTCACACACACACACACACTCACACAGAAACATACACACAATACACTGTACAAAATGTGGATCACTGTCGCTAACAATAGCCCTTGGGTGGTTGGTCAGACTATTATTGTAGGTGTTTCTATGCTAATTATGTGTGACTGAGAGCATGTCAAAAGCAGTTACTGGAAATAATGTGGTGAGCTGGAAATTGTGAGGTGGAATTACTTTGCCTGCAAAGAAAAAAAAGCAGTTTGTTGAGTTTCAACAGTGGCTTTGTCTGACCACTGCTAAACAAATGAGTAGAGCACTGAAACACTGTGCCTAATCAATGTTACTACTCAACCAATGGAAAACAACATAAGGAAGACATCATCTTCATCATCAACATCATCATCAAAGAGAGGAGGGGGGGTCAGCATCATGACCTCCACTTCTGGCTGTGCGCTCTGCAGAGACCTCGTTGGCTGACAGGAGTATACGTCAGCACCTCTCACCGCTCCAGTATAACCCCCCCAAGCCTCTGGCGGTCACACAGACGCAAGTGTAAAAGTAGCAGCTCCAACTGTTGCCCGGACTAACCCGCTCAGCATCCACACAGGCTGACACAGAGCAGTGAGACGGCTCAGCGAGCACGAAGCGGAAAAGTGAGAGCAGAGGTGGAACATTTACGCACAGCTCTTTTTTTTTAGTCTGGATTGTTTTGGCGCGTCTTTAACCCTCACTTTTAATCACTTTTGGACATTTTTCTGCACCTCTTGGATTTTATATCCATTTCAGCACTTAAATGGCAGCTCTGAGTGTGATTTCCTCGCACCTGTTCCTGTTGATGTTCAACTGTTTCCTGGGTGCTGCATCAGTTAGGATCATAAAAGGGAGCGCACAGGATGGCAGCTTCCTCCAGCCCTCTTCCGATCCGTTCTCAGATGACCTGGATCAGGACATGGTCTCCCAGCACATGGCCAAACTCTACGAGAAATACAACAAGGAAAACCGCATCAGAGAGAGCAACACTGTGAGGAGTTTCAGAGCCAGCCAAGGTGCGTGAAGATATTGATTAACGTGACTTCAGTGCGCAATCGATAGGAAACGCCTCCTGCAAAAAGGCTCAAATTTAGCTTTAGGTTTCATTATAAGAATTAAAAGAAGAAAATGGCCTTGTGAGCCATTAGTGCATTAGTAATCTGGCGCAAATGCAAAAAAAAAATGTCAGGAGTGGTCAAAAAGCTCCCCTGATCCTTTCCATGGATGGTTATTAAAAGTGCACGCGCTCAGCTGGGCTGCATTGTCCTGCCAGACGCTCTAAATAGGTAGGATTGTTTTGGAACAGTCTGAGAATGCATTTAAATGATTTTGGGACGATGTGGGCACACTGTATGTGGCAGCAGCTGTGCCCCTTCTGCTGCGGAGTCTGGTCAATTACCGCAGACAGACGCGCAATATGCGCAAGAATGCATGTGAGCGAGCCATGCCCAGCTCCAACACAGTGAAACCTTTACGCGCTGCAAAGGGTCATTGTCGCGGCTTCCTGTTGTGGCTACAGGACATGTGTGACTCCACGTCCTGGAGTCAGGAGGCTTAAAGCACAGTCGTTCCTCTCTGTCTGATGCTGTTTTTATAAACACAACTCATAGACATTTATATCCCACGTAGGTCTCAGATGGCATATCATAACACGTGTGTATTTTTACTGCAGAGGCTGAGTGTAATCCAAGGAGAGATGTAAGAGAGTTTTCACAACAATGTAAGATCTGTTAAAACAGTTGATTATGTCTTGGTGTCTGGGCAGACAGTGCTGGCTGTATTAGGCTTAAGGGGAAGCTTTAAGAGAAACTGAGGTAAGCATTTCCATATGCAGGCTGAATCCGAGGTAATGTATATCTCTTGAGTCAGTCCATACTTCCGCTGAACTCTTATACAATGAACAATAACTCTGCTGTTGAAGTTAATGTTCATCATGAATATGTAGCTCTCTGCTCACCCCCTCCACCCCTGCCAGCCAGATCCCCAGAGTCTGGTTCCTCTTAAGGGCACCTTCTGAAATCCTACCAAGGCGTGCAGCCTCGTACCAACCACACAGCTCAGCCATGTAACACAGAACAAGGAGACGTGTTTTACAGTCCCACTGCTGAAGACTTGCAACCAGCTGGAGTGGCTTTAGTGCAATTTGTTACCCTTCTACCTGTTATTATGTTTATTGTAAAATTGGTTGTTCCCTTTTCATTTTTATTATAATTACATTTATGTTAATGATTAGTGAGAAATAAATGTTTTCTGTGATTAAAAAAATAATTTAGTTGTCAGGTTGTTCACCTGACTGCCACTGACTGATTGATTGTCTTTGCAGACTCTACTGACCACAGGACGGTGTACCGACTAAACCTTACGTCCCTCCAGGACTCAGAGGTCATCCTCTCCGCCACATTCCACTTCCTGCTCGATCGGCGCCCTCATCAAAAACCCTGGTTCTGTAAACGCTTCAAAAGCCCGTCCTGTCGTGCCTCAGCTGTCCACCCTTCTCCGTCCATCAGCCTGCTCCTTCGCTCTGTCTCCTCCAGGTCAGAGGTCAGATCTGGGTCAATGGGGTCACTTCTAGGCAACGTGACCTTCCACCCCCACAGGAGAGGGGTGTGGCAGATGAAAGATGTGACCCAGGTCATAAAGGAGGCACGGGACAAGGGTCATCTCCTGGTTTCAGTGGAGTTAGTCTTAGGGCAGCAGTACCAGAGGAAATCAGAGGGGGCGCTGTCAGGCGGCAGCCTGCCCTACCTGTTAATGTACGCTAATGACCAAGCCTTGGCAGAGCCCAACAGCGTGGCTGCAAGCCTTCAGAGATATGACCCGTTCAACGATGGAGGAGAGGCCTCACATTCCTCTCTCAGACCCAACTCGTCACCGGAGTCGAAAGGACGCGAGAGAAGGGAAGCGACTCTGCTCTCTGACCCCATTCAGAACAATGAGCTGCCCGAGGTTGACTACAGGCCTGATGGGTACAGAAAGGATGAGCTTTGGGAGAGCACCTGGTACCTGACGCTCAAACCCAAATCAGTAAGGAAAGAAAAGAAAAGAAAGAGCCAGGAGGAAGAATCCGTGGAGCCAGGTAGAGCAGCGCAGCATAAAGAGGAACCTCAAGTTCACAAAGAAGAAGAAAGAGCATCACAGGGGCTCAAACCTGACGACTCAGAGAAAAAGGTCAAAGACAGTCGCATGCCGACTGCTGGTGAGGGGAGGAAGCATGAGTGGAGAAATGATGGAAAAGATGGAAAAAAGCACAAGGGCAGCTCTAACTCTCAGTCGCCTCTTCTGAGTTTTGATGAGCAAACGATGCGGAAGGCCAGAAGGAGGCAGTGGGCCGACACCCAGCAGAGAGGCTGCTCTCGGAGGAACCTCAGAGTGGACTTTGCAGACATTGGCTGGAGCGAGTGGGTCATAGCACCCAAGGCCTTCGATGCCTACTACTGCGCTGGCACGTGTGGATTCCCCATGGCTAAGGTAGGAGCACACACACCGTTGTTCTCTCATTTAGGGCTGTCAAAGTGTCAAAAATTACATCAAAAACAGGTTCAACCCTACTGACGGCTCCCAAAATGTGAATGTGATCGCCCCCTGGTGGCCTGCTGCAGTACATGTCATCAATCCCGCCCCCGATTATGTTAGCGGATGAGCCAAACTGACAAAATCCCATCAAATACATTTTTCTCAAAGATGGTCTCTGTAACTTTAAGTAGTTCTTATCAGCAGAATGTAAGTTCCGGTGTTTGTTGTTAAGATGAGTTATCTAATTCTATAAAACATGTGCAAAATCATGACAGCTTGAAAGTGTTTTTTAGCCCAACCAAATGCTAAACATGACAATTTAAGGCATCCAAAAATGTTAATTTTAACTTTGATGGACTGAAACACACTTGGTACATTGGTAGCCTGTCAATCACAAGGCGGCCACACTATTTCACCTCCTGCTGTATTGACGAAGGATTGAAAGTAAAGGGTGAGACCCAAAACTCATGAGAACGTTTACTGAGGGAATAAATCAAGTGGGAAGTAGGGTCATTTTCTCATAGAGTTCTATACAATCAGACTTCTTTTTGTAACCAGTGGAGTCGCCCCCTGCTGGTCACTAGAAAAAGTGCAGGTTTAAGGCACTTCTGCATTTAATGCTTTTCAGGCCCAAAGGTTGCCTCTCAGTGCTGCCTCGTCTTTGTTACAATTGAATATTGATTTTCATAATCGCATCAAACTGTTGTTGTTTTTTACATGTATTCATATTTATAAAATTCCTTGACAGCCCTACTCTCATTTGGTTCGAAATTGCATTACCGAGTTGTATTGAGTAGCCATAGATTTGTGTTTAATTTTTCCTTTGCATACCTCTCCTTATCACTCAAACTCTCCCAGGTGGCGAGGCCGTCTAACCACGCCACCATCCAGAGCATCGTCCGTGCCGTCGGGATCATCCCTGGTGTTCCTGAGCCCTGCTGCGTCCCAGAAAAGATGAGTCCTCTGGCTGTGCTCTACCAGGATGAATCCAGGAACCCAGTGCTGAAAATTTACCCCAACATGTCCGTCCAGTCCTGCTCCTGCAGATAGGAAGGGGAGGTCAACGGGGTCAGAGGACAAATCAGGGTGGATGTGGAGAGAAACAGAAAACAGGACTAATGGAGACAGAACCATACCTCTGTTTGTTAAGTGGTTTCTTGACACTGAGAAACAAAGTCACTTTGGCCGTCGTTATTCCTTGAGGATCATAGGCTGTAGAGAAATCACTTCCATCTCTTCTGTCCTGCGGCTGCAGACTTGAAGAGACGCATTGTCTGGCGTCTGCCTCTGCAAGAGGAACAGAGTCACACATGTAAAGTCAGGGCTCCACATGTCTAAGAAGCCCCGTTGTTTCGATTCTGTGCTTGAGATAATGTTGAAGATGTCTTGGACAGGAGCATTTTCCCTTTTATCTCAGAATGTACTGCTCACAGTAACTTTGCGTTCATGTTTTCTTTGGACACAAAGGCTATAAATAAAAGACTTTATCAGTGTGTCATTGGGCAGCTTACAGATGACAGAAACATATTTCTTCATTTCACACACCGTGTACAGCTGTTTTTACTTTCACACAAATCATACGCCACATTGTACATACATGCAACATTCATTTGTTTGCAAGCTTATTGTACATTCTTGCTCTGTATAACTTAAAAAGGATATATCCAATGGATCGTAGAGAGCATCTGGAACACATTTACACCCACCAACCCCCTCATAACACTTCAAGAATGTCATAATGAAACAAGAAATATTTTTCTATTTTGAATGTGAAACTTGGTTAAAATTCATTTGTCATGGTTACTAGGTTATGTATTACTATATTTTAGATGATGTTTTGTACATGTGTATTGTTTAAATTATGAAAAGGTAGCCTTCTATAAATTAGAATAAAAAAGTAATTTAATCCAATTCTTGCTGGAATACTATTGTTTCATAAGCTTTGTGTTATTTTTTGTCATAACTGTGTATAATGTTTCTTATTTGTCAAACCTAAAAGGGGCACCACTGTTTCAAAATAACTGAGTACAAAAGCAGGAAGGTTCCACTCAAAGATAGCCAACATTCCCCTAAAGCCCCTTGAACCCATTATCACCCCACACCAAAGGCTCAGACGTCTGTTGTCCAGCAAATAATGTGGCTGATGCAGCTGCCGTGGATTAATGGTTGATGGAGGAAGCAGGCACGCACCTATTAGGACGTCAGCCACTTGAACTTCAAAACGTGCTGCACTTCCCCTTTTCTACCCCTCCATTCAAAAGCAGAACATTTCCAAGTGCAGGATGTTCTCCCCAAGAGCCTTTTTTTTTAAACAGATGGTTACAGATACATAAACTGAACCACTTTAACACAACTGGTTGTCACTTTTTATTCATAAGAGGAAGAAGGTGGCCCGTGTGGAGCCTAAACAGTGCGTCAAACTGACAGTGAAATGACAGAGGGAGCCCTTTGATTATTAACTCATTACTCTGTGGTTGTTCCGCCTCGAGTCTAAAAAACTGGCACAGACTAAAACATCTGTTTGCAACAACAGAAAGCACTGAAGTTCAGGACTGGACTGTCTCAAAGACATTCAGGAGACACAAAAGATTGAGCTAATATCCTCTTTATGGCAGCTGAATAATGCTATAAGTCTGTTAGCTTTTATCTGTTTATGGAGTCACCTGTTATTGTGCCACCCATCCTGTTTACATTGTGCATTACATATACAGAGACTATAAAAAGTATTCACCCTCTTTGGAAGCTGGTGTATTTTCTCGTCTTGCAGCAAAGAATGAAAGGCGGTTTAATGTTTGGACATTGAGCAAGAGAAGAAGAACCATTAATGACAAAGTGAAGACAGATCTCTACAAATACAGTGGGACATTGACTTTAGATTAAGTAATTATGTGACTTCTAAGCTGCCCCAGATCATAGTGATGATTAGTGTTTTTTAATTACAGGGGATTTTATTTGGCAGGTAAAGGACGGTTGTTTCTCCAATAACATAAGATCCGGATGTTTAATGACTAAAATCATTCATCCAGTTACAATACATAGTTAAAAATGACCAATATATAAAAAAGTGTATTGTAATAATGTGGCTTAAAATTGGATACAAAGCCAATTTATGACAGCTTCTGGCAGAAAAGCACAATGCTGAAGAATGTGCACCAGTGATATGATGCAGTTGGCAAATTAATTATCTTGATTAAATTACAGCCATTTCTGGGCTTTAAAGTGTTGGATAATGTAAGAACACAACTCAACTCAAAAAGTAAAACAAAGGGTTCAGTTGTTGTAAAAAAAAAAATCTTAATTTTAGATATAAATACATTTTAATTTTCAGTTTGACTAAAAAGTTTTTTTTTCTGTTGATCAATGTCCAAAAGATGCAAACTAAATTGCAATGGATTCAGTGCTGTATGAAAACTAAACTTAAAATCAAATTAAAAAGGGCTCTTATAATTTTTGCTTAGTAATATAAGTTGAGCATTTACTGACAAAGTCAACTTTACCAACCCTAAAGAAAAGAGAAGATATTTTGAGTCCATATTTGAGGATGGCGGAAAGAGGCAGACGATTGGAGACAGAAATGTCTGAAATACCAAATGCATGATTCCTTTTTCTCTATTTTGAGCAAGCGGGAATGTTTAGGAACTACAAACCGTTTAACGAATGCACCCTTTATGGGGTCTAACCTCCATTTAAATTACAATGATGACTGTAATTAGGGTTATTATAAATCATGTTTACATTAATAGATGTTTTAGCTTCAGAGTATAGGCCGAACAAAATGTAATGAATGCATCCAGGTTCATTTTTTTCCTCATTTCCTGGCTGATCCCTTTTACAGTCCGGACCCACAGTCTGCTATTACAAAGTGAACCCCATGTCAACCGCAATCACAGTCACAGGAGAGTACTTACAATGGTCAATTCCAGCGGAGAAAACCACAGTAGTCTCGGCTCGTGTTCAGAGCCCAATATGCCTAAAAGCTGAAACCAAACGAGGCAAGCGGGGAACCAAGAACAATATTTGTTTTTCCACAAGATGACTGTTCAATTAAAGGAGAGCAATACAGCCATTATTAGACAACAGAGGATTTTCTGTGTCTGGGCTGAAACGGCTCTTTCCTCACATGGTTACTGAGCTCAGAGAAGTAATAGTTCTGTTCATTAGGACATGGCTTCAGTGGAGAGACGCTGTGCCTCTTAATCACCCATTTAATCATGTGGGCCACTGGGTGTTTTATTTAAGAATCGTATTTTTCCTTCAGTGAGTGAAAATAAAATCTACATTTACCAGTTTCCAAATAGCTTTTAGAACTTTTATTCGGCCAAGAAGTCCATTTTCAGTCTGGAAACAAATATTGTTTGGGCAAAAGATAAATGAGGTTTTAAAACTCAATGGAATATTACGAACATGTCTCTTTGCCCAAGTTTTTTCATGTCTTCTTGCAGGTTTCATTTACAGTAATAAAACGTATGATTCATTCGCGGCATGAAGAAACTGGAGGATAAAAGTAGATAACAGCAGTGTGGGCGGCTTTACATCTCAGAGCGACTGAGCGGAGTCGAGGCTTGACTTTACCATGAACTTCATGCCTTCTTCCCGCCTCATTTACCTGCAACAGAGACGGCTATTTATGTCCATCTGTCTGCAGCCTGACCTGAATGGGCTGAAGCTGCTCAGTGTGGCTGAAGAAACATAAAATCACAGAATTCAAAGGCTCATGTGGACTCCATCCAGGACTGTAGATTAATGATAACCAAGAAATCTTTTGAGTGGCAGCCTGAAAATCAGCCTCTTATTATTTTTTTAACAGCATGCTGAAATGTTGCTGAAGTGTTTGGTGGAGCTTAAATTAAAGATATTGCATTGATGCATCTTTTAAACAACCGTTTTATCTTATATTGTAAAGTAAAATCAAATTTACCCCAAAATCAAGAATACATATTTTTCTCATACCTGTAGTGTGACAGTGAATTGCAGAAATCACCCTCAGAAATGTCTGACTTTTCTAGAATATAATGGAACTAGAAGATTTATAGGAACTATTTTTTTTAGCATTGTTCCTACATGAAAAAAGATCTGCAGTTTATCTGGAGCAACATAATTTATGGATTGCTGTTGAGTTACTCAAATGTATTTTTTATGCTTTGAGCACAAGCAAAGTGCCACCTAGTTGTATTATATTCAAGAAAAGCAGACATCTCTGCAGCTGATATCACCAACACTTGCTAACCCAAAACAAACCAATCTAGATTGATAAATAGCACTATAGGTAAGAGGAAAAAATGTGTTTTTGATTAGGCGGCAAATTGTCCCTTAAATTTCCTCCCATTAGCTCCAACATCTTCTTTCTATAAATGACACTGGTATCATTGAGGACGGTCTCATGACAAAGCAAACATAACTGTTAGATGTTCCATATATTGAATAATCCACAGGGGAAAAGGGAGAAAAGTGGATCTCAGTCGCCACCTGTTGGAGCAGACAAAAACTGACACCCAACAGTGATGATGGTGGAACAAAACACTCGACACTTTTGTTTCATTTGCATCATTTTAGATCTCAAAACGAATGTGCAAACACACTCAATCCACATCTCTTGTACAAATCAGAGCAGAGAAAAGCTGATAAATAAGAGGATTGACAATCATGAGCTGTCCTTCAGATCACTCCAGTCTTTTTCCCTCCTGAGTTCCATAAGGCACAAAATAATCATCAACCTAACACACAGGGCTAAAGGACAGACAACACACTGCAGTGAGATCAGCTTACACGTACCTCTATCGTCATCTAGCGGATAGCCTGTGACGGCCACGTGTGTCCGTTTTGCTATTTTCTTTACAGCTACCTACATTCACTGTTTTACACCAAAGTCTCTCCTCGAATCTGGGGGCTAAACCTGTTAAATACGAGCGTCATTTAAGAAATAAATTAAAGTTTCTTTCAGTCTCTTCCTCTCTTCTCAGTTGTGGGAGGTCATGTGTCTGGACAGGTGGTGCCGCTCCCGGAAGTATTCGTGACAAATCGGACAGGTGAGTTTCTCCTCCCTCCTCCTTCTCACGTGTGACTCCGCCGCGAACTCCTTCTTGTGGTGGGAGCGCATGTGGAAAACGAGATCAGAGGTCATGCGGAAGGACAGGTTGCATTTGGCGCACCAGTTCTGCACGGACACGCCGAAGGAAGTGAAAGTCGGTGGAAGGATCGTGAGGGAAGATGTGGTCTGCAGCTGGACGCCAATGTTTCTGGACCAGTGCTCCGGTGCGTAATGGAAAGCATTATTTAACGCAACCGGGGAGGGTACCGTCTGTAGATCACCACTCAGGAGGTTGGATGCCATCAGATTGTTGTATCCGATAACAGTCCTGGAGGTGAAGGCATCAGTCATCTCCTCTGGGCGACTAGAGGGGGCTGTTGGAGCGCTGCTGAGATGCGCCTCAGGGTCAACAGGGGAAGTTCTTTTACTCGGTTTACAGAAAGCGCTTTTCTGCTCTCCCTGACTGCTGGACAGGACCAAAGAAAATGCACTGCTGCTGCTCGACCGCACACCAGAGCTCTCGCCTGTCTCCAGCCGTGCGTCCATCTCTCTGTCGTGCGTAAAAGCATCATTCTTACATCCCAAATGATCCGGTTTTATCTTATCAGCTTTCAGCTTCCCTGCAGAAGAAGACGCATCTCCTGCTTCCTGTTCGTAGCCTTTAATCAGCGGTGTGATATTGTCATCGTTTGAAATATTCGTTTTTTCCAACAGAACATTTTTCCGCCCTTTGGGATAAAGAGTTTCCTCGTATTTCCTTCTCTTTGGGGAGATCTCTGCGTCCTCGTTGCTGCCAGATTTTTTGTGTTCCAAGTCTCTGGCGATGTTGTGGAAATCTGTTACTCGTCGTGGTTGCCTCTTTATTTCCACATGCTTGTGCTCGTAAATCTCGCGGCTCCAGGTGTCAGTCTTTACTTGAGTACACAGGAATCGGCAGTGAGCCAGGAAGGGAAACTCATTCTTGAAGACCTGGTTACATCTGCCACATTTGAACTCTGAAAGAGACAAAGATCACACAGTGAATATTACATGCCGTTGAATTTAGATTTCCACCCTCATATAAGTCAACTGAAAATGCCTTTATAATTAAAGTCCAGCCAATGCACACATCTCGCACACTGCCTCACCTTCACCTGATCCTCTGCTCATGTCTGTGAAGCCCAGCAGGTGAGACAGCTCCTGGTCGTACCACACCAGCAGCTCTTCTTCCTGTCGAATGTCCCGGATGGTCCTCACATACAGCTGACCCGCTTTCAGAAAGGCCTCTGTGTTCTGCTCCTCTCCATTACGCGCAGCCTGCACGAGCCGCAGCCAGGACAGCACCAGCGCAGAATTACGCATGGCCTCCGGCTCCACCTGTTGACAGGAGTCATTGATATTTTACTTGAGCCAACACATTTGGACTTTTATCTTTCCTACAAGCTTGGATTCCCAAAAAATAATCAAAAGTTAATCTCGCAATATGTGCAATTTTTAATACTTAAATGTGTAAATTCAGTCCAAATTAAAATAAGAAGCAAACACATCTAGTGTTGAGGCGATTAGCGACCAGCTGCTCAGAGATGCTATAAGAGGCATACGATCAGATCTCCACGTTGCATGTCAGCTGACCGAGCACAGATCCGTACAACTCACCCTGAACACATAGGATTTGGCTCTCTTGTCGCAGGATTTCTGCGCTATGAAGGCGATCGTGTCGTAGAAAGTGTTTTGGAGCAGGCATGGACCGAAGCACGTGCCTGCAGGGATGCTGCGCGTAACGACCACACTGGTGTACAGATCCGCTGGATGCTGCAGGAATTTACTGTCAGCGGACCACATGGACCGAGGCAGGAAGGTGTGATCCATCATTAAACTGTAACAAAATACACACAGTTATTATTAGTTAAAGGAACATTAAACAATGCAGGTTTGACATGAGTTATCATTTCAAGCTGGATATTACATTACAAGGCCTAACTTAGAAATAAGACTAAGAGCTTTACCGATTAATACACATTTTTAATTATTAGTTTTATTTAAACAAAATAAAGAGCAAACAGCTAAGATATCTGAAATAAGATGCAGGCTGTAGTGGTCTGACATGCCGTTCACAGATTTGGATTCAGATGCTCTGAACCCACGCTGGATTGCCTCGCATCAATATTGGAAAATAATGAATACAACCGAATTTTATGTTGTTGTTTTTCTCATAAAATGAAGCGTCCCAACTGTGAAGCAGCCGCAGCCGGTGTCGAAGCAAAATGATTTCTAACGTCCTTTGTCTCAGTTTTTCACTCGGTTTCTCCTTTTGTCTCCCCATCTGCCGTGAAGCCCAACTGCCTCCTCTGCGCGCAGGATAACTTCTATATGCTTTCCCCCAATGTACTGGCAATATTAGCCCCCAAAAGATTACGTGACTGTTGGTTTTTGCCTCTCTGGTCAATAAAAAGTATCAGATATTTTGGGTTGTATTTTTAAAGATGTTGACAGTTGACGGCGCAGCAGCAAAGCAGAATGATCCGGTGCCAATCTGAAAATGCCAGTCTTCCTAAAACTGACACTCGAAAGAAAGCTCGTGTCTATGTGGAGAAAACAGACAAGTCTAGCTTATTAACAGTGTTGGCTGTGGACTCACCCGCTGGACATTGAGGAGGATCTGTGTGCCGCGTGGCAGCAAGTTGCAGCAGGTGCAGAGGACCTCGGTAACGATGCTCTGCTCGTTTCTTGGCGACGAGTTACTTATCCGACTGAATCCTCCTCCGTACTGTCGTCCCCTCTCCTCTCCCACTCCCACTTATCCCCTTCAGAGAGCGCACTGAAGCGTGGCGCATTGATGTAAACACGTGCGCGCTCACGCACACACATGCGCGCGTACACGCCTCGGATTGAGTCCCTTGGCGAATTCTGCCTTGTCTGATTTACAGTCCTTTCAGTGCAGAAATTAGATGCTAGTGAGGAATAATAGTGATCATTTGAACTATAATGCATATTATGGGATATTTATAGGGTGGTTTATCCAATACAGCGTGCATGCAGCTGACATACTGTGCACACCATATGAACAACAATCACATTTTCGCCTTTTACGCAGCGTGAAACGCTTTAAATACAAAGTACCCAGTCTTCACTGCGTAAAAAATGTACAATTTGAGCCAGTACGCATTAATTTCCTTAAACCACGAGCTTAGAGCACCACATCCTGCCCTCACACGAGCCTGTGCCAGCCTGCAGTTAGTCAGATAGAAATCATTATGTGCACGGAGCAGCTCTCACATCTTATTGTCTCTTATGGTTTTAGATGAAAGTCACTCCACTCAGTGTACTTTACGCAACAAATGTCCAGTTTATACACGCCATGTGGGATTCAGAGACATTTGTTGGTTACATTTCTGGAAACAATAAGAGTTACACAAGTGGTGGAAGTTGCCCTGGCTAATGTGGGCAATTTGAAAGATTAAAATTGGCCATTATTACACGACACGATGCAGGGAGGTCTGGGTTTGCCACCGGGCAAATGCATTATTCATAAACTAAATGTTTCTGTCTAATGAGCATTTAATGGATTATTATGCATCAAAGCTTTGGTTTGGTTGAATGTCCTGGTGGTTATCGAGCCAACTTTCTGTAATGAGGATGCGGTGATACATAAAACCCTTGGCAGGGGAGTCCAACTGTCTGCTTACAGTGCAGATACACGACAGGATGGGAAATATGTGATGTTATGTCCGATTACATTGTCTCCGATTATGGTAAAATATCAGATTACACAGTGTTGTTGATGGTCAGGAACACGTAGAAAACCTTTCAGCATCACATCCTGTCAGGGCTGTTTGCATTAGGGATGATAATTAAATTGCATTTCCTGTTTTATTTGAGTGTGAAATGTCTGCGAGAGTGGACAGAGGCAAATTCCAAAGGAATAAAATTCGATTAAAATGTATAAATTATTTAAATAATTTACTAAATATGTCATTTAATAACTGACCATACTAAAATTAACCTAAATAATCCTCTTTGTTCAATTTAAACATGAAAAAGTATCTAAACTTAAAGAAAAACAAAAAATAGGGGGGAAATATTATGCATATATAATATATGCATTTAAGGACGTTAATATTTAATTGAATTATCATCATATGTGTGTTTCTGATTCGCTGATGGTTCATGAACAAACAAAAAAAGGCAGACGTATTAAAGGATTTTTTCCCTCAAACTTCTTCTGACTAATCCCACCCCAGACAGTAGATATTTCACCATTTTTTTCTGTGTAAAAGTGGAGTTTTGTATCTCTCCTCGGGTGTCGCTCCTCTCCTCCATCCTGCCTGCTTCCCTGCATGTTTTTTTCCTCCTCAGCTCAGAGAGAAGACTTGGAGAGCCCGGCTAAAACTGAACCAGACTCCTGAAGGCTGAATGCACTGAACCCACCAGCTCTGAACACCGACCAACACCGCGGAACACGCGCTCAGTCGAGTCAGAACCAGAAGATAGAGAGAAAATGTGAAGATCTTTTAGTTGTCACAGTGTTGGAGTAGTCTGCAGCAAACCGGGAAAGATGGCGAGGACACAGACTCGCATGTTCCTCGCTTTGGCTTTGCTGGGAATTTTCTTCCTCGATGTGTCGGTGAAAGGACAGCAACAGGAGGAGGAGGAGGAGGAGAGGTCCTGTCAGGGCGCTTTCGACCTCTACTTTGTCCTGGACAAGTGAGTGTCCGATATTATTTACGGCTTTGTTACTTTCTCCTCGCTGCGCATTGCCATGCAACCGCCCAGTTGTTTGGAAACGCGGAGCGCATCAGTCATTTCAGCCTGTTGTTGTAACGATACGAAAGAAAAGTAACGGCAAAGTTTAGAAAATTCAAAAGTCCAGTCTTTATAAATGTCATGTTTAGTATCACAGTGTCAGTCCAGAATAAGATAGCGGTTTATTTAAAGGAGAGCACAAACTATTTAACCCTCATTGTTTATCTTAAAGCGTGTTTCGCACATGTAGCCCTGTACAGTATTATATTTCAAGGTGGAGGAATATTTCGGACACTGGGCCATGCTTTTCTTTTCTTTTTGTCCGGTTCAAAGTGGAGAGGCAAACAGATTGAGCCTGTACCCACGGGATGTGGGCAGGGCGAGCAGGATGGATAGAGTTTCAGGCTGATGACGCCTGCGGACACAGCTGCAGCAGCAGCAGCCCCACAGCGGAGCTATATATGTGGCCTGCTCGGCGAGCCTTTCTTCTCTCATCTATACTGTGGGCCGATTGTATCCTGGCGTGGTGACCAGAGGCTGGGTCCATTCTTCATTGTTTCCCTGCAGGGAGTTGGATTTCTTTAATCTGATTATGTTTTATGGAACACCAGAAAACACGTGGATTGTCACCACTTTCTACAAATCCCTTTGGCTATAGTGTGTTTCTGCAGCTTTGCCTTCTAACTGCAACACCTGCAACAGATAATTCAACCACTTATACCTTCCAGGAAAGGCTGCAGAGAATATAAAGTAAACAGTACAATTCCAGTGTAAACCCACTCTAAAGTGTGCCTCACATAATGTGCAATATATGGAGGTATTGCTACATCTTTATATATGCAGTGGCTGAACGTCAAGTTGAGGTACTTGCACTTTTTAGGGTTAGGGCTGATACTTGATGCTGATACTTTGTACTCGGGGTGTTGGTTATACTGGTAACCATGACATTTGAAAAGGAAATCTAGCTATCATGTTAATAATACACAGTTATGGTTATAGACACTCTCCACTTCCACACACTCATATTTTGAGGGTTATTTTCTATTTAAAAAAGGCAAAATGCACTACAAACAAAGTTAAAGATGAAAGTCATCAATAGCATATTTTTCCGTCATATTTTCTATGAATATCACGATAATTGTGAATTATTTACCCATGATAATCATGTCCTGAAAATCTGATATCCTGACTCTCTTTTACCACCCTGAACTCAACAGACTTCTTGGTGGCACCAATAGTAAGCCATGAGGAATGCATATTAGGTCACCTCCTAACCCTAACCCTAACAAACCCTAAATCTTATAATAATAAGGTACTTCAGGTCAGTGAAGATGTTTTTGCCAACATTTTGGGCTGTGTAAGTAAGCCTGGCTGTTCCAGTGGTAGTTATCCATGTGTAATCCCTCCGCAGTCTCTTACTGTGCTGCTGTTCACAGCTGCTCAGACATTATAATTGACATTTTTGTCGTATCTTGGCTCCAGTTGTAAGGTGAGATTAAGCTTGTGGACACAAAACGATCAGACATGTCAAAACACGCCAAGTGAGCAGAGAGAGACAGAAAAAAAACAAGGTGAATTAGTTGCCCTATTTCTGTAGAGGAATCACAGGTTATAATGTCAAAAGAATAGCACGTTTCAAAAAGAAGTAGTGATTTAGCGGCGTAGCTGTTAAACACTGTGGTATCTGTGTGTAACGTTTGGAAACACGGTGAGGTAATGGTTCAAAATATGTCCTCAGTTGCTCTTACGTGCACCACCTATGAGCCGGACACGTCGAGTGACATTTCACTCTGCTTTCGACACATTTGATGGTATTTGGGATGTCCACGGCAAACATCTGTCAGCCGCTCTTCAGTCTTTACCCTTTGATTCAGAAAGTTTCAGAGGAGCCTGGGGAGCGTGGCACGTCATGCATGGCTAAGCCTGTGGTACGCCTCTGTTTGTCTGACTGTCTGGACCTGCATGCTTCAGCAAGCCTCCAGGAAGCTTCTGCTCTTTCCCCCCCAAGATGGTAAAGACTTGTTGGCTGAGGTTCAGATCTTAAATGCCACACAGTGACCTAATCTAATGTTCAGCGATAGAGAACGGAGCAAAATCACGCATTAGGGATGCTTTTACGTGTCTACACTGATCTGCACCTCTGCACTGTTTGGCTCTGGCTTCACTGTCCAGAGGGTTGTGAGGCATGCTGGGTAGAGAATGTGTGTGTGCTCCACTGGACGCATCTCAGCACACACAACGAACATTTAGAAAACATTCCTACACTCCACGTCTGACCCGCACCAAATACCAGGCTGCATTTTTCCTCGCTATCTGGTTGCCCACAAATAGAATAATAGGTGTTGTGTGTTATGGCTCAGAGATTTGTTTTCACTGATCCAAATACTTGCAGACAAAACGAGAGCCTGTTCTGATATTATGCAAACTTAGCAATGCAGGTAGAAAGATGAATTCCTGAATGTTGAACAGTGGCAGTGATTTAAATCTGAAGCCTTCGAATGAAAATAGATACCCTTTGTTGAACTGACTTTGAATTCATAGTACAATTTACAGAGACTGAGAAATTTCCCTAATGCTGTGTTTAAAAGCAATTCACTTCACTCATACAGTGTCTGCAGGGATTGTTTTTATGGATGACAAATCTCTCTTAATTGAATAACATGTTAATCCAAAGAAAAATGCACAAAGCCCAAGGTGATGTCTCCAAAATGCTTGTTTTATCCGGACAAAATTTGAGAACTTGACGATATGAAACAGATAAAAACAGAAAATATTCACATTTTAGGAAGCTGCTGTACGAATGCCTAGAATAATTTAGCAAAACTAAAAGTTTCATTGTTAATTTTGGATAAATTAATTAACCATTCACTTCCACACAAAAGCCCTATTCCCACTCAAATTTCTAAATAAGAATTACTTTTAATCCCTGGTCCCTGAGGTTGAAACACAATGAGTTCCTGAAGTCTAAAGTGGCCAATAGAAAATTATTTATAATGTTAATATCTCCTCCTTTGATATTGATACAAATATAAAGACAGTCTGGCATTGAAGACCTTTGCTTCACTCTCAGCTGCTGAATACTTTTTTACTTTAGCAGTGTTTTAAGACGCTCTCTGTCCCGATTGAGCCGGAAATCGAAAGCATTTAGATTAATCTCAATAGAATAAATGCAGGATTCACGCGTGGCGAGGCTCTTTACATGCATCGAGGTTGTCAACAGGTGAAAGATTTCAGTTCAGTTATTGTGCTTGTGTTGGCATCTTGGCAGTATTGTAACCAATCCAACACATTATTATTTGAGACAGAAGTCCATGCTAGAAACACCATAACCAGGGAATCAGATGTATGCTGAGCTTTTAGTAACATGCTGGGACAGAGATGCACGAAAGACATTATTCCGTATGTGTATCAGTAAAGTCTTCAGATTAAGATAAGATAGAGGTTTGTTTTCAGAGTTGGAGACATGTTTCTCCAGGAGTCTCCTCCTGGATCAGGGTTTTATTATGCCCTCCCTGGATAAGTGGAGCAGGAAGCGACTGGTTAAACAAGGGGCACAAAGGAGCCGTAGAGAGCTCCGACTTTCACTGTGTTTATGACCCTGTTACACACACACACACACACAGGCCTGCCTGTCGCTGTTTGATGTTGCATCCTTCAACAGACACTCGCACACACATTCCCCCCTGCTGAGTGTTACTTCTGCGTCCCTCTGTTGTTCATGTCGCAGCCTTTTCACTTTGCGGGCTGCCAACCTGTTGTTAGACTGGCTGTGCTCACTGGGACCATCTGTTCCCCCTCACACTCACACACACACACATGCACAGTCAGTCACACAAACACAGACACTACACACACACGCACACGGACACACAGGCCAGCTGCCTGCTACACGGTCCCTGCTAGAGGCGGCCTTCTACATCTGTCCCTGTCTAACCTCAACCCTCTGGCCCAGCAGCAATTAGCCCCCATTAGCAGCCCCCTGGGACTGGGCTTCATTAAGGACACTGTCATGCACTCAGCAGCATAGAAGACGGCGAACCAGCAGCTCTCACCGCTCGCTCACAGGTTACAGTCCGGACTAATGGAATGTGACGGAGTGGCCAGAGGAATGTCCTCGAATGTGGAGCACTTAAACTGTCATGGCCGCTCCTGAAACATATCACAGCCATTAAATCAAGCTTTAACGTAATTTGGATGTATTTTACAACGTCCACTAGTTGTGAATTGCATCTTATGAAAAGTGATGGCCTTATCTTTCCGTATGAATTTGTATTTTTAGAAATTGTCACTGATTTGCACATTTCTTTTTGAGGTTTTTGCTTTAATTTCTGACAATAATGTAGTGTTGAATAATATTATGAAGTTATAGATAGAGTTTGAGGTTGAGAGATCTTTTTATATACTTTGGTTTGTTCATAAGCTTTTATAACATGAAAATAATATGAATGCTACCAATATAATGCTTTACCTGACTTGTTTTTATTGTTAATGCTCATAAATAACTTTTCTACCTAATCTAGGTCACTAACAGCTAAAAGATAATGCCAAACTGCAAATCACATGTGAGCATAAATATATACAGTACTTTTATTTAGAGAATTAATGAAAAAAAAGTTGTTTTTACACTCAACCCAACATTGACTTTCATCCATCATGACCTCAGCTTGGCTGATTGCCTTTCAACATTTTTGACTTGTTGTTCAGACTTGAACAACAAATCATGTGACTTTTCCCAATCGGTCTCACTGTCAGTTTTATTATTTGGTAATGGTCATGAACCAAATATTTGGACCAATAAAAATCTTCATCCGATGAAGGTGCCAGATGAAAAGTTGAGGCATCCTCTAAATCATCACCGTTTATTCTCTGGGAAGCTCTGAATGCCTGGACAGCATTTCATGTCGATCCATCCAAAAGATGTGGACACATTTCACTCTAAGTGACAAAAGTTGACTTCCTGTTTGAAACAGACGCCTCCAAAGTCTGTATCAAATGTATATATTGTATTTTATTATGAACCAAAGTGGTGGAACAACCAGTATGAACTAGTTTCACACAGCCATCTTTGTTTTTAACTCATCAAATAAAAACACATTATTGTATGAATAAGCCTACATCCCTGTGAGAGCTGGCTGGGAATCTCCTGCATGTAATTCAGTAAAATTTGGTTGTGGCTGATATTAATTAGTCATCTGTGGCAACATCACATTTTCTTCCTTATAAGGTTGTGTTCTTGTTGTTGTTTTAGATCTGGAAGCGTGAAGAATCACTGGATAGAGATTTACTCCTTTGTGGAGCAGCTGGCAGAGAAGTTTATCAGGTACAAGCAGGATTAGTCATTCAAGAATTTGGATGTTTTCTTGTTTTTGCCTGTGTTAATTAAAGACAACTGTGTGTTTGCAGCCCAATGCTGCGAATGTCCTTCATTGTGTTCTCCACGCGAGGAAACATCATCATGAAGCTGACGGAGAACAGGTGACACCCTACACTCTGACATGTCCTCTCTTGCTGTGTTCACCTTTGTTTTTCCCAAACTTCTGGAGTTTCTCAACAGATTTTCTTGCAACTCAAAATGCAATTGCACACAATTCTTATCCAGTTTTATGCAAACTACTTATATAAACCATTGCACTCAGTCTCCCTCTTTCTAGGCCCTTCATTGTCCACTTTTATCTCTTTTCCTAAGAACAGCTGTCTTCCTCTGTACTCTATCAGTCAGTCTGTCTGTTTATCTACAGGGAGGCTATCGATGGAGGCTTGCTGGCTCTGAGGAAGGTTATCCCCGGAGGAGACACGTTTATGAACCTTGGCCTGGAGATGGTAAGGATGAGGCTGAGCACTCAACACACCCAAGATGTAACTCTGGAAAATCTTCAATGAGGATTAATTGGGCCTGGCAGCTGGAACCAGGGCCAATTAGATTAGTATGAGGAGCGGCTCAGATAATGAATGGCTTGCTGCTTTTTGAAACTGCCGAGTATTGAACCAGGGCCTTGTAAAATTATGCGAGGTTCTTCACTTTAACGTGGTCTAGTTTTTATTTTTAAGTCACTGGAAAAGTTGTTTTTCAGACATTTCCAAATGAAAGTTTGAAAATCTAACACAAAGACGAGTCGGGATTAGGAAAGGCTCATGTTAATGTGCGAGCATAATAGCATTTGAAGAAATAATCGCTAACTATTTAATCTAAATACATGTCTGTTTAGTCTCTATCTAAAGCAGAATAAGGTATCACAGTTTGCAACAAAATCACCATGTTCTAAACCAGCACAGGTTATTGTAATGTGTGAAACTTTATGTTTAGTTGATTTAACTGGTTCAGAATTTTGAATAACTTTGCAATTTTGCTTTTGCAGGCTAACGCGCAGATCTATCAAGAGAAGCAGGGTAAGCTCCGTCGAATTGGCTTGTTAGCTTAATCAACATTTAGTGCTTTGTTTCAGGTAACATGAAAGTTCTGTGTTGTGCAGGGACAGCCAGCGTTATCATCGCTCTGACCGATGGAGAACTGAATGAGTGGCAGTTTGACACAGCTCAGCGAGAGGTAAGATGAGTTATCGAGTACTTCTTGCCACACGGCGAGTCTTGTCACTGTAGGTGACAACTTTTTTTTCACTTTTTTTTCAATTGATGCACCTGCGATTTGGACTCAAACGACTTGGCCTCTTTGGTGCTCCATTAATTGTTTCACATTACTTAAAAAAATAAAGAATCAGGACTTTATTGCCAAGATTTATTGCCAATTTGCTTCTTTAGCTGATGTAACCACACTGAACACAAGTGGAAAGTGCCCAGTCATGTACTCAGCACTCTCCAAACACATGCATTTTCAATAAAACATGCATAAAAAGTCTCACAGGCGGGCTATTTGTTGTGTGTGTTTTAAATAGTTGAGGTTGACCCACCTTTGAGGTGTTTTTTTAACTGTTTTATTACATTACATTACTTCAGAGATGATACATCATGTTGTCTCGCTCCAGTCGAAAATTCTCACTGCCGGGACTGGGAGAGTTTGTGTTTTTTGGGAGATGTATTTGGCTCCATAAGCCCACCAGAGCCTCTTTAAAGCTCGCTGCATTTTGGTTTATTTGTTTTTTTTTCTTCTTTTTTTTACAGGCACAGAGGGCCAGGTCTATGGGAGCCATTGTTTACTGCGTAGGGGTCAAAGAATTCAACCAGACGCAGGTAGAATCCACAGGAGGATATTGAAGATGCTGCAAATACATGAAAAGAAAACACAAGAAAACAAACACAAAATTTTCTCTCTGTGTCTGTTTGTTTTTCTAGCTTGCAACTATTGCAGACACTGTGGAGCACGTGTTTCCTGTATGGGGAGGCTTCCAGGCCCTCAGGGGAATTATTGACTCGGTATGACGCATATGTATACAGATACACTCAGACACACACACACACACAATCATATAATGTAATTGAATTATCTTGTGATTTTTTCTTCTCTGATCTATTAGATCATCAAGAAGTCCTGCATTGAGATCCTGGCAGCAGAGCCGTCCAGTGTGTGTGCAGGAGGTAAGCAGTGTGAGGTGCGAGGGTCTCCCCTGCTCGTTAAGACACTGGGCAGTCACGGTGTGCGATTGTGTCAGATGACAGTCATCTAAAGCCTCTGGAGTGGAACATGAGGTTGAGTAATCGCATGGACGCTTATGACCGCGGAGTGACAGAGAGCGTATTGTCATTCACGGCCGGGGGAAATTAGCATAGCCGCTTCAGCACAGCGTGTGTGCAAAAAAGAGGAGGGGGGACGGGTGTTGGTCAGAGGAATTAGCCGTGAATCTTTAAGCATGGCTGCTTCTCTGGCCTAGTTTGCCACATCGTATATGTTAAATGGCTGTTTCCATCCCGTGTTGTCCCTTATCCTTTCTTCTGTGTCCAGCTCTTCTGCTTGTGGACAGCACTTTCAGAAAGCAGGAAGCTGAATAACAAGTATAGAGATGGCAGGAGAGAGCCAATATGTCTCAGCAGCAGGATGGATGAGCTTTGACATGACCTTATTAGGACTCACTTAAGAGAGTGCATTTGCAGCAGTGCTACCAGGACAACCAATGGAGATTAGCATCCATTAAGAGATATGAAGGTCGTGGAAGGATGGAGAGGATTTTTAGAGCGAGGGAAATGTTGCTTTGAAAGGACAGAAATGAGGAAGGAATAATAAGGAATCACGGTTGTTTCCCCTCTGATAATTACTGGTCTGTTGCCAGAATGGGATTGTTTCGGTCGACGTGTGTCCAAATATCCTCCAACAGCCTCATTTATTATTCGATTGATGAGCAGCCTAATGGTCAGTGAACTAAGAAACCAAGGACCCACTTTAACTTAAGCCTGATTCTGGCCTAATTAATAAGGGCAAAGATTGTCGTGTGCTGAACGCATGCTCACAATGAGCTGTCTTTGTTGTGACACAATGTGTGTGCATAATATACTGCTCTATTAGGGAGTTAAGATTCGGTTTGTTCCCATCAACATTCAACATCTTTGATGACTAATACAGCTCTTTTCTTAGGCATCCAACACTTACATATTATGCTTTTGATTGGCTTTGATTTACAATGTAGAGAAATAACACGCGCCTCTGTCAGTGTAATGTATTATAGGGGTTAGTACAGTGAGATCTGATGTCAAAAAGTTCCTGAAGGTGGTACGATATGCATGCAAGACTGTCAAGACAAGTCATCAGACTTGAAACAGACAGATTTAAATAAATAAAGTTTTATTAAAGTTAACTTGGCTGGGATTTCCCCCCTTTTTATATGCAACTTTAAAATGAAACCAATAATGAATAAATTATGTTTTAATGCAGAAATTTGTTGAAGGGCCCATTAGAAACTAGAGGAAATTGTGTATTGCAATATAGCCTAAGAATAATACAAAATTATCATTTATTATTATTATTGCCCAGCACAATAGAAATATTTTGCCTTTATTTTGTACTATAACACTGCACAAGATTTCCCAGGTTTGAATACAACCATCTTCTCACATCCATCCACTGTGATGCATTTACATGTACTTACATACTGACATATTGCATAGGCATTGTGACAGTCTCTCTCTCTGTCTTTCTCTCTGCCTGCATGTAGTCACAAACCATACATGCTTTACAACAACACACACAAGATGTTCTTTAGTCAGCACACAAACACACACACACACACACACAC
>CAFUXE010000255.1:211407-222341 GCA_903364295.1 Serranus cabrilla
CATTTTTTAAAAATTCAAAAGTTAGCACTAGATAATGCTTAATTTGCACTTTTCAGTATCAGAGGAAAATTCGGTTTTACTCCAGTTATTCCAACAAGAACAGAAAAAGTAGAAGTGTGTATATATACGAGAAGTAGAATATAGCTAAGTATACAGACCTAGGAAATAATACACATTTAAATAGAAATGTACAGACTTAAAAAAATACTATTATTGCACAAGTAAGCTGCAAAACCTAAAATTTCAGAAACCTGTATGACAAAAAATAGCCTTGACAAGCAAACAAACTAGAGTTCCTTGATATGGATGCATGAGGTGTTTACCTTTAGTGTGTTGCTGGCTGCAGAGACCACCTGTGCGTGAGGCGACAACAGGCAGGACATGGCAGCAGAGAAAAGGCGAGGGAGGTGACCCAAACTCAGAGAGCTCTGCAAACTGCATAAAGGCAAACAATCAGACTAAAAAACAGGCAATATGTTTACAAGAAGAAAAAAATTGTGATGCCGTTTGTTACCTCGCCAAGTGAACGTGTGCTTTCTCCATCACAGCGAGCCAAGCCAGCAGAGGCTGCAGGTCGTTCTCGCTGGGCAGGTAGTCGTACAGAGCCTGAGGATAGCAGAGGCCATATTAGCTCTCAATTTACATTTTGTTTAATGACTTTGCCACGTTTGTTTTGCTCGTATTCTCTCACCGTGATGATCTGAGCGTTGAGCTCTGGTGAGAGGGTTGAAGCGTTTGGCTTCCCGCTGAAGAGACGATGGAAAGCCTGCATGGCGCTCGCCGTCACCAGCTGCAGCCAGACACACAGCAGCAGGGTTAACATATGTATTTGAGCATCTGTTTAGATGTACAAAGGGTGTCTATGCATGTTTCTGTGCTCTCACCACGTGGCTGAGGGTCATCACTCGCAGCAGAGTCTCACAACAGGACTTGACGGCTCCCAGGGGAAACGTCCCCATCAGCTCCTTCAGAAGACCCAGAACATGAAGCGTGGTGGTGTCCTCTTTGCTGCCTGAAGGGGAACAAGAAGTTTTACTTTTAACTGTATCAGCAAGAAAAAATAAAAGTGCTGTTTTTCTGCTGCATTTTCCAGCTGGACCATATTTAGTCTTTTATGGTTTTCCATTAGCAATGATTGTGGATAGTGCCCGGTACTTTTTTAGATATCATCATTTAGGGGGAGGTTCCAAGTGAGCGGAGCAGATACTAGAGGGAGGAGTCAGACAGTGTGGACCAATGATTGGTCAGAGAGAATCATCACTTGTGCAACACAGGACAAACTGATTTTTTAAAAAGCTGAGCTACTGACCTTCTATAAAGAATGCAATTTTTTTTATTCACTAAATCGAGATTTTACAAAATAGCAGCTTGGAAAATGACAGCATACATATGTCACACAACTGATGAAATGCAGACATTCCTCTGTTTGTCTGCCAATTAAAGGATTCAGCAACTGTAGCATCACTATGACTAACCACTGAGATTGCTGCGGGTATGAAATACCTGGTACCAATAGTGAGTCAAGTAGATTTATGCAGCTGAAACACGGCTATAGTCGTCTTACCTCCTGCCTGTTCCATTTCTTTCATGCAGAACTTGGCCGTGGTCACGGCAGCAGGGTGATGGGTCGGGGCGTTATCTGTAAACAGGAAGTCACTGCCTCGGAGAATGGCGCAAACGCCTTGCTGAGCTGCTTTACGGACCTGAGAGGGAAAAGCGGGAATTAAACGGCTGAGAAATTGCATCTTATTCAACTGTAATACTCTCTAGCGGGCTGGTGAGGCAGACCTTGGGCTTGCTGTGCACTGTGAAGCTGAGAAGGCCGTGGTAGGCCTGGAGAGTAGACGGGTAAGTCCACACAGATACGTCCTGCTTCCTCAACAAAGTGGCCAGGCATGACAGGACCTATACACACAAGAATAACAAACTCAACATAAGCTGCTAAAGTTTACGATAAAAAGACAAACAGACAGAGAGACAAATCAACTGACCCATCTCAGAGCAGAGGCACCGTCGGACGAGGCCTCTTTGGACATGATGTCCATCAGAGCCTTGGTAGTGTCTGAGAACTTAGACATGAGCACCGGAGCAGGAACCCTGAAGGAACACAGGACACAGATCAGATAAAAAAACATCTCAAGTCATAAGTTATTAGTCCTCACATGAATGAGAGTTTTGTTCTGGTGACAGAAGGTGTTAAAGTCCAACCGTTTCATGACGAGGTTGAGGAGGTACGCCACCGCAGCTTGAGACTCTGCTGTATCCACAACCTCCAGGGTGGTCATCTACAAAAAGCACAGACATTTTAAGACAAAACACAGAGGCTTCTCCTCTCAACACACCACAAATATTTAGTAATGTCTTGTTAACCATTTTATAAAGCAGCGCTCACCAAAGCAGCAAAGTACTCCGTTTCAGTCTCCTTCCCTCCTTGACTACGGATCACCTCAGTAACAGCTGCCAACACTGCACAGATCTGTGAACCACATCAGCGGACAATGTTACAGCTACAGCGTCTTTGATTCAAGCATATATTTATTAGTAGTGTTGGTATCCTTGCATCTTCTCCTACAAATACCATCAACAACTTCTCAAAGCTGCCCTGCATTTTAAAGTTATTGCTCCAAGTGCACAAAAGGCAATTTGACTAGAAAAAAAGTTTTAAAGCAGGAGGAATCAGATGGGTTTTTTTAATTACTGGGGTTAGTGAATAAGTGATCTACCTCTTTGTGAGCAGCTGAGTTGGACTCCCAGTAGCGCTGCACCTTTCTGAAGGTCAGGTTGGAGCAGTCCGACAGGCCGCTGAGGAAGGTACCCGAGGTTCTATCTGACAACGCCTCGTCTGGCTCCTCCTCCATGCAGTCATCTTTACGGCCGCCGAGCTCCAGCGGACCTGTCTGCAGGTCATTGTGAAGCTTAAGAGCATCAACTGTTAGATCGCTCTTTCCTGTAGGGGGAAAAGATTGAGAGGTGATCTCAACATAATGCAAATGAAAGCCACTCTAGGGTAAATACTAAATCCCAACAACCGATGGTAGCATGGCGACAGAGTGGTTAAAGTTAAGGTGTGTATGAATATGAGAAGCAGAGTAGGTGCTGAGTATGGTGGGTCTGAATGCCTTTAGTGGGTGGAATCTAGCATATACCTCATCTTGGGGTATGACAGAATTTCAGCATGCACACACCTTTTTTATAACATTTTAACAGTGCAAAAATCAAAAACAAGCTTAAGTAAAGAAGACAATGTCAGGTTTGCACGTAAACCTGATCCAACTAAATATGTATTTATTTAGCTGAGGATCAGATTGAAGGAAATAAGTCCATAAATCAAAAGTAAATCGAAGCTGAGTGCAGTAAAGGCTCGACAGAACAAAAACAGGAAGGCTAACAAAACCTTTTTGATTTATAAACTGATTATGTTTTTGGATTATTTACTTGACAGTGGATCTGAATTATTTTTGGTACCCTGAAATTAGGGAGGCATGTTTAAATAAGGCTATAACTCATTCGCTGTTCATCCCATGTGTGGATGTAAACACACCCTCCAATAACACCTGAAAACCCAAACCTGAAGAGTAAATCTTCTGTAAAATGTAGGGTATTGCCTATATAACATCAGCAATACTGAACAGTTATTATAGTGTGTGGACAAAGTTAAAGATTGTTACTTTCAGCCACAAACGCACAGTAAGTTAGTTGTTATCATGTAAAGACTAAACTGACTGACTCGTTTCTGCAGCCCAAAAGAAAAAGACAGAGAGATAGGGAGTTAGTTTTTCCGCTGACAACTTTATTAGGATTGTTAATGAACATTTAATGGCGCAGCATGTACAGTTAACTTGGGCTGCTGCAGGTTAAATGGCTGACGCTAGCTCATGTTAGCACTAGCCACAGACCCACGTGTAACGTTAACGGGAGGCTTACCGGAGGGTCGGCTGAAGAAGCGGCTTTTAGCGGCCTGTCGGTAACGACTCGACTGCGGGTTTGAGTCGCTGCTGTGTCCTTTCTTCCACCGTTTGAGTTTCGACCCTGTCCCGGACCGAAGTTTGCCAGATTTGACCATTTTCGGGGTTGAAAATAATCACGTTACCCCGACCGTCTGTGTAGCAGCAGATGACGCTGTCGCTCAGCAAATGACGTCACGGGTGTACTCACGTGTCTGAACTGGACTTGTTGTTATTTTGTCAGTAGATGGCGCTGTTGAGCACAAACCAACCACCAGAGCATGCAAATATCGCAACATATTCCTTCTCGGCCTTATTATGGTCATGAGTTGTGAGCAGTTTCACCCCTTTTTTTCCTTTTACATTAAACCATATTGTGATCCCCCAGATGTACCTTGTGATGACCTAACTTTCTTAAGGACTGGGATACTCATCTGGCCCAGGGGCCACATTGAATAAACATTAAAAGGCCCATTATCCAGTTAAAGCAGCAAAATAAATTAAATATGTGGATCAATTATCATTGTGTATCAAAAAATGGCCGACCTTAAATTGTGTATTTCTGCTTCAGGATCTAATTTAGAGACTTATGGTGCCTTCGAGTCAGGAAAATGGAGAATTATTTTAAATTTACAATATTTATTGATAAGTTATTCAACAGTGAGCATCATATTGTACATAAGACTACAATATCTTGTTGGGGTGATGAAATAAAAAACAAACCTGATCATCTCTGATTACCTTTTATAAAGGTACCTTTGTTACATTCCCTGTCTTTATAATGGAAATACAGCTGTGACTTGAAAAGGTAGTGTGCACAAAGTTACATGACCAAACAACACATATGGAAACTGATATTTACATTTTTCTTTTTCGCTACTGTTTTCTGCCATCCTTGCTCTACTTCTCAAATCACATGACAGAAATCTTTTTTTAAAAAGAAAAGAAAAAGGAATGGATTTCCCTTGCTCAGATCCAGAGGTGAATTATATTCAATTGAAGCACAAGTACAAACACTCATGAATAGGAGGGGGACCCATGTAAACAATAGAGCTGTGAGTGGATGTCCACACAGACAGACAGGAAGACAGACAGACAGACAGACAGACACTGGGATGTGCATCTTAGGACTCTACTATTAATCTAAAGTGTTTCAGTGCTTTTCAATATTTTCACTTCATTTGGAAAAAGGAAAAAATACAAAAAGGAGCAATATAAAAGCAATAATTTCTTATATAAAAATGTACACAAAATCCCACTGCAGTGCCACCTGGAAAATAATTTCAAGCCCTACTCCTATTCCTGCCCCCCTCTCTGGCACGTCCTTTATATTTTCTTCTCTTCAACGCCCTCTGTCTCCCTCCTCAGTTTTCTATGACGGGAGAATTCACATTAACTATCACTTGAACGACAAAGTCCTTCTGGATCTTGGCGTCTTGAAGACGGGTCTTGTCCGTCAGGAGCTTCCCAGAAAAGAACCACCTCTGGCGGGTCACGTCGATGTCTTCCTGTTCTTCCAGTTGTTTCTTTAGCTCAGCGATGGAGTCCGCCATGCTGGCAGTCAGACGCACATCCTTTCCTAAGAACACCACAAGGCGTAAAGAGAGTTGACACATATTTCTGAACAAGCTGTGCATCACTGGAAAGCTATGAATTATACATCAGTCTCCAGCCTTGATGAGACACGAAGCAATGATATATCACATTCATGCAATGTGAACAACATGCAGCTCTGCAGATATTATCCATACAGTACATTAAAGGTCATTCTGGGTTAGTCTCACCTGTTGACAATCGGACCCGCAGCTGGAACTCTTGTCTGCATGGAGGGGGCTGAGCCTGTTTTTGTGTGGAGTCAGAGACTTTGCACTCACTGGAGGTTTCAGAGATGAGGTTGACCGGTGGGGCTAAAGTGTACGCTGGGAGCTGGTACCTGTTCCCCAGCTCATCATAGCTCTCTGTGAGAGAACCTGCACAGGGACAAAGGGACGACATAAACAAACACATTCCAAAAACCTTTCCACCAGTAACAGCAACATCTGTTTGTTTTTTAAATCGACCCTTAAAGCTCACAGTTATTTTTGACATCGTGATAGAAACAATATTAAAAATATATTTGATAAACATTTTTATATACATCATCTGACTGCCCAGGCCTAGTTGCAAGTTAAGTCAAGTTTAAAGTCATCAGATTTGTGACTCAAGTCTGTCTAGAGTCCAAGTCATATGACTCCCTCTGGTTCCCATGTATTCTAGTATTTTACCCACAAAATGGGTTGACACTCCCAGATTCAATCGAATAATGTTCCTGTTTCTTCCAGACATTTGAAACAAAAATTTGACCCTATCCTACTTTATATATTACCAGGTATTTGGTATTATTTCAACCTCTTTTCATCACTCAGATCACACCATAATGTCATTCTGTTAAATTATTCTGTTAGTCCCATTATTGCACATATCTTTGTAATCTGTTAGATTCTTGGATTTTTGGCCTGACTGACACTTCAGGCTTCACTGTATCTGACAGTGAAATGACCTTTAATTTCTTATCTTATGTTGCACATGTTCAAATAAGATCTAAACAGACCATCCAAGTAAAAGTCACTTATCTTGTACATCCCTTTTACAAGCCACTCGTTCCCGATTCAACAGCAACTCATTTAAACCGTGATCCATAAACCTCCTCTGAACTCAAATAAACCAGGGGAAGTGTGATGTCATCACATTTCCATTATATTAACTTACATCACATTTACATCAACAACACCAGTGTCCTTGAACTAAATGCTTTAAAGGCACTCTCTTGTGTATGAGTAGATAAATATGCACGAACAGTGTTTTTTTTCCACCTAACTCTCTCATGGCTTTCTGTGCACCAATCCATTCACAGTGGTCACGCAGCACTGCGACTATTATGTAACTATTACAGCAGTAATCTCTGAACAACTGATGCATGGGATTCTGCAAACTGTCCTTTGACATTTTGAGAATTATTACAGTGAGTTTATGCATTTGGATGTTCCAGGAAATGTAATGCTTACAATTGATGGCTGGATAAAGCACATTTCCACATCTGAGAGAGCATTATGTGTGTGTGCCTGTGGGCTGTTTCATACCGTGTGGCAGAGTAATGCAGGCTCCATCCACTATAGCCTGTGCTAGCTCCAGGTCATTGCACTCTGCAGCCAGAGCTGCTGCTCTGAGTGCATCCCAGATCTCTTTCCGTCCATCAAAGGCAGGCGCTGTATCCCAAAACTCATCCCTCTTACTCCTCAGCTGGCCCTCTGTCATTGGGTACTCACTCTTCCACTTTGGACGCTCCTTCTTTAGGGGCTCATTGCGCCCTGGAAAAAAAGAAAGGCAATTTTTTTTATTTGATCTTAAAACTTATCTAAGAACTGATCCAAAGGACAACTTTGTAAAAGGTGGCAGGAGCTACATTTGCTTTGCAGGAACTTTCTGCAAATGACATAATGGCCTCAGCTTAGACAGCTACTGTAAAAGGGATTATAGAGGAGTCAAACCAAGTATCTGGTATTGAAGCTCTAAGAAACCTGCTTAGTATGTAGATGGTTGCCAGATTGGCTCAGGTCGCATGCACAGAGCTCTTTACTATTACCTCAGACGCAAGTGTTATTGTGTAATTCAAATGGGATGCCCTGGCAGAGCAATCATTCTGACAAAACAAATGGCAAAAAAATTGAATGACATGAATTTACATAATGGCCTCACCACTGAAAAAAATATTCTAGGAACAAGCATTTCCCTTTATAATACAAGATACATTATAGAAGCTTTAAATGGGGGATAACTCTAAGGTTTTGTGTCACGTAAACACCAGTGAGGTCAACAAGGCTCACCTTAAGACTCTCAAGGATCTTCAGTATTTAGTAAAAATAGTTCTTGAAAAATGTGTTAACCCCCTGTGCATGTGTCAGTACGATTACGCATGTGACGGCTCTTTGTCACAACTCCAACTAACTTTACACACCCACTGCAGGTGTTTCCATGCTGGCATATACATTATATCCACCATGACAGCTACCAAGAACGTCTGTTTGATTCACAGAGGGAAGAAAATCAAAGTGATTATTTATAGTGCTGTGGATTACTGCAGAGGCTAGCAACACATACATGCGTACTCACACACACAGGCACACACCAGTGGATTATAGGCAGTAATCAGGTTCCACATAACAGGATTTATCTGCTGCTATCCCATAAGGCATTGGTTGGAGAGATGAGCACTCGTTGGCCAATGAACGCAGACAAAAACACTTGGGGACTATTTCAAGTCTCAAACAACAAGCACACAGAAATAAAAACACCTACTTTCTACAAATGATCAAATATACATTCTTGTATTGATGCTAAATGTTTCAAAAACAAAAATAAAATATCTGCATCTGCTAACTGAGCTGAGCATGAGGTGTCACTCCCATCATGCAATATGCACGGATTTGTCAGTGTCAATAATAATGCATAATGATGAGTGTGACACCATGACTGTTAGACATGCATGGCAGCCTCAGGCTCAGAGTCTCAGGGTGTTAGTTAGTTTTTAAATAAGGTGTATTCTTTTGCATGTGTACCTGCATACGATTTAATTAAGAAGTACACAATGTACACATTTTATCTTTTATTTTTAATGCATTAGTGCTAAAGGCACAATTTTACTATCAAATAAACTTTTTTAAGGCCATAATTACAATATAGCAGAAGTCTGGATTCTGTATTCCTCTGATCCGCGGTCTGTGACATCAATGTTTTATGAATAGTCCTTAATTTGTGCCCATCTTGTATAATATGGAATATTTGTCTACATGTCTACTTTTTGCATAGGAGCCCATTGACAAGCAAGCCAAACAAGTACAAATATTACAGGCAATCTGACTGACAGACACTGGAAGCTGTGTTCGATTCTTGCACATAGCAGCTGGAGAAAAACAAATGAAGTGTCCTGAAAGACCTTCTGAGACATTATGAGGACAAAAACCCCATTCTCAGATTTTAGTTCAGAGGGTTCATTGGAAATGATTAAGTCATGAGCTTTAAGAGAACGGAGACGGCACAGCACACACACTGAACAAAACCTGCTGATTAGGGCTTATTTTGCTTTTACACACAGTAACCTTTACATTACTGCCTGTATGTTTTTGGCTTACTAGAATGAGCTGGATGTAATCAGTAACGACAACCTGCGTTTTTTGAACAATGTTTTATCCACCTCATGCTGTAGTAAGTCAGTGGCTGTTTGTTTACAGTGGCGTGTGACAGTACAGAGGGCTTAACATCGTGTCCTCAGCTGTCAGCTTTGTTACCTGGAATCTCAGCGAGGCAAGGTTTGTTTTTTTCTCCTCATGTTTAAACATTTCTGGTAGATGCAGAAACTACCAGCTTAAACCTACCAAAACATGGACTTTCTGTCATGTAAATAAGAGGAATTTATTTGGCCTATTTCCATTTACAGCATACATTACTTTTCACAAAGCCAATTTAGGATATTATACAAATATGAAATGAGACTACATTTACATTCTTAGATGTTGGATACTATAATATGGCATGAGTGTTGTCTTTTCCTGCTTTTAAAGACATCATTTTCTGTACCAAGACTATTCTAGCTGTTCTATCATTACATCATTACTTATTATTATTTATCAAATATCTCATTGTGTAAATATATTGTTTTAGCAACATTAATCAATGCTACAATATTGTTGCAATTTAAAAAATGAGTTATTGGTAAAAAAAAAAAAAGTATGATATTTGAATGCCCAGCACAATTTGCAAGACAAAAAGCTTTAGACAACAATAACAACATCAACAGCACAGTGCAACCTTAAACTCAACACACACAAAACCCTCTCAGGCAAATTATGCCACAGCACAATAAAGAAAAAAAAAATCTTTCAACACACACAAAACTCTATACTTACTTTTCAGCAAAATCCTAAAGGGCGTGTTTGGAGCATGATAGTAGTTGTATTCCCTGGAGTTTGGTACTCCCATAGCTGCTCTTATTCTGAGGTCTGATGTGAGTCAGTTAAAAGTCTGCATCAATGACCTACAGACACCAACCCTGAAGAACGAGGACAGCCCAGCTTGTTGCAACAGCAGCTCAGCTGAAGTGACCACCTGGTCTAGTTTTCCACTATGTGCAGATCTCGGAGCTCAGTTAACTGCCGTGACACTTCCCCAGTTGCTTAAAAATGACCTCACACCATCTACTTCTATCCCTTCTAATAGTGAATACTTCGCAACCCCAAAATACACCAGGATCAGTTCATGGAAAGAGATTCCATATTCGGGTAGAGCAAGTTGAGTGTCCTCGCCACAAGGTAGCTTCTTTAGACAACAGGCCTAATCCTATCAGCTCTATTTAGAGACAGGATAGAAATACCCAAAGGCAACATGCTAAACCTATTAACAGACAATAAACCCTTGTCAGACCATTACAGCTACTGTACTTCTGCAAACTGCCCCCATCAAGTGATTGCTTTTCCTTCATGGAGTCTCTGCTGTTTATATGAATAAATGCAAATCTGTCTCTCACATGCTTTATTTCCACAACTTATAGCCAGGCAGTTCATAACAGAGGCCTTCTGAGTTTGCATAAAAACGAGAAGCCTGCAAATAAGATGTATGAGGTCTCTTTTTTTTAATAATCTCTTTCTTTATGTAAATATATTTTGCAGCAAGGTTGAAATAAGGCAAATCATGCACCAAGTAGGTCAAACTTTATTATGAAAACTCTCTGTAAAGGCCACCGCTGCTGCTGCTGCTCCATATATAATGCATGACAATCCAGCTGAGTGCACAGCAGCTTCTTCCACAAGGAATGGATTGATGGCTTATTCTCCTTACATGGGCCCTTTATTTTATCCTAAGTTATCTGATTTCCTCACTTATTTTATTATTGATGTTCTTTTCTTTTCCTTTCCTGGTATGCAGGTGCATGAAAGAGACTACTGGGAGAGGGACCGA
>CAFUXE010000255.1:222613-261805 GCA_903364295.1 Serranus cabrilla
TGGATTGATGGCTTATGCTCCTTACATTGGCCCTTTATTTTATCCTAAGTTATCTGATTTCCTCACTTATTTTATTATTGATGTTCTTTTTTTTTTCTTTCCTGGTATGCATGAGCATGAAAGAGACTACTGGGAGAGGGACCGACCTCTGAGACGGACCGAGCATTAGTCTGTTTGGGAGTGAACTGGAGTGAGGTTTGCAATACATAACCAAAGAGCATTGTTTGCATACTGCCAACTGTGCGTGTTATTCATCTTTGCACAAAAAAAAAACAATAAAGAGAGGTTCCCAGTGACACCAGTGTTTATACACTGACACTTAGCGCATGTCTTTAGCACAGATTAGACACATGACTAAGCCATAAGACCTGAAACATTTAACACTTGAGACAGTAAGCTCTCAGACTGAGAGAGATGTTAATGCAACAAGGTTGTAGCTGGGAATCATCCTACCCCCCATCCTGCATTTTATCACAAATGCATGACTTGTTAAGGCTTTATCTTCTCATGTAATCTGCTGCATTATACTGGTTTTGATCATCTGATATAATTATGTGTCTGATATTGTCCCCTTAGCCATAAAAACACAATAATCTAGGTTAGTCTTACAATGCCAAACCTAATACATGCTCTTACAAACTCACAAACAGCACTCTCTGAAAACATTCATGTATAAAAACTGGCTAAAGGACATCCTCTCTTCTGCTTAAATCACCTCCATTCGTGCAGCAGTGTGACTAATGCATATACAAGCACATGTACTCATACTCAGAAACTGAGAGGCTGCAGTCCAATATGTCCCAGCTTACCTCCACGTTTTTTGCTTCTTGTCGAGCTTCGGGCACTCCCTTGTCCATCCATCCTACTCCTCCCCACACAGCCTCCCATCACTGTCCCTACAGTCCACACCAAGGAGAGAAATCATCAGTCTCTATCTACATATTTGCCTCATGACTGCTTAAAAAATGCATATGTGATCACGTCGGATAAACAAACACTCAACGATGATGTAAAATGAAATGCCTTATATGAAAAGCATCATCAAGGAATAATGACAGCTCAGCACTCCTTGTTCCTGTGAGGTCAGACAAGCTGCGATGTTTACGTCACGTGTACTGCCAGCTGACAGGGGCACGCGCCTGTACCTCATGCCGCCGCTGCTCTGATTTTTTTTCATTCAATATAAAAAAGGGTATCTGTCTATAATTAAAATAAACCACTTACGGTTATATTAAATTAATTTGCAGATTTATTAAACACAGGCGAGACTGTGCAATATTATATTAGTATAAAAAAAACATAATAATAAAAAAAACATTTGTGATTAATTTTGCCTACCGGAAATCCAGTCTGCTAAATTATGCATGCGTCTGCAGTTTGCTTGCCACATCCGAACCAGATCCGAACTTGCTCCCAAGTGAAGTTATCAACCTGACGCGACGTTCAAGCAGGAGCTGCAAGTAAGCAGGTTGACGGTCACAAACTGGGAGCAGTGTGTGTGTGCAGGGCTGGCGGGCTGGTGACCGGTCTGGCCCTGCAGAGCCTCAAGGAAAAACTTCTCCAAAAGAAACAGCAATCAATTTCCGTATTCCCCACGAATCATAATAAATGCAGCTCACCCACTCAATCCGTTTGCACTGATCTAGAATTAAATACTTATCAGGCTTAGCGCATGCGCAGCTCAGACTGGGTTTTCTATCCTGTGTTAAGCTCGTTACAACAAAAGCGGAAACTAAGAAATGAACCCTCCAGAATAATAGAGCCATTGGAAATAATTAACCAATATGCAAAAAAGCAACATTTGAAATCACAAGATTAAATAATTACGACCAATTTGGTGATGAAACAGATATGTTAAATAGTGTGAAGGGTTATTTTGCAATTCATGTTTGCGAACCCCTTGTCAAAGCTTTTAGACTGAAATGCAAGGCGGAAGTAAGTATTACTACAATGTTATTATCAGTAGACTTTACGTCTCTCCACAGCATAGTATTGTCCAGCTGGAAATGTATAAATATATATAAAATGTCGCCTAAAACCTAACCGTTGTGATCATTTTGCACTAAAGTTCTATTAAATGAGAAAATACTAACTTTTTTATATAATTTAAGAATTAAGAAACCAACTGTTGCTGCTGCTCCAAAAAATCTCACTTCAGTATGATTATTGCTTAGCTAATAACAATTTGTGTTTGAATAAAAGTTCTGGAATCAGACACCGCAAAGTTACCAATATCTTAGTTCAAGTAGATTAGTTTAAACCTATATTGAATTATGTTGTCTCAATCTAGTCTAGTGTCTAATCAGGTAACTCATAGGTCTGCATGAATGCATAGTATCTGCAGGTAAGGGAAAACAGAAACTGTCCTGGAATGTGTGAATACTTGCTAATGAAGCCAAGCCTCTCTCTTGCCTTTAAAAAAAAAATAATACTATTGAAATGCTGTTGTTTCCTAACTATCCTAATCTATAATGACCAACATAGAGCAGGCTGATAAATTTCTATCTAAATCCAGGATCCTTACTGTACAGCCTGAACAAACTTGACATGTTAAACACTGACATCTACTGGAAGACTGAATACTAACTAGTCTGTGTGTGTGTTTGCACGTGTGTGCGTGTAGACAGAGTGGGGGATGTGATAATCTCTCCTCTCTTTATCTGCCAATCCCCTTCTCTTGCTTTCAACCTTCAACTGACAAGATCACCATGCAATTGGATTGGCTGCTTATCAAAAGGCAGTAAATGTAAAAATACTGTACCAAATATATGTTCTGGCAGTAGTTTCCCGCCAGCTGGATTTTTTGCTCAAATTGGGTGGACTTTTTTCATATCTCTTTTTCCTCATTTGCTTTCATCTTTGTGCATCTCCACTACTGTGGCTGCTCGTTGCTGATGCAATATATTCATATGAATCTGCAGATCAAAACGGCATCTCAATTAATCCCTTACTAGCAGCATGTCTCAGTCTGCGTAAGCAACACTGTGACGTAACACTGGTGCTGGGCTTTGTCTGCTCATTATTGTAAAGTGATCCTGGAGCAAAAAACTTGAACACTATGAATGAAAGTTACTGAAGTATAGATGCCTTCTTTAGAATTGTCAGAGTGAATATTTATACTTTTTAGGAAGATTTTAATATACAAAACACAATCTGTGCATGTGTAATACCAATTAATGTGCATCTATAGTTATAACAGAATAGTCACTGTGCCCAATTGTTAAAATAAAGCAATTTAGAAAGATTTATTAACTTAACAGGTACAAAATACAGATAAATAACACATCATCATGGTACTACAGTTTTCACCATGCTTGGAGTCGAATAAGACTCGTCAGTAAGACTAAGTAAAACCCAGGAAAGGACAAACCAACCATGACACTTTGCCTTTTCACTGGTGAAAAAATGTAGACCGTCAAACCATGAGCAATGCCACTGCAAGTTTTTGAGGTACTGGAGGTTGAAATGACTCCATTTCTTTAGCTCCAAGGATCCTTTTTGCCGACCAGAGAAGGTTGGACACAGCAAAGACTGCTGAAATGAGGCTACATGTATGCCTGAGTAGAGTCTGTCATACAGGTATTGAGTCCTTTTTAAGTGGGAAGACGTCCCATTTCAAACCATCACAGGGTGGGGCGTGTCCAGAGGGCAGGAGAACACGTGTCACCCAGTGACTACAGACAGGAGAAAAAACAGAACAGGTTACAAGAAGTATGAGTGCGCCGGTCGTAGGTGATGTATCGCTGCCATAAACAAAAATCATTACAACAATCAGAGAGACACACCTTCTCTTCTCCACACCAAAGAAGACTTTCCAGTTATTCAGCCTGCCATAGTTGAAAGGGTTTCTGTAAACCTGGCAAAGCAGTTAAAAAAAAAAGAAACAAAGCATTTAGAAACAATTTATCGCTATTTAAACCAAGAGAACAAATTGCTTTTAATCAAACGTTTGGGTCTAACTATTAAAAAAAACTCTCATAACTTATGACAACCCATATTATCGTCACATCTAAATTATTTCTCATCCTCACCCGTCCTCGTTTTGCCAGTCGACTTGTTTCTTTGCTGTTAATGTGTCTTTCGATGCTGGTCTCTCCTCTGGATATGAGAACTGCATGCCAAAAGGTCAGAGCTCCCAGAGCCACTGCCACAGTGCTACCAGGAAAAAACACGTTATTTGATCTGCTGCCAAGACAGTAAAAAAAATTCTTATCTATACACGGACTGTATGTGATCTATAGTGCGTGTTTGGAGTTGCCATGAAAGAATGTACTGTATTGTCCTCACAGGAAGTGAGGAAGGACTTGCCAATCAAACTGCAAACTTGGAAGGCCTCAGCCAGTTATATTTGACATAGAATCAGCAAAGCGTTTTCCCAAACATTTCATACATTTGTTTGTATGTAGATAAACCTGGAGCAGTTTTTTTCCACAGTGTTTTGGCGTCTATGAGCAGCTCATCAATTTCCTTTGGTCATTACATTGTGGAACAATATTGAGATTCACCAGCAGGCTCAAACATTTTAACAAATTAAGTCTGTGATGCTGACTTAGTTATTGTGCCTTTGATCAAGTCAACTCAACTGTTTTGATGACTTGACTAAAAATAAATGACTGTGCATTTAAATTATACACCGTACAGTAATTTCATTTGTATATTTGAAGAGCATTTAAAACAGCTGAGTGCATTCTGAAACCGACAATAAAATAAATAAATGACAAAGCTGGCAGTTTCATTACTTTATATTAATATAATAAATAAAATACATAATATGTATGAGAAATAAAGAAAAAATATATATTTATAAACATCCACATATGGTGATCAATTTGACCTGCACAGAGGTGATAGCAGTTATAATAAGCACTAAGCTGTAATATAGACTTGTGTGACAGCAGGTCCTGCTCCATGTATGGCAGGTGACAACATGAAATGCATATTTTACCTGGTGAGCACCCACATGTAGATGATGCTCTTATGCACCATCTTTTCCTTGAAGGTGTACGGAGGTGCAGGGGTCTGATAGTTGGTCTTAACAGGAAAACAAAAAGAGAACAAATAACATAACTAACAGATACTAAACATGTATAAGCTTTATCATGTTACTGTGCGTGTACTTTTAAAAGTGTACCTGGCCAGGAGGAAGCAGGCCTATGAGAACTCCCATCCCTGTTACTGGTACCCCTGGCTTTTCCACATCCAAATGCTTAAAGCGCTGAAGGAAGAGCCCGCATACACAAACCAGAGTGTTAAAGACAGAGACAAGGCTGTGTCAGTAAGAAACAGTTAAGCCCCGCAGAGAAAGACACCGGGCATGGAGGAAAAGCAACAGACAATACCTAACAAGCTTTACCTCACCATAGATAACAGCGGCCCAACAATGAGTCTGAGCTTCTCACCTCAATGGCGTTGTATGCATCGAGGAACAAGTTCCTCCCACTGATGCTACAGTAGATGCAGCCCAAGGTCAAGAAGAGGCAGAAGGAGAAGAAGTAACGGTGGTTTAAATGGCCCACGCAGTTATTCAGCCAGGCTGAGATGCTGACATTAAGGAAAACCACCGTCTCTTCACAGTCACATCAAAAATACATGTGAAACAATGTGAGAACAAAGGATACGACAATGATGGTCCATCTTCAGAATGCACCTGCAAAGGAAAAAAAACATTCAGTCTGAGACTTATTTAGACAAAAAATCTGCAAGGATTCATGAAGCAAAAGAGTTATCACAAACCATCCCTGCCACCTGTAGGATTTTGGCTGACTGAGACATTTTAGTCGTCTCATGGAGACTGAGAAATTAAATATTTAGACAAAGTGGTAGTCGCTGTCTCAAAAAATCATAGATCAAATAAAATGTTACTGGGTGAAAGTAGAAGAAATCCTTAATTTCTTTTAAATGTATTTAAACACCTAGTTTTCCTGGAGATTCTTTACAGATGTTGTTAATTAACAGATGAGCTAGTTAACTAGTTAAAGAAATCCTATGAAAACAGATCACCTGATAAAGTATATAGTAAAGCACAGCCCCTTTGCTAACCTTCTTTAGCTGTGAAAGCATTTCAAAAGTTTAAAATTAAACATAAAAATGCTAGATTTTATTTAACCCAAATTACACAGAGAGTAACAGAAATACTTTACCAAAGAAAAACAACACTGACTCACCTGTTACAGATACCACAGTGGTGGGTTCTTGCTGGTTTTGGCATGATGCATTTTTTGCAGACTGACACAAACGGACTGTCATTTTTGACCTGATTTAAAAGAGACATTTTCATTGCATTACTAAATGTAAGATTAGTAAAACTATGTGTCTTGTTGCTGAAAAGTGTAGTTGACATCTTACAGTGGGGGGGTACCCAGGGGAAGTCTTGGTGGCCTTGTAGTAATGGAAAGCAATCATGACGAGGTTCCAGTGTCCATAACAAACATGCCATGCAATCCATGGAGGGGAGTATGTTTCCAGCACCATAGGCAACAGGATCAGGTAGGCTATCGCCAAGATGGAGCTCACCAGTATCACCACCAGACAAACAAACACCTGCAAGACAAAGACAGTGGATACACACAGAGAGGGTTCTTCAGAAGGGTCTTTAAAACCTTGCGTAGCAGATTAAAGAACACAGACAACGCACTCACCGTGCCAAACCAGCGAGTGACATAATCCACAGTCAAAAACACTGGTTCAAAGACGGAGTCGAAAACCACATCTGAGTCTGTGAGGGAGTTGAAGTACAATGACTGCACCAGCAGTCTCATGTAAGCCCATATTTCCCTAATCCACAATGGCAGACTGTTCTTCCCTCTCCTGATGCATGGCCGTAACCGAACACACCGCAGCAGGTGGAGCGCTGAGCTGGGACACCACCGCATTCTGCATCTGTAATATGCACACACCTGTGGAAAATGCAGACACAGAAAAATACAAAAAATTTTAGAGAAAAAAAATAGCTGTTTAACTTACACCACACACAACCAAAGGGACATTCATTTTTCCAATGGGAACATTTTTGTCGGGTATAAATGTCTGTAGTTTGGCTACACAGTTTATTAAAGACTTATTACTTATGATCAAAGCAGAGGTTGAACTTTCAAATAAAATAATCTAAACAGAACCAAAATTATAGGAAAATGTAAAAGGCAATATATTTTTTACCTATGTCAAATAAATTTTATCGAATCAAAAATGTCCCTGGTGAGGCACAATAGTTAAAAAATAAGAAGCTGTAAGTAGGCAGGCATTTTAGCTTGAGAAATAACTAAAATAATTCATCGATTATCAAAAAAGTTGCCAATTTTCTTTCGATTGACTAATGGTATAATCTCTAATCTAGTGTCAAATTTACCAAACGCAGAATTTGGAAGCCAATCAACATGGATTTTTTGATCCTTGAGTGCCAACTGACACTCAAACTTCACCAGGTAATTTACAGATACAGAGTACAGGTGAAGCTACATTAACAAGCCACAGCATTTGCTTGTGAATACAACATTTATAGAGGTAACCTAACCAACATGCATGAAAAAAGGGCTGTAAGACAAAAGTTGCTTTGCTGCATTCCTGTCCTGGGTTGAGTCTGGGTGGAGGTGTTGCAGCCACCTGAGATGACAGGGGCAGTGGTCTGAGGTGGAGTGGAGTTTGGCAGCCTCACACCATCATTTAAAGCTATGCTATTCAAAGACCATCACAAAGAATTTAGGTAAACTATCGCCAAATGAACGCGTTAACATTTAATCTGGCCATAATACACATTGATGTTAACAGTCTCACCTAACCCCAACGCTCCCAAATCCCTTTTGTTTGGATGCCCCTCAGTGTTTTCCTGTCCAAATGCCCGACGCTGTGTGCTGCGTGCTGCTATTTAATAACATTTCAGATTTAATTCATGCAATACTCACTGTTCTATGAAGGCAAGAAGCCTGCCGACACCACCCCTCCTGTCGACATTTCCAAAATGAAGGCAAAAACGGGATTATTGCCACATACTAGCGGAGAAGAGCAGGATCAGGGACCTTCTGTGACAGTTAAAATATCTGTCTGAATCCTGATCCGGAGTTAACGCGCATGCGCTGCAAGTGTGGCGAAATGCATCACGGCAGTCTGAGTCAGGAAATAGTGAGGAATTCAGACATTGATGGTTTCTTCATAAATTCACATAGATGTGCCTGTATTTCAAATGCTATGTTTATCTACATCTAATCACACTTAATATAAATCAGTTACTTTACTCCATCAATAGAAAGGAAACATGCTAGCTGTCGGTTACGCTCATTCTCGGACTTCTGGGACTTGTAGTTCTTACACGTAGCTGCTCTGCTAAGCTAAGCTACCCCTGCTCACCATGTGCAGCCTGCAATAACCGGGGGTACCAACTTTCCAACCTCAGGCCAGCAGTGTGCGGTGTTGTCAGTCATCATGTCATTTTGTTTTAACTTCGATGTTACAGCACAAACAACAAAGCCGGGCGACGTGGATGGAAATGAGTTGCACAACGGAAAGAAAGGCACTATTGCTAAAGCTGTGAGTAACATTAGCTCAGTAACATTGTGTTCTTCTAGGTAAAGTTACCCAAAGTACATTAAGCTTCCTCCGATTAGGGACTTCTACCAATCGACCTGAGCTCGTTATTTAGAAAGTAATGTAAATGCGCATGCAGTGGTGTGTATACTTTTCTGAGATCTTGGGGCAATGGGGACCCTCAGTAAGGCACTAGTAGATTGTATCAAAGATAGACGTAGTCTTCATGATGTCACCCATAGGTTTCTGATCAGCCATTATAACGTTAAAAGTAGGTGGTTCTGGCTGTTGCCCTTTTGACAGTGGTGCCCCACTCCCCCTAACATCCCTCTGTTCCAAAAATGGGCAATTGGGAGGGGCGTGTAATTGAACAGGTGAGCTATGTATACAAAAGAATAACTCCATGTAAAGCTGTCATGAACAGGGAAATAAGCTATAGAGACCAACACTTTTTGTTTTGTACCAGGTCGTGAATATGTTTAGTTCTGCTGTAAAATTTGACTTTTAAATTTGGGTGTCAATGAGGGTTGACTTATTGAGCAAGCCTCAAGATATCAGTTGAGGACCTGCATCCTTTGGCAGAACATCAGAACAAAACTACACATAAATAACTGAAGCTGAGATCCAAGGGGTTAACAAAACGTAGTTTATTAAACAGAATAATGAATTTTGAAAAATGTGATAATAAAGGAACTGATTGGGCTAAAACTCATCTGGTCGAATCATTGAAAAATAAACTAATGTATGACTTTATGAAGTGGCCACATTTTTAAATACAGAAATGTGGTTTTTACATTTAATTAAAAAAAAATCTATATCTAATATCGAAGAAGGGAGTTTAGACTATGATTTAATGGTATTGATTATGAGATTTCTATGAAGATAGACCTGTGTTCTGTTAGAAGATACAGGGAAAGATGATAGTAAACAGGACAAGAAAACGTCACAGACGCATCCCTCACTAATACACACACACACGACATTAATGCACATTTAATCATGTAATTTCCACTGAATAATTCCATCACAATTTAACAATGAAATATGACGACAGTTAGGTGTGCATCCACTAGAGAGCGTAGGTTGACAGTCTCCTCGCCCATCAGCCCTGACGTCACAGGGCGGCAGCTAGTCAATAAAAGGTCATGGCGGAAATCATACATGTTCAAACTGATAGTGGTCTGCGTGAGTTGTTAGTGTAATGTGCGACACCAAAGTTCAGAGGAATCAAAGGCATTTTTCATCTAAACTGTTGTGGTCTGTTGGGTGTGACTGCATAAACAGTTTGACCAACAATCCACATATGAAATTTGCAACAGTGTTTCAGTCACACAGTGAATCACATGGCTGATGTGTAACAGTCTCATGGCTAAGTTCATCAGCCAGTCATCCAGTCATCTTTTATTAGAGCATCTTTGTTTTAGAGGTAAAGGCATTATGTTACCATTAAAACATACAGAGTCAATGACAAATGAGGTAGATAACCTGTTGCATCATTGTAAACCAATTAACATTATATCAAACAGAGCCCCGTATACATTTGTTTGACTAGACTTTTCATGTTCATGGTGTCTTTACATCCTGAAGGATTACAGATCATTTGACCTCACAAATCAGAGCTGTGAACCCAAAGTCTCAAACAGCAGCAATTCAGCAAATCCACTGCGTGGTGTTAGCTGTAATATTAATTGTTATTTGAAAACATATACAATGTTTTTTTCCTTTCTTACCAAAACACTTGGAACAGACAACACAACATACGCAGACTGCCTCAGTTCATAAGAAATTCCTATGAAGGCCCAAAAGCACCATGATCATTTAAATGTGAACATATTTCTGCTATGAGTAGTTGCCGCCAGTGACACAGCCTCAGTGTTTTGCTGATTAATATATCTGTACTGCCAAATAAGCCTCAAGCTATTATATCATAACCTGAAGCCCTGAGGGAATACATTTGTTCTCTAACCATACACCCTGCTTTCTATTTTTCAGAGGGAAGCTGAAACCAAACCAGCGGAACCAGTAAAAGAGGCCAAAGAGCACCTTCCACTATCCGACCCACAGTTCCTCCTTCAGGATGCTGTCACTGAAACAGTTACCATAGGAACTCTCCCTCCTCTTCACTTCCTCAACGAGACAGTTTTTGAAAAGACGGCCTCGGAGAGAGAGGACGGAGAGAAAATTCTCTCTCGCACTGCAGAGCAGAGGTCCGATCTCATCTCTGGCGTGTACGAGGGAGGGCTGAAGGTGTGGGAGTGCACCTATGACCTTCTGGAGCTGATTGAGAAAGACGGAGAGACCTTTGGTGGGAGGGCAGTTTTGGATTTGGGCTGCGGTGCAGGGCTTTTGGGGATACTGGCTCTGCGGAGAGGAGCCAGGCAGGTCCACTTCCAAGATTATAACAGTACAGTTATTGAGCAGCTCACGATGCCAAATGTAATAGTAAACTGCCAAGAGGATGATGAGGTAGACAGTGATGATGACAAAGAAGGGAGGGGCGAGGGAAAAGTACAGGAGGAAGTTGGTTTTGAAAAACAAGAGGTAAAAGATGACAGACCACTTCCTAAGAAAAGAGCCATGGACCTATCCCAGCACCCGTTATTAGCCAAGTGTCGTTTTTTCTCTGGTGACTGGAGCACGTTTCTTGCTCTGGTGAAAAAGGAGGACCCACAACCCAAATACGACATTATATTCACCTCAGAGACTATCTACAACACCGCATACTACCCAGCGCTACATGAGAGCCTCCACAAACTGCTGGCACCTGATGGACTGGTCTACCTGTCCACCAAAACCCACTACTTTGGTGTAGGAGGGGGGCTGCACCTGTTTGAGACATTTGTGGAGGAGAAGGGGATTTTCTCTTTGGATCACCTGTGGGATGGGGAAGAAGGACTTCAAAGACATGTTGTAGTCCTGCGTTTTAAAGAGGCTTAAAGCTCTTGAATAAGTAAAATAATTCTAGGTGTGATATGCAGCTTTTATAGAAATAAAACCGCAGTTTAAGGGAAATAAAAAATATCAGGATTTTGTTTCCACTAAAAGCTTTTAAGTTGTATGTTACAGCAGCTGTAATAAAATATGCAGTCTGATCTCCTCTATGTGCTCTTTTGTTACCTATACCTTCTTTCACTTCCTATATAGAAATTTGAATATGTCTGCCAGTAAGAGAAGTGCAGTTGAAAGGGGCTGTTACAGGTCTTTAGATGCATGGGGAGGAAAGAAAGGAAATGGGCTCAGTGACCTTTGCAAGTGATTTCCCCAGTGTTCAAACAGCAGCATGAAAGCCAGGCTTGTTTCTGAAGTCCGGCGCAAAATGTCAATTGCAACTTATCCCACCAGCCCAAGGATGTAGTTTGAAAGTGGATTCTAGAGTCACTGCACATCAATGGTGGGACACTGTGGGGTCTCTCATTCAAGTAATGGCTCCTCTCGATTCTGTCGGTTTTTACCTTCAGTTAATGTCACTATACGTAATCTGGGTGCGCTCCATTGCACAACAAAGACATGACACATTACTATGAGTATGTACATCCAGGAAATATGTGCAAATTCACATCCAAGAACAGAGAGGGAACTATGCTGTATTTTCCCAACACTATGTGGATTCCCCTTTCAGTCAACATCAAGGAAATCAGCTGAATTACTCTGACAGGGCTTTTTCTCTGAGGAAGTATGCATGAAATACAAACTAGTTTCTCGTACTTGAAGTGACTAGGTAAAGATGAGGAAATTGGGGTTTTCACAAGATCGCTGAACAACATAACTGTTTAATATAGTACTGTCAGCTGTTTAATGACTGGAGTCCTGTCATGTTCAGCTGATTGAACACAATCAGTATCACATCCACGTCATGTTTGACTATGAAAAGAGAGCAAACAAAGTTATTTTTGGAAGCCTGTGTTATTGCATACACCTCACCTGAATAAATGACTACACAGCTACACAAATATGAATCAATCTCATCATAAACATGTCCATGACGCAAGTGGTAGCAGTGCCCTTTTGATAAATATTATTTAGCAAAGATAAAACACTTTTCTAGGAAACATGGTGTCACCAGCTCAAACATGACTGTGCATTTCAACACCCACAGTGTGGGGATAGAGTTTCCACTTAGCTATCATGTAAATGTACTGTAGTGTTAAACACTATTTCACTCTTACGCTCACACAAAACACCAAACAGGGTTTCTGTTTGCATATGCCTGAGCAGCCAGCGAGCTTCCAGTGTGTCCGCTTCGTCATCGACTCTCATCTCGACAGCTGTTCATGGCCTGTGGGGGAATTCCTGGTTCCTCGAGTAGACGCAGCCTTTCCCCTGCTTACTTTATGGGAACAGGGGGCAGGGCCAGTCAGATGGTTTTCCTCAGAAACTATTATGTGTTGATTCACTGTGAGGGGGCGTGCTGTTCACCACTCCCACTGTTTCCTTCTTACTGGGAAGTGACAGTCAGGCTTACCGAACGGAGGGAGCGTATGAAAAACAGATAAAGAGGAGGGGAGGGAGGCTGATGGTGATGTGAAAGGTGGTGATATTTAAGGTTCTTTGCTCTGAATGTCAGACAGTACGCTGAATCCTTCCTTGGGACTTGGAGGACATGGGAGAGTGAGCAGAACATGCAGGTGAACTGGCTCTCTGTATGTTCATTCAGTTTGGAGAGACTTGCTGCTGATTCAACGCTGAAACATCCTTTTGTTGAGATGGGACTGCTCAAGAGTGTTGACCCTGCAGGAGCGCAGTGCTTGGAAGCCTTTATGAGGAGATGTATTTCAAGACACGGAGAGAAACGTTTCAGTGAATGACTTGGGTAAGTATATAGGTAGAAAACTGGTCATATTATGGTAATGAAAAAGAGAAAGTCTTGACACATTTTATCTAAAATTGTCAGAAATACTTACAACACGACAAGCTACAACTTTCAACATGTTTCAAGTTGTGAAATGTTTTAACTAAAGTAGAAGAGAGTTCTCATAAACGACTTCCACATTTTCTCAGCAGTATCAGATGAGGAGTGTTAATGCTGTCATGCTATGTTAATGAAGTGTGAGAGCTGTTTAAACTAGTGCAGGCTGTACCACTGAGTTCATGTCCTCAGAGGGGAATTCTTTTCTAGTAACAGGCCGTAGAACCGGTTGTTTCCCAGTCCAACTGCCAGAAAGATAGGAGCTTCCTGAACGTGTTCAGGTGTGGCCTTCCTCAGAAAGTTCATTGTACTGTATCACACGTATCCTAAAAGAATGTACATTCATGCTGACTGAACCCGAGAGATAACATTGAGGAATAATCTCACTGTACTGTCACTGTCAATATTGACTTCAGGCTTTGAATGAGCTGTTTTTTTTAGAAGAAGGAAGAGATCCTGTAAAACAACAGTTAATATCAAACTTGCTTTAGAGGGTTCAAAGTTACTTGACCAACAGTAAGTCAGTATCCACATTGTCCCAGAGTTCTTTTCCTGGGAGTGTACGGCCATAAATGATGAGTCATTTCATGCCTCGACCAGAGCACTATCACCATGATCTGATTCAGTGCTTGCATCAGCCCAGTGGACAGACTTTCATTTCAGTGGTTAAGAAGCATTTCCAGGAATACTTAGGTTAAGATGGTTGGATTTCGTCAGACAATCCTCAAACTCTCCATAGGCTTTGTCTAACCACAGCACTGGATCCATTCAGTCATCAAGACATTAGAGGTTTGTTTTCCATTATTTCTCGTACATAAAATGCCTTTCAATTTGCTGCCAATGTATGAAAAAATCTGTTTTAAATCGCGTATTGCACTGCTGTAAAATACCGTACAACATAACTATGATTGATCACTAGCTTGGCTTCCTCTGTAATATCCTCTTGCTCAATCTTCCAAAGAAAGGAGTAGAGCTTACGTTGTCATGTCATCATCACCTCCTTTTTCTTGAGAACAGGAAAGGTTATGGATGACTTAACCTCAGCGTGCTGCTCAACATCTTTTTGAGTATTTTAAACTACTTTTTTTTGCTGTTTAATTGATTATAAAGTGATTTATTGAAGTGAGTTTTTTTTTTAAATAGCATTGTGTCATATGATTAAGCCTTTCAAGGATCATTCAAGGCTCCTGAGGACCAAGTTTGATAAGTGCTGTACTATGAGAACTGAATTCCATAGATGGTGGCGTCTACAGGTGTCGTCTATGGGCTCAGTTCTTTTGGTACGGTACAGCTTTGTCAGCCTTACTGCGCAGCACCAGAGAGCGGAAATCATGACCATTAGAAAGCGTGAATACTTGTGTGGTTTTCATTCATTTCATGAAGTTTTCGCAATACTTTCATTTTCATATTTTCATGTACATTCAGTTTCCAAATGATGAATGGGGAGTTAATGTAGGTTTACAGTGAATACAATAAAAACGTGTAAATTACTGAACGGATTTCATCAAACATGTTGTGTATTGTTAATAAAGTAAATGGAAGTTAATAAATCTCTTCTCTACTTGTTTGAATTTTAAAATATTGCAAAATTAAAGTAATAAAGTACAAAGAGTGAGAGCATTTAAGGACAAAGATTTTCAAAAGTACAAGGGCTGCTACACCACATACAGCCCACAGCAACTGCACAGACCTTTTTTTTTTCCAGTTCTTATCTCAGCTCTAGTTCCATAAAAATCTGCAGCCATGGTGATGGCAGTTAGCTAGATTAGCTATAAACAATATGATTAGATACAGCAGCCAACGTCCTTTTCAATTACAATATCATGGGAATCTAGCAACATTTCCAGCAGCCACAATTGAAGTATTAACTAAAAACAGCATGTTGTTATATGAACTATGAGAAATGAAATCCCAGATAGTTGCAGTACACCATCACTAATTTAAAGCAGATTTTTTTTGGCACCTGTAGTGTCTAAGATATGTCATGCACTGTACACAGGGCCCTCCTGATAAACTCTGTATTTACACGCATATCTCCCCTGTGGATGAAACAACATTGTGGGATAAAGGGTTCATAGTCGTGGTTGCATTCTTCTCCATCCTGGTTTCCTTATAAGTTCCTGCCTCTAGGCTCCAGGTGTGGCTGTGTGTACTCTGTGGTATGATAGGCAGAGAAGGGTGACTGCTATTGTACCGCTGCATGTTTTTAGAGTGAGGGAACGAGTTGGCTGATAAAACACTATGCTTCATAACCATGGCTCTACTCTTGCATTCAGTATTGTGGAAAGAATCGACAATGCCTTGATTACTGGGGGGAAATGCAGTTTTTTTTTTCTCATGATAAATCTTTGATAATGCATCAAATTGTTTTTCTGAAATAAATGATTTCAATTATACAAATTGCAACTCCTTCCTTGTTATTACTCATTTGGGATATAATAGGTTGTAAAGATACATCGCCTCTCATGACAACATTTTCTATTTCTCTTTAAACAGATTTAAGGTTCTCAATTCAAAGAATGTGCTATACAGTATATAGATGAACATATACATATACATTTACTCAAGTTTTTTTTACTTAAGTACAGGCCTGAGGTGATTGTGCTTTACTTTGTAGTTACCTCACTGCATTTCAGAAGGAAATGACTAACCTTTGACTTGCTGATTAGAAATCTGATTACTTTTATTGAGTCAGTTCACAAAACATTATGCATTGTGACATTATAGATTTAACAACCCATAAGGAGCTGGTTGAGTTAGCTTCAGGTCAACAAACTACAATATTACAATGGTGCTTACATGTTAATGCATCAGTATTTACAATTGAATATACAATAGTGTAACATAGCCTTATAGTACACAGTAGCATAGGCAAAACTCCTTTTTTTAATGAATAGTAATGAATAATTTATATACCCTTTTCTTTATAAAACCTAAGTACTTTTACTTTTTCAGATGGAGAGTAATTACAGGTATATTACGAAAAACAGTATGAGAAAAATTATATGTTTTTATAACAATAACGTATGCAAACATGTTTTACTAGAAACCCAAATTACATGAATGAACCTCTGAAGACCCATTTGGCCCATATGTCCGTCATTTGGCCCCTGAAAAACTTGTGAGCGACGATCCAAAAATCACATCTGCCTGCTGTTTGATTGACAGTGTATCAGCCATTCACAATCGCCAACAAATCAACACTAACCTAAAACCTTATTCCTTATTGGCCTTTACTAGGTGTCAATCGCATACGTCACGATCCCTCTCCAACTAATGGTGAGGTAGTTTTTTGTAAGGATGAGCAACAGGCTGTGCCCCTGCTGAGTGTAGCTCAGCGGTCGGGATAAAACGGTTTTTAGTCGGTAAACATTTGTAGTGGGAAGCCTTTATGTTTTAGGGTTGGCTCGTGTTGGTTGAAGTGGAGGTAGACAGCAGGAGATAACTGCACATACGTTGTTTTTCTAAAGAATAACCAGGTTTGATCGAGGCCGTGGCATGGATGAGGTACGGCCTACCAGTGGTGCTCAAGCCCACGGACTGGTGCCGCTGTTTCCTCCAGGACTGCAGGCTATCTACGGGGAATGCCGGCGACTTTACCCTGAACAGGCCAACCCGCTTCAAGTTACAGCCATTGTAAAATATTGGTAGGTAACTTATTTTGTTGTTGCTGGTCTGACAAATGTGTTGATCCAAAGGTTGTGGAACAAGTTTATGTAGTGATGGCTAGACGTTTAGCTGCTAAGCTAACCTTCAGCTAGTTCACTAAGGTCCAGTCCAGGAGCCATACTGTACGCAACTGCTGATGTTACTTTGTTTTGAAGAGTTTGACGAGTCACTACAGAGCTATACTACCGTTATTACAACTTCTCGTTTTAAATATGGCTGACTACTTTTACAGAAGTTATGATCTAGCAGCTAAGTTAACGGTAACTGTCTTTACTTAGGCTGAAAAGTAAACACACCGACTACAACTTTTGACATGGTGGTTTTCACTGTTTGCTCCTCACAGGTTAGGAGGACCTGACCCGTTAGACTACATCAGTATGTATAGGAGTACGGGCTGTCCTGCTCAGGACATCCAGGAGCATTGGCACTATGTCAGCTTTGGACTGAGTGACCTGTATGGGGATAATAGGGTTCATGAGTAAGTATGCTAATGCAAATACTTGACTTCCTGTTAAGATCATTTCAGCACATGTTTCATGGGATTGCTGACAAGCTTTCTTGATCTGTTTCACTTTCATGTAATTCATTTTACTTTGCATAAACCTAGGAAATCTGCACATCATATCAAGCCTGTCTAAATGTGCCAATGCACTTAAGCACTTAACACAAAGACCACCCACTTTTTAAGTCAAGCATTCTGGTTTTCAAAACCCCCCATGTGTATAAGACATTAATAGTAGTTCAGCTCTTGATGTTTTGATGACAGTTTCTTATTGTGTGCATTAGATTCACAGGGGCAGACGGACCCAGTGGGTTTGGTTTTGAGCTCACCTTTAGACTCAAAAGGGAGACAGGCGAGACGGCACCACCGACCTGGCCAGCTGAACTCATGCAAGGCTTGGCTCGCTATGTGTTCCAGTCAGGTAAGATCACGATCTATAGAGGAGTATTAAACAAATCACGCGATGGTGAACCTTTTGCATCTATGCATGGAGTGGGGTTCACCTTAAAACACCTCCAGTTCAAGGCAAGCCAGTTAGTCACAGTTAATTTTAATGGGAATTGGTAATAGACAGTTTTGCAGTAATAGAGATTAAGTTTTAGCTGTTAAAGTTAAAGTCACAATAAGTTGGATTTTCCTAAAAAAACAATGTATATCTACAGAGTTGCTTCCCTCTGCCTGTAATTTCTCTTTTGTTTTTTCTGTGTTTGGGATGTGTGTCAGCCGTTGTGTGCAGGGTGTGTGCTAGACTCTTTGAAAACTTAGTGACAGGGCGCCAGATCTTAAGCTGCATCCAACAGGAAGCTATGAAAATGGCAGACTTGGCGCCAAAATAAGCAAATATAAGGAGATAAAATGCCAGGATTACAAAGCTCATTCCAAAACGAGAGTAAAATCGGGGTTAGTTTCATCCGCTGGCGAGCACTGCAGAGAGGAAGCGAATGCTTCTGATGTTATTGAGCTGATGGGGAGGTGCAGCTTTGAATGTTTGTTTACAAATTGCAACAAACAAATCTTACTCGTTTTGTGCCTTTTAAATGTTATATGTTATTTGGCATATCACAATGTTCCAAAAAGTTGGGATGTTGTCTAAAACGTGAATGCGATGATTTGCTAATCCCTTGTGACAAATATTCAATTGAAAGCTGAATAAACACAATATAAGTTATGTTCAAACTGCTAAACCTTCACTTTTGTGAATAAACTCTGAATTTTGAATTGATGCATTCTGTTTTTAAAGAAGCGTCCCAACTTTTTTGGAAGCAGGGTTAAATGAGAAACTGATTAAACCCAAAACATTGTTAGTTCTAGTGCTACATTTTTCATCCTTCCCTGTATAATGTGTGGCAAATTATTGGTTGTTTTTTAACACACTTTGTGAATTGTCTAGTAAATGATTTATCTGCACAGGTTTGATTGAACAACCCTTTTTTTGGCTGCTGTTGGCATGCGTCCTCGTCACGTCTTTGTGAATGTGAAGAATGTGTTCTTTGTAAAGGTAGCTTGTAATTCCTGTGATATATTCAAACATGCAAGAATAGAGGAGTTTGCTGCAGGCAGCAGTCGTTGGTTTAGCACACATTATTTGTGTTTGTTGGAGCTCTGGGTACTGACAGGAAGTCTAATTTCCCCTTTCTTTCCATTCACAATTTTAATAGGATTGTTTTCTCAAATGGCAAACAAGTCCGTTGCGGTAGTGTGTGAATGTATACCCTGGGTGAAGTCTGTATATACTGGGCTGCTACGTTCTATAAATCCTTCAGTAGTGTCTCATAATGTGCACAAGAAAGTTTGGTTTAGAGGGGAGGGGGCATTTAAAAGCCGTGAAAGAGAAGAAGGCTATTCTCTCCAGGCTCCCCTCTCCGCACCACCCAGCCCTTCTCTGCTATCCAGCTGGGGTCAATTTGCGCGTGGGTGGGCCGGGCTCCTAAGCTAAGTGAATGCTGATTCCTGGCCATCTTCCCCTTGCTTTTCTCCTGCAGCAAATCTGGACTGGGTGCATATTACCTCCCAAGCAGACGGATTCCTGAGATGGAAATTTCGTTTTTAAGTTTTTTTTTCTTGGCATATTGGGTTCTCGATTTCTCTCTCCCTCACTCACTCTTATTCTCTCGTTGATCTGTGTCCCCTCTATTCCTGTAACTGCAACTTTCCCTCAGCAGTAATGTACCACCACGTAATAAAAAAATAGGTAAATTGGACTGCTTCACATTTGTGGCTGAAGGTACAGGCTTAAATGCACTCTGCAGACTAATGCTCAGAGTGTGTATTACTTCATGTTTTTCCCCTGCTTTAAAATTTAATGTCTCCTTTTGTTGTCTCTTTTTGCAGAAAACACATTTTGTAGTGGCGATCATGTATCGTGGCACAGTCCACTAGACAACAGTGAATCTCGTATCCAGCATATGTTGCTTACAGAAGACCCACAGATGCAACCAGTTCAAACACCCTTTGGCGCAGTGAGCTTTCTCCAGGTGAGTTCAAATATGTGATGTTCACATAGTTTAAATAGCTTCACATCAAGCACTTTTTGGAAAACAATTTTCTACTAGAGGATAGTAATAGCGGTCTTACAAAGTGCTCAGAAGGTAGCAGAATTATATACCACAGCTTTCTTCTCTTTGCACTGTTTCCCATAGATTGTGGGTGTATGTACAGAGGAGCTACAGGCGGCACAGCAGTGGAACGGCCAGGGCATCCTGGAGCTGATGCGTGGGGTCAGAGTGTAAGTACAACTGTGCATCAGTTTAAGATTTTCAAAGCGTCCCAATTATTTTGGGTTGTAGACGACTTATCTTTTGTAAACACCAGTCATTGAACTGAAACCAGTAAGCGCTGCTGCATCAATGCCATGCCAGTGAATCAAATGTATAGTCCCGTTTGAGAAAAACATTGAGTAGCAAGTGAAGCATTTAGTTGCTTGTTTATCTATTAACTTTGTGTTAAACTTGATTAATGTTAATGGTTAATCCTGTTTGAGACTAATGTTGATGATTGCCCTGTGTACAGAGCTGGTGGCCCCTGGCTAATCACAGACATGAGGAGAGGGGAGACCATTTTTGACATTGACCCACACCTACAAGTAAGGCTTTATTAAGTTCTGCAAGCTCTGCAAAGTGAACTTTATTGTTCCTGTATTTATAATGTGAGATAAAGGGCAGTCTCATTTTACATTTATATGTATATAATTGATTGTGTAACATCGTTGTAAGCCACTGTTTTAATGTGCAAATGTGTTGCTGTGATGGGCTATGATTGGAATGGTTGCAACGGTGGAAATAAAGTGTAGAGTTCAGTTGAAAGTGACCCAAAGTAAACTGATTTTCCATATATAAAGATATAAATAGATAAATAAAGGACATTTATAGCTGGCAGCGCCGACTGGGACTAGCCTGGAACAGGTTTCAGATTTGTCCTGGATATCAGAAGCAAGGTGACCCTCACATATACAAGACACTTTGAAGGGAACCCTTTTAAGTTAATGTAGTGTTGTTTGACTGCTGCTTCCACAGGATGTTGCTCTGACAGTATTTAGTGCCCCCTGTTGGCCCAGAAATCTTTATGCAGTGTCATGTAATTTCAGAAATTGTTAACTTTATGTGAGTTTAATGTGAGCTAGTGTTGATGATTGCGTATATTTCTTGCTCATCTAAGCAGGAGAGAGTAGACCAGGGTATTGAGACAGAGGGTTCTAACCTGAGTGGGGTCAGCGCCAAGTGTGTGTGGGACGATCTGAGTCGACCGCCAGAGGACGAGGAGGACAGCCGATCCATCTGTATAGGATCACAGCCGCGGAGGCTGTCAGACAAAGGTATGCCAAGTCCTAAAGGAGTTAAAGGAGCAGATCCTCTAATTAAGACCAAGCAGATTCAAGTATGCTAAACCAATCTTTACACGACAGTTCTGGTTTCATGCTGTCAGCAACGCATGATGGGATAATTCCATGTTGATCTTTGGCTGTGTGTTGACAGACACGGAGCAGATCAGGGAGACCCTGAGAAAAGGACTGGAGTTTAACAGCAAGGCAGCGCTACCACCCATCAGCAGCCAGAGACAGGGCCATGAGAGACCTCAGTGAGTGTTCCTCCCACACACCAACATGGGTTCAGCTCAGCACAAGGGTTGTGTCAGGATAACTCTTCGCTTTGCCGTGTGCAATGACTCACAGCCAACTAACATCTGACCTGTTATCACCATTGTTTCTTCGCTACCTGCATCATAGGGGCGTTTGTCACTAATTTGTTGCTATTTTTCTTTGGAAGTTGCTGCATCCTGTGAAGTCTCCTAATCACTCCTAAGAAAAGAGTTGTGAAATCTGTGTCTGTACATTTCCAAGGAACTGCCATTTCCTTCGCCTACAGCCATTCCCTCATTCCTGATTGTACCATATCAAACTTCCGCACTTATGTTTGCCTTCCACTCTTTCTTTTCTCTTCTCTGCCTGTTTCTTAGGAGTCGGAAGGACAGTTTGGAGAGTGAGAGCTCAGCAGCCATTGTTCCTCATGAGCTGGTCCGAACACGACAGTTGGAGAGCGTCCATCTGAAATTCAACCAAGAGTCAGGCACTCTGCTGCCCCTCTGCCTGCGGTACCGCACCATTTTCTCTTCTACTCCCACACACAATATTTATCCTTTTGGAATGAAAGACAGATTAAAAAAAAATAGTCCAAACATTCTTGTTGGATGGGTGTGGCAGAATGTGTTAACCCTGTGAACACCGAGCACTTTCGGGGCGTTTTTTTCTCCTGTTCCTTTTTACTCACTGTAAGATAATCTATAAATCCTGATCCTCTATAGATGTAAACAGCACAATCAAGGCTAGATGTAAGGGGAATATTGGACATAAATGTAAAATTTTAGAATTCATTAAAGGTGACAAACCTGAAGCTGATAACTATCTTGGCTTGGTTTTCACCTTTTATACGTTTCATCTTTTCTTAAAACAAAATACCACACATTACTGTTCAGTTGGAGCTGTAAGGTTTTAGAAATGCTCCTCTGGTGATGCGCCTCTGCACAGACCGGAGACAAACCTGCCTTATGTCATCTCTTTCTGAAGAAAGACCAAGGTTTTCTGTGAGAGAGGGAGAGATGTTCCTGCAGTTATGAGTGAGAACACGATGTGAAGGGCTTAATGATGCGATAATGCCATGAGGTGTGATTACATCAAATGTTGCCCACAAGCTATGTGACTTTTAATATCCAGAAAGGTTGTGAAAATAGGTGGGCTTTTCACACTAAGCAACCGACCCAAGTTGAAATGTCTCTGCATATTACTGATGGGTTGTATGGAAAATGTTACTACCTAAAGGGTGATATCACTTTTTGATTTGGTCACTAAGCCAATATGTTTCTACCATTGGAGTTTACATATGGCAGTTGAATGATCAGAACAAATGCAGATGCAAATAATGTATTTGCATCTGCATTTCTGTTGTTGCTCAAATAAATAATAATGTACTGAATATATTACAGGGGCCGGTTGCTGCACGGGAGACACTTCACTTACAAGAGTATCAACGGAGACACAGCCATTACATTTGTGTCTACGGGAGTTGAAGGAGCTTTTGCTACTGAGGAGCATCCATATGCAGCCCATGGCCCCTGGCTTCAGGTATACACATACAGAAGGAGACTAACACACAAACTGAAGGTTTCCATATGATATTTTTTATATTAATTCATTTATTTGACTTTATTCTCTACCTGTATAGATACTGTTGACTGAAGAGTTTGTGGAGCAAATGCTTGGGGATTTACAGGAACTTAACACTCGTGAGGAGGTATGCGAAACCCCCTGGATTTTAACTTTTATTTTCAGTTTGGTTTTGTTCAACTGCCAGTTTTACCTTGTTTATGCTTTCTCCCTGTGTAGACGAAGTTACCAAAGGAGTACAGCTGGCCAGAAAAGAAGCTGAAGATCTCTGTTCTACCAGACTCTGTGTTTGATAATCCACTCCAATGAGACAGAGACACTTGAACACTAGAAAAACACTCCCAACCGAAACACCTGTAGACACACACGTTCAGAGTGAACCACCATGAACAGGAGACCTCCCAGAGCAGGCAGCGACCCGGAGCTGTGAGGGCTGTTGCTCCCACAGCGGCCTCCCAGAGACTGTTACACTCCTGAAAATGATCTGAGGGATGATTTAAACACTTTTGACTGTTACTGCATTCTCAGACTAGCCCCACTGTTTACAACATTTCTCTGTATGCTTTTGAGAAAGTCAAACCAGCCTGTCCAGATGGTTGACCTGTGAGAACAATCATTATAGGTGACACACTCGCTGTAGGGCAAAACAGGATGTTGTCATTCCTCCAGTTAGGCCTGCCAAGGTCTGAGGTCCAAAATATATACGTCACTAATACAGCTGAGAACGATGCATCCTGTGATCACCAGACATGGTGTCTGAAGTGATAACTGCGTTGCTGTTCTCGAAAACAGGTCTATTTATTCCACTCGCCTTAGAAAGGACGGAAAAGTCACACGTTGAACCTTTTTATCAGTGTTTCTTTCAATTGAGTTCATGTGTATAGTATTTACAAATGCTGGACATTTTTATGTGTTTGTGGTCATACCAAAGTTTTAACTGTTGGCAGTCCGCTGCCAATACCGTCTGTGTGTCAAATGTGTCATGAGTCTGTAATAATGACACAACGAGCTGAGCTATGATTATCTAATATTCACTGCCTGTTTGTGTGGGATAATCAAACAATGACCTGACCTGTTTTCTTAGGTATCTGGCAAATGCTGCAGGTATAACCACCTTTTCTCCCCTGTGCCAAGAACCTGACTCCAGTATTGAATAACATTTTTTTCTCACGCATTGATGATGTGTGTCTTAAAGCTATGAAATTAATTACTTTAAGTCCGTTGTAAATGTTCTGAGACTGGGAATCCGTGTCCTCTCTCTCGCTCTCGAGTGTTTTCTCCAGTGGCCACATAAACATGAATTGTGTCTTGTTATTTTTATTAGTAGGACCTGCTTGAAAAATGAGTCGGAGTAAAATTCCTCAGTGCCTTGTGTTGAAAAGGACCACATATTCTCTGTTGACTCTTAATGCTGCCCACAGCTCCTAGGTTGTTAAAGAGAGATGAATCTGACCTTCAGGGCTGCTGCGTTCAGTCTTTTTCTGATACCCTCATTCCATTTAAACACAGAAACAGAGAGAAAAAAAGACTACTTTTACTACAGTGTCTTCTTACAGAAATGTACTCCTATACAACATGTGATGGCATCTTATTTTTGTTTGTCTTTTTCTATTCAGAGTGACAGATTTAAAGTTTAGACATTGTTGCTACGGTATTTTGTAATTACTATGTTATGACTGAACTGCCTGATTGTAATCCCAAGTGCATTAAATCGTGTAGGTATTTACACAAATAAAGCTGGAACACTAATGCTGATTTGCTGATTTTTTTGCATGTAAATGTTTCTATCCATGTGTTTTTCTCATAAATTGATGATACCATGCAGTGTCACCATGGTGGCTGTCATCAGATTATATTTAACTGCAATGCACAGAATACAAATATGGAATAAACAGTAAGAGGTATGAATACACTAGAAATGTACGGTATTAACAGTAATAAGTATATGACAAGTATGTCTAATATATACAGTAGAACATAGTAAGCAGTTCAGGTAAGTATAGAGTTGATGTACACGCTGTGCTAATAATAAACATATACTGAATAACAGCTGGAGGTATGTTATAAATAGCGTTTACGGAATGTACAATATATATCATGGTATATAAATACCCAATAGGCCAGTACACTGTGATCTGTAATATAAATGGATAGGTGTGTGGGCACATGTGATGTATTAACAGTATAATATGTTGAGACACACTGAATTATACTGTGCTTTTCTTCATCCCTATTAATGCATATAATCCTGGGATGGTGACTATCTAATGAATAATACAGTACCATGATTTGATTTGATTTTAAATGAATGACAATAATAAGCAAAAATGGTTTATGAATATATAATATAATGGTTCGCAGGCCTAATTTATGTCTTAGATTCTGATTTTGCTTATACTTGTGTGATTTTCTTTTTAAATACAAATTTAATGAATATTGTTGTGAGTTTAAGATCCAAGAGTTTAAATGCCAACAACTGCCTCTTGCCATGGATGGATTACTGAATGGGCATACCAAGCAAAAGCCCATCGACCCGCAGTGCCAGTGGCCCAATGATCAGCATAATCTCCCTCAAAAAGACATGTACTGACCATGGAGAGATATGAAATTACCACAAACAAATATAAAATTACTAAAAAAGAGGCACAAAGCAACCATAAATGATCACGCATTAACTATAAAAGAGGCTAAACCACAAAGAGACAAAAAAAAGATCAAACTGTGACACAAATGAACACAAAGAGATGCTAAACCAGAGAGAGATGTATAATGACAACAAAGAGGCGCAAAACAAAACTAACAAATACAAATACAAATAGAAAAATCACAAAGTCTTGCTTCTACGTAGGAAAGATGGTGGGGCCTTTTACAAGTCTGTGCTCAGGGGCCCAAAGTCTGATGCCACATATAAGTGTTATGCACATGATAATAATAACTTAAATACTAATAAAATACAAATTTGGCTGTGAAAAATAATGTCTGGTGCTGGCCCACCTTATATGGTATGGAGTTATATTAATGTTGGTCTTAAATGTAGAACCTGGCAACCCAAAATGTGTTTTTAATTTATAAAGCATTATTTAACCATTTATACCAGCCACTGATGAGGCCATTGGGTACAACCAACCAAACAGGCCTATAGTCTACCTCACCCTGTAATGGGCCCCTCGGGGCCACTGTCGGACCCAGTCATGACTCCACTTAAGGAAACCAGTTTTGCAAAGGCTGACAGGTCACAAACACACATGTCCCCTGGTCATTTACAATGTCTCCGGTAGAGTTTGCTGTGGCCGTTTCCCTGCCTTCCTCCTCTCGGCTCCTCCCCGTCTATGTATCAACTCTGACGGGTCACGTTATCGGAGGGGGGCAGTCGGTGTGAAAGCACTGAGCTCCCGACCGACGAGTCACAGTGAGTCCGCCTGCACTTACCATTAAATATTAGTCAAAGAGTTGATGGGAAAGCGAAACCAGCCGAATTACAGCCGGGAATCTTTATAAAATCCCGGCGCTGAGCGGTACCGCGGACGGACGGCTGTAATCTAACCGGAGGACCTGGATCTCATCGCGGGCTGGATGCGAAGCTCCACGGCATTATAGGTGCACCGGAGTCTGCCGACGACATGGAAAATAAATAGTTGGTAACGCTGCTTTTCTTCGATAACAATACATCTCATGTGTTACATTAGATCACTATAACGCTTTATTGGCAATGTGAACGAGTGTCTTCGCGTTAAAATCAAATGTCAGTGTAGCACAGTGTGACATTTTATTAGTCCCGTTTCCAGTGTGATTCAGTAGCAAGTTGTCACTTGCTTTCAAACGCCACAGCTTGTACCGTCCTGTCGTGAATTCCCCGATGGAAATTCACAAACCAAATGTTACACTGTTATTGTACGTAATGGGATTTTTGTTATTGGGATAATAGTTTTGTATGTGTTGTCGAAGTTTTACCGTGGCTGCACTTTGTTGGAAACTGACCTGTTTCTTTTAATAATAACAAATGTGTTTGTGCTGCACTTTTCAAGCTTTCCATTAACAGCATTAAACATATAAAACATACTAAATATAGAAAGAAAAACTCAAGATCAATAAACAGTATATATTTAGAAATAAATCTTTCAAAGTGTAGAATTAATGAAATAAACTTAAAATCAGCTAGTCGCACATCAAAGCTGTATTGTTGTAACACATACGATAGTAATAATGTTAATAAGTTGTCTGTTCAATTGGGTCATAAGACAGGATTTATAAAGTAGTTCAGCTGCTTCCTGCTAATGCTCAATCTGTGAATTGTTGTACCTGTATACTCTTCTTATTCATTGACCTCAAAAGAATTTCTCCACCTGTGGGTTTGCATGTCCCACATTTTTCTGTGTCCTTTGAACAATGTGCAAGTCAAGTGCAGATATGACTGTGGCAGGTTTTATTTTCATGAGGGTATTTCTGTCTATATTAAAGAAAATAAAAGCACCCTGTAGAAAGCTGTATTCCATTTTGGGAAATTAAATCTCAGTTTTGCTCTTTTCAGTCAGTTTAGATCCAGCTGAAGTCATGGATGAAAGTTGGAAAAACTGCTTCGAAGAGGAGCTTCTGTGTCCCATTTGCCTGAATGTTTTTGACGAACCCATCCAGCTGCCATGCAAGCACAACTTCTGCAAAGGTTGCATCTCTGAGGCTTGGGCCAAAGACAGCGCTGCGGTCCGCTGTCCCGAATGCAACCATGACTACGAGCAGAAACCCACACTGGAGAAAAACTTTAAGCTCGCCAACATAGTGAAGCGCTTTAACGCACTGAACACTGAGAAAGTCCCTGCTGTGCTGCACTGTGTCCTCTGCAGACGAGGCCCCCCGCTGCCTGTGCGGAAGGTCTGTCTGCGCTGTAAGGAGCCCTGCTGCCAAACTCATATCCAGACGCACCTACAGCAGCCATGTGCGGCCCCGGGACACCTGTTAGTTGACGCTGAGGAGCTCAGCGCTTGGACCTGTCCCAGTCATGAGGAGTACAGGCTGCTCCACTGTGAGGAGGAGCAGGTGGCTCTGTGTCCATTCTGCTGCATCTCTCACTGCACTAACCAAAGACACACAGTCTGCGAAGTGGATACGCAACGCATACAAATGCAGGTACATAAATCGCACCCATATGTACTCTCTTACTCACCCATTCACTTAAAACTGTCATCTGACTGGCAAAAGATTTGATAAATGCACTTTCTTCCATGGATTCTTCTTTGAATTTAAAGCAAGCAGACATTTCTTCCTCTTCATCAGTCTATAAAGACCTCCTCTCTTTGCCTTTCTTTAATCTTATCTGATGTGAAAGGACTGGACAGGTGAAAGCCACCCCTCAGGGTAGACGATAGCACATGCACACACATGCAGGCATACATCCCACACACAGCTTTTAACCTTGATCAAACCACCCATTCCACACTGCCACGCCTTCACATTAGCCGCCCTGTGCCCTCGGGTAAGTGCTGTGATGCAATCTGCATCCACCGGAAATGATGACCCCTGTGCAGTGGGGGTGGATCCACATGGAGTTTGTTTGTGTTAGCTACCATGATCAGTTTCAGGATTTATTCAGGAGGGAATGCACACTGGCAGTGCTTTAGAGGCTGATAATGAAATGACATGCTGGGTTTTTCTGAAGGAAATGTGGTGATTTGTGAAAATCTTTACAGGCCCATACGTTCATAACTACAGGGTCTGTACAAAGTCTTGCTACATTTTATCGTGATGTTTTCAAGGTTATAAATAATGCTTGAAATTGAATATATTTCTTGAAAAAGACTTGGTTTTCAACATAATCTGGTGCTTCATCTACACAACAACTCATGGAAACCAGAAATCTTTGAATATTTCATAGGAAACAATTAAGGATGCATCGATCTGACCTTTTCCCAGGTACGCCAGATATTTATGCCGATACCTGAACTCTGAGGGAATACATTTGCCGTGTAAAGGTTACTTTTTGCAGTTGCATTTATAGTAACAATTTAGATGTGATAAAAAAGGCTTTAAGAGTCTGTTAATTTTAAGTTTAGGTGCCTTTTAAGTGCCTACATTTAACTCTTAAAAAGCTTTACGAGCCCTGCAACCATTCATTTGTAAGAGTTGGACGTTTACAGGGAGACAAAGAGAGAGAAAAAGCGAGGAAAAGCAGCAAACACATTCTGCAGTATGTGTGTTAATCTAACAGACAGCAGGTGAATAATGAACTTCCCTGGCAGGCTTGACCTGAGGATGCAAGGAGGAATGTGTCTCACATAAGGCCAGGGTGTCACGACTGTGTTAGCTTCAGTATTTCCTGCAGTTCTTTACGTTATTTCAGCTCGTTCTCTTTTCACAGGTTTAATGTTAGTGACATGGTGTAAAAAAACAACCACCCACACTGCCTTATATGCAGCTCTTCCCTGTTTCTCCCCATCAGTGAAGGGGCGGAAGTGAGAATCAGATTAGTTTTAGCATCTGCCATGTTGCGGTCTTGTTGATACATTGGTGATCTTATTATTCCACTCGGGAAAGTTACAGACGCATTTCTTTCCAGTGTGCGGATCACAAAGTTCTAAATCGGTTCAAGTCTTTGGTGCAAACTGTTGCTCTGGTTCAGAGCTATTATTGGGACAAAAGATGTCTGTTCAGCCCTTTCCACAGCTGCTCTCTACACACACACATGCACACACCCACCCATCTTTCTGTTCTTTCACAACTGTATGTTCGCAGGGTAAATGGAGTTATCCAGGAGTCAGGGTTCCTGGCTCTTCTCAGATTAACACTGTCCATGCTCTGGCCTTCAGACACAGAGTGCACTCTAATACTGATAAAAAAGTTTGGCTTGTTGCATGCTGGTTCATTTCTTCAGTAGTGGCTTCTATTTATTTCTTACTAAGAGGTCGTTCTCCTTAACAGAGCTGTGGTCTATTTTAGTAAAAGGATTTTAAATTCCCCTGGCAGCACTCTTGTTGCTTTTGGGATAAACAAAAAGGGAAAAACCAATGTAGCCATGCTCATATCTTTGGATATCTTTGGCTCTCAACGGAGACTTTTACAGTAACCTTTTGCAGGCTTGCTGGTAATTTCAAGACGAGAAAGGAAAAGTAATATAATAGTAATGTCGTCCCTGGGACAGGCGGAGGAGGAGCCCTCCCACACAGCCTCACCTTGGTTTTCTCAGGCACCTCAGCAGGAAACCATCTCTCGTGGAAGCTCTGCCGTTTGCAGTTTCTTGTATCTGAGCTGGAGTGAGTCAGTTCCCCAGAATGCTGAGGGCAGTCCATTGACATCAGACGTGGGGAATAGTTGTCAGTTGATTGTGAAAGAGGCTCTCTGTTCATTGAGCCTGAGGCTCCTCATTTAAACATGAGCTTCCTGGCAACCCGCGGGTGTCTGGATGCCTAAATAGGACAGTGGGGAAAGTGATCATTGGTGGATTTAATCTTGATAAAGGTAGGCTTTCACGCTGCTACAGAGAGATCAGCAACCAGACAGTTCCCTCCTGTCCCCTTACGCTATTTCAAGCACACAACACAAAAAGGGAATTGGAGGAAACATGGCAAAATGAGGAAGACACAGTTGTCGAGCAGGCATAGAGAAGCTTTTGCCATTACATGAAGCCAAGTCACATAAAGCAGTTCATGCACCGTTTACGACAGCAATAACCCAACAAAGTGCTCTTTCCTGTTTTTATCAAAACAGTCACACAGAAGGTATGAGATGCCACCAAGCTCTTATGCACTGTAACAAGTCTGTTATTATTATTAGCAGTGTGCTGTATGAAACGTATTGTGCACACAGTACATGAAAAACTGGATGAAGCAAGAAACACAGCCAAGCAACGCGGTACCACGTGAGTTTGCAAAGCAGAGTCAGGCGTTATTGGTTGTTTGAAGAAGACCGTTCAGCTGAAACCACCTGTATAAGCAGGACGCAGTGGGGAGAAGATGTAGTGCAGGTGTGGGATGAGCGCGTGACACATGATTAAGCACCACACACACACTTTTCAACATGATTACTGCCAGTCTCATGGGAAGATGCTGTCCATGTCTCCATTTCTAGGTCTAATTACATGAAGTGTTTAGTGCTAATGGAAGCTATTTAGCAAAACTAAAGAATGTGTACTTGGTTGTATTGTTAAGGCCTCACAAACAGAATTAATGCATGTATATGTTGGTGAATTCTGACATTTTTAGGTGAACTCCATTAACTCACCACCTCACCCCTGTGCTTGTGGTGTGCATGTGCATCATTGATGTATGAACTGGATATGTTGTCATTTATCAAAAAACTCACTCAGCAACTGCTGCTCTCTAATGTCCCCAATCGACATGTGATGCAAACAATACAAGAAACCGGTTATCATAGCATTGCTTTACAGTGCAGTCAGTGAAAAACTCCACAGCATTTATAGGCTCCAAAAAACAGAATCGAGGAGAATAATTTCCAAGGTATGCGGGGCTGAGCTTGCTGAGGCTGCAGGGAAAGTATCTGAACATCTTCTGAGCTTGTATTCTGTCTATGAATAACAAAGAATGCCATGCAAGTGTAGATATCAAATACATTGTTCCAAAGCTTTTTTCTTTAAATATTCGCGTCATTCATTTTCATTATTTAACAAACGAAATCAAAGTACAGAGTACAGAGACAAAAGATAAAATAATAGTGACAGCAGCTAAAGTTAAATACAATACACAATAATTAGGAATAAGTAAATAAAAACATGTAAAAAACAATTACAGTGCATATGTCACTTTTTGCTACATATGATTTTTCTTTGCCAAATGATATTAGACCAATCCTCTTTATCTCTAGTGTCCTCTCCAATTCTGTAGCAAAGAGGTACTGTATTGGTGTGTGTCCAACAGAATTTCCAAAACTTGGCGGCCTAGTCGTGTACTGCCATCCAAAAGTGCTATAATTTTGTGCATTTATAGAAAATATGGATGATTGACCCGATACAGGTTTTACAGGATACATCTTATATAAATGGTGCGGGCTAAGGTACTAGAGTAAAACTTTAACAACATACAGTTATCTTAAAGCTAATTAAAGGCAGGTTTGTTGCTGCAGCACCTGTATAATTTATCATTTTATGATGCTGGGATTGCTGAAGCAGCTCAGCTGGACCCTATCTCTGTTGCTCACGTTGTATGGGCGTCGGTATTACAAACCATAAAGTAAAATGTATTCTTGATTTTTCTAGCGAGACCCCCCTTTAGCGCTGACTGTCCACACTGCAACAGGGATGCAGCAGTTAATGTATGATCATATTATTGGAAATGCAATGCTTTCTGATAAGCACTTAAAGCTGCACTGATCAATATTTTTGTATGAACGATAGATGAAATGACTGTGTGTAATGTGAGAGGGGTCGCTCGCAGTGATGAACCCACAGAGGATTATCACTCAGCTCTGCAGTTCTCCTCATCGCTACGGAGTTTTTTAAGTGTCTTTCAGTTAATTGCTTTGGTTTTATGGCCTTATGGCAACTTTACTGATTTGGTTCACCCTCAACACTCTCATCAGCAATGTTTCCAGTCGCAGCAGGTAGCTAGACAAAGAGTTTTCGATAAAACCACTGTTCACTTCCTGTCTAGCATCATAAAGCAGACTGTTAGCAACTAGCTGATGTTAAAGTTAGCTAACACAAATCAGGCTGCATCTGATATCACTCCCTAATTCACTGATCTACTTCAAGATCTATATTACGCTGCCTTCAAATGGAACTAGTGTGCCTGTGGTTACAACATAGGAAGTCAAGTACAAGTTGTGAGGACACTGCTGCTAGGAAACCAAACATGTATTTTATAGGGTGCCACAGGAATGAGTTCTTATGCCGGAAGTAAGTTAGCATTTTAGCACCCTGGGGTCTATCCGCTTTGAGGATTGTGAGGATTTTGAATAGGTTGGTGGTTAGGTGCCTGGAATAAGGTCTGTGGTTAACACAAGTTTTTACGTGTCCTTTAAAGTTTAATAAACAATTTATTAGGCGATAATTTCGCTAGCCTGCAAAATCGCTGTTTAGCTTGTTGGAGACCGCCTGAAGTTTAACGGTAGTGATGTTCAAGTTATGCGACCGTGGTGTCTATCATAAAAGTGGCGTTCATTTGTGAAGATTTTCCTGCTGAACAAAACACGTAAGCATCAGAAAAGTGTGTTTGCCTCAGAACTTATTTTCCTCAATGATCCGAAATCCAATGCAAAAATCCCATAGACTAATTCTGAATAGACCCCATGGTGGCATGAAATGTAAAGACAATTTATTAGGGTGATGACACCATAAAATATGACAAACGACTTTCAGAGCTACATTAAAAAACCTTGACAGAAGTTTTGAACTTTTGGTACAATCCCACCAACAACTGTAGCCTATAGTTTGATAACATACCAGAGTTGTGTTCACAGGTTTTACAACTTCCCCTAAGTGGCACAAAAAGCTCCTTCATGCTGCTTTCAGTACTACTTTTGTTTAGTATGCTGTCTATCCCTTGCTAATGCATAATTTGTCAATAGTCCAATGTCCATGTTATGATCTAAGTTATCTTAAATGTTGAACCGTGTGAACTGAAAGAAACAAATATTTCTGCTATTTCTGAGCACTTCTCTACTAAAATGGACAGTTTCATCGAACATGCAAACAAGCAAATGGGTGTATAATTATGTATTTGCTGATTTCATTTAGAGTCTTTTCTACTGTTTTTGTTTTAGAAACTAAACGCACTGTTGGAAGTGTTCACTGTGGTGTAGTATAGTGGCCAGCCAGTTGTTGTACATAAGACTCCATGAGTGTTGTAAGCAGCTGAAGAGGCCTGTTGCTGTGATACCACAACGTAGCTACCCTGAAACTCGCTCACTAGAGACCGCAGGAATGTCCTCTTTCTCCCTATCTCTCTTTTTGATTCAAACTTTCCCTCTGTTAGCTTCACTCTCTTTTTGTATGTCTTTCTCGCTTCCCTTTCTGTCCGTTCTTGGCATGTCCAATAGCACTTTTCCTCCCGTTCCCTTTCTCCCGTGCACACTCATGCGGAGGGAGAGAGCCGACCCCGGCATTATGCACACAGACATGACAATCTGTCACTGACACAGAGGCCAATGCAAACAATGGGAGCAATGCATGTGGCAAAATGAGAAAGCAGAGAGGGGTAGTGAGACACCCCCGCTTTTTGCTCCCTCCTGCTCCCTCACATATAAATACATACACAAGGCTTTGTTGCCATGACAGCAGGTTTTCTCTTATTTGGGCATGGTGCCTTTCCCATGCAGAAACAGTTCATTAAAAAGCGTACCTGCCCTCCCCTGTTCCTAGTTAGCTGTCAGCCTATGACTGCAGATTGATTTCCATCTCCTGCAGTAAATGGAGAAGGATTATGTTTACCGGCTCTTTTACTGGCCTTTGGCTCTTTTTGCACTCTGATTCAGCCCACATAGGAAGTAGGCTGGTCCCAACAATGGACTTCACTTGATGTAGCATGGTCCCTGACGAACTTAGAAGCAATCAGAGATGGATCTGTGCAATTGTGTTTGCCTTTGCTTGTACTTTCCTCATCGATAAATGCATGTGGTTGCCGCTGGCAGCTGTTTCCTGCGTCTAATCAGGACTGTGGAGGTGGTTCTCTTAGTGACTCATGAATAGCAGCCAGGTTCACTAAGTTCATAGCAGATGTCTGACTTTTGAGAAAGAGTTTTGTATTTATATATTTTTTATTCTATTTTCGATATCCTGTTGTGGTTAATCTGTCTCATCCATCTCCTGTATGTCATCTCTCCACAGGCCATGCTAATGAGGCAGCAAGGCAGACTGGATGGTCGTGTTCAGAACATCGATGAGCAGCTCACCAAGCTGGAGTCAGACAAGACACTGATGAAGGTACAGTACGATACGCACATTTCATGCACCTCCAGAGACACAATTCTGAACATTATCAGTACTTGTCCCTTTGTCATCATGTGGGTTTTGTGCAATAATTTTTTCCACGCGCTGCTGTAATGAAATTACTCTGTACCTTTGTTCACTGTTGCAAAATGAAAGGAAAATATAATTTATCTCTGGCTTTGAATGGCTGGTGCATTAGGGTGGAAAATGCATTTTGCAAATGACTTTCCCACTTCAAAAAGCACCGATTCCACACAGTGAACTAAGAGGAAAATATACTTTAACCTACAATAATTGAACACATGAATTCATTACTGTGTATTGAAGCATTTACTTGTTGTCTACTAAATGGTGATAATAGTTAATGTAATAGGTATAGAATGATATATGAGCATAAAAAAACACTCACGATAATGTGGGTTTGTTTTCATTATCTTGATAATCGTGAATATTATCACAAGTAACTTGAACAAGCTGTCTAGCCAGAAAACAGATGTAATGACCCTATAGCATACCGTGCTTTATCGTCTATTCTACTCAAAACTGGATCATAATTTACTAACTAAACATCATGCTGCGCTGAAGGGCTTGAAACTAGCATCTGAGACTTGAACTCATTATGAAGAATGTTAACTGAGGTAATAAATCAAGTGAGAAGTACTGACTTGCATACAAATTGACTTCTTTGTGCAAACAGTGGAGTCGCCCCCTGCAGGCAATTACATAGAATGCAGGTCTAAGGCACCTCGGCACTCATCAGGCACTGATGTTGCCGCTTGCTTGAAACAGTATGAATGAATTAAAAGCTAGGTACGTTTGTTAAAATAAGCACTCTAGCTATTTAATATTGTGCATTTTGGAGACTCACGAGAGACAGAATTAGGAATGAATAGTGAAATCATGACAAGGGATAATGAAAGGGGATGACCTTTGAGTAAGCACCTCCACTTCAGACATTGTACAACCATTGCTGATAACATTTTTACATATAAAAGAGGTTGCAAGCCTGTTAAATTGGTGTACAAGTGTGTTTTTAAATCAACTTGTCCCTGACCTGTCCTTTCTCCACAGGATGCAGTGTCAGAGCTGAAGGAGCGAGCGAGAGCCCAGTATCAGAGGATGCACACGCTGCTAGAAGCAAACCAGGCTGAAACCATGCAGATGCTGGAGAGCACCTACACCATGTACGTGAGAAAAAACTCCCAGCAGGTTTTGCAGCTCAACGAGAAACGCCAAGAAGCAGAAAAACTCCTGAGCTCAGTACAAACGTTCTTCAAAAGAGCAGACGGCATTAACTTCATGAAGGTATGAATGCTTTCATATCTGTACGGCCGCACAAACACTCATTGTAGCTGTTAGTTTGAAGTGGGTCTGACTGACTTGTGCATTTTATTGCCCTTTTCAGAACACAAAACCTTACCAGCTGCTAATGGACAGGTAAGGATTTTCACTTCTATTTGATTGCACTTTACTGGGACGTGATTGTATTTAGTGTCATCGTATATTAGACAATCAGGGTGGGAGGATACATAGAAGTGCAAGCCAGCTTTGTGTGTACAATATCAAAGTGCCGGTAATTAGAAACTCATTTACAAAAGCAGCAAGTCAGCAAGTATTAAAGCTTTGTTCTGTATTATTAAATGGCTACATGTTGTAGACATTAAACATTTCTGCACCCTCTTTTCTTTTAATAAGCAGTTTTTTCAACGAAGCCTGTGATGCTTTCATGCACCCTTTTTTGTTTGGACCTTAAATTGCACAATAATTAAAAAGCCACAATTGTCTGTTTGTTTTTAGGTCAAACTCACACCTGAGTAGTGCTATTCCTCCACTCAGAGTGGGCCAGCTCAACTCTCATCATTTGCTATCCGAACTTTCAACAAGAGAAAAGAACATGCGGAAAATGCTGGAAGGTAAGATAAATTACAAGGAGTAAATAAAGATTATTTCAGATGTTTGAAATAAATCTCTGGGAGATACTTTGTTTAGAATTAACTAATATTTCTTTGCCCCTCTTCTCCTACTTCCCACTCTCAGAACCGATCAACGAGGCGCCCATTCTCGACATTGTCCAGTCTCACAGCAGCTCTGCTGGCTCCCACACGGGGGCTGGTTCAGGACTACAGAAGAGGAAATATGGCATGGCTTTCCTGGAGAGTAACACAGCAAACTCCACTTCCCAGGATCCTCCGCCATTGCTCTACAGCAGTAAAAAACCCTTCCTGGCCGATCAGAGCCATCGTGCTTCATCCGTGTATTCCTCTGAAGGCCTCTCCCAGAATCCTCACGGTGGCCCCGGACACAGCCGACTCCTTGACACTGCAGCCCACCACATGGTGGGTCTAGGGTCCAGCTCTAGCCACCACTCAGGGACCATATTCCCCTCCTCCCATTTCCCCAGTGGAGGTTCCTCGCAACAAGCCATGTACGAAGGGAGGAAAGTACTGATGTGCACCCTGAATAACTGCTGCTGCTCCAGGACCCCCGCTGCTCGTCCCCGGCCTCCGTACCCAGCGTCGGACTCCTTCCCCTCCGTGACCTCTCAGGAGTTTGCCTCACATGCCCCGCTATCTGCAAACCAGCCACTGCAGCATTTCCCCATGAGGGGACTGATGGAGGCCTCACAGACAGCCAGGCACCCTGACTTCTACGGGCTGTACGGCCAGTCTTCAACCAAGCATTACGGGACCAAGTAATAAACCAGAATCAGCAGCTTTTATTAAGTCACAATCATCGTCAGATTTTCAATGTTTTCTTTTTGGTTCAGAGATATATTATCAGTTTGTGTCCCCATGTTGGGAAACCTTGCCCTGTTAATGTTGGTAGGTTGCCCTGTTTACTTCCTAAATCACAGTGACAATTGTAATGCTCTTAATTTGAAAACACAAAAGTTTGTAATTTTATTTATTTTTGTTTCAATTTGACTGGAAGTGCTAATGTGAATAATGTAGTCTTAAATCCATTCAAGCAGTGAACTAAAGAAACAACATATCCTTCATCACGAGTCCCGACACGACTCCAGAGACTTCAGTGCCTAAAAAGACTGTTAAAATGCTCTTATTGTACTTGCAAGTTCCTAGCTCTTGATTATTTCCTGTTTGCGGTTGAAAGCATGCAGGGAGCCTCTCCATGCACTCCAAAGTCCATGTGGCTTTAGAATCACACTGGACTCTGAATGCTTGTCAGGTTTTTCATGAATTTTTATACAAGATTGTGAATAAACCAAAATCATCGGAAAATATTGAATAAACAAGCATATTCAAATACCACGTGTTGTATTTTAAGGATTGGTTTACATTTTAATGTTATCTTGGGGCTTTATCAATGGTTATAGACTAATCTGTAAACAACAGTGACACAGATGGCTGTTTGCACCAGTGGTGGGAGAATTTAGATCCTTTACTTAGGTTAAAGTAGCAATACCATAATGTAAAACTACACCATGACAACTAAAAGTCCTGATATAAATAAGTTCAGAACCCAGTAATGTTCCAAATACAAAAAATGTTTTTATGGATTTCTACTCTAAATGCACAAACATGAAATTAATTACAATACTTTTTGTTTTTTATTTGGCCTATGGCAATTATTGTGAGAAAGAAGAAAAGTTCTAACACTTAAAAAAAATGTTATTTAATCTAAATATAAAATAATTAAATATAAACTTTTGAATGAAAATATCTCTTCTGTGGAATTGATGAAACTTCAAACAGATGCTGTTGTTTTTTAGGGGGTCACATGCCTTTTACATGGGGGACCACTACTTAAATCTTAGCATTGTGTTTTTATAAACTTCTGTATTTCTTATATAAAATCTTAATCTGAAAAGTAACCAAAGCTGCCGGATAATGTGGTGGAGTAAAAAAATAGCTATATTCCAATTAGAAATTACCATAAAATGTTATAAACATGTATAGTACCTCAAAATTGTATTCAAGTCCAGTATTTGAGTAAATTTCCTTCACATTCTACCACTGGTTTGTTCTGCAAAGCACATTGTGTGTGTTTTTTTTAGGTTAAGAGGTTTTACAGTTTAACTCACTGGGTTGAAATGTCAGAGCGTCCTGTAAAAA
>CAFUXE010000255.1:274445-304038 GCA_903364295.1 Serranus cabrilla
ATCTTACCTCATCTTTGGGAAAGTACGGCCTTATGGAATAGATTTTGGAGGTTGGCAGTGAAGGTGGAGGTTGGTAGAAAAGATCGTTTGCCCCATCTATTGGCAACAATCTCTGTGGGTATCAAAAGAAAGGTTCAGTTTCACTGAGACCAGGTGGTGTGCTGCTTTGGCTGACTGCCTCACTGTGCATTTGCTTCAGCTGAGCCACTAACAAATCAAGAGGAACCGCAGAAGAGAGCAAAGTGCTTTGGAATGATGAATCTTGGTAAATAAATCATATAAAGTTATAAACTGGTGTTCCTTGTTGATCTGAGAGTGGCGAACAAGAGCAAACATCACATCTTTCGCATTTTTTTGGCTAAAGGAACATAGCACAACAAGCACAAACATATTTGCTTTTCAAATATAATTAAACAAGGCTGGTATTTTGGTCTGACTAAGGTTTTACTGGCTGAAGGAGATGCTCCTTTCCCTTATGTAAGACATCGCAATATTTCGCTGCGCAGGGCCCTCCTGTTGAGAAAAATAATGATGCTGGCGCAGAGAGGCAGAGAGAACTCCAGGACGAAACCAATGAGGAGATTTAAATGTGAGCTAACTAGGGAATTGAATGGCATATGAGCTGCCATGATGAGTCTTGCTACTCTCCAAGGATGGAGCTACTGCTCTAGACTGGACAGGTGTGTTTGATCATGGAGCTCTCTCAGTGCAAACATGCTTGCGTTCTCGCGGGCGCTGCGATGCTTGTGCGTGCGCTTTGCCAAGGGTTGGCTTGGTAAATTGTGCGCTGTTGTGCTTTCCTGCAAAGAAATGACATGTCAAGAAAATAAAAACCTAGCCATGCTCGCTTGCGCTGCGTGCGCCAGGGAAAAGCAGCATCTCCTTGGGCAGTTGCTGAAAGAAATTCAAATTAATCTATCGTAAAATGCCATGCCAAACACTGGCTGCAACCTCTTTTGTCAGAGTGGGTTTCAGGTCACCCACTTCTCTTCCACAGACTGACAATATCTCAATAATATGTGATATCAGGACGTGATGGAACCCGGATGTTTTAAGCCCGACCCATTACAATCAGCTCACCTTCGACAGACCAAAGCCCTTTATACCTACGCACATATTACCATTTTCGTCTTTGCTCACAAGACTCTTTTTTTTTTCCATTAGATTGCTGTAAATTCAGTGCATTAGATACCTGGAACTCTCCTGCTAGACCTCCCCTAAAGGCCCAGGGTTCTTGGTCTCCTCTAAGGAATTGTGCTGAGGACTGACTACGACACCCTGTTAGGAGCAGAGCCAAGCGGACATTGTTACCACAGGATGGGGCTCTCTGACACAGATGAAGGGAGTGGGGAGATGGGGAGGAAGGGGGTCATATGTATCTAATAGCATAATCCAAATAAATAAAGGTTTTGTCACGGACTAAAACATAAAAGGACCTACGTATGAATAAACTATATTTAGAGGAAATATTTTATGATAAAACGGGGCTCAAGCAACTAAAGCTTACGTGTTTGCAAGAAGAAATCAGGTGCAGGATATAAATGCACCTTAACTTCTCTGTGTCATTAAAAACAATGTCAAACTGCTCCAGATAACAAGGCATGCAGCTCTTTAGGAATTTCATGCCGTGAGGAACGCACACTCGGAACTGAATTAAGTGCAGTTTAGCCCCCTTGGTGTTTCAGTAAGGTTTGAAAAACTGACAGACTTCATAAATATTCCCATCAGAACCGAAACCCAAACTGCCTATGGACTACAGAAGTAAGCTTCAGCTGCCGTCACCCCACTCATCTAAGTTAGCACCCCGTGTGAAGTCACATTCTCATCTTATCTGCCTCGTCACATGACCGGCGAGCATGACTCATCAAGCCAGGAAGACAGAACGAGAGGAGCTGTGGACATTCCCGAGCTAAAGGGCCTCTCAGCTTCATATTTAAAGCCACAATCAGACAGAAGGGAGATTAAATTCACTGCAGGGACAAAGCCTATAAAGAGTGAATATATATCTAAAGCACACAGGGCTCTTGGGAGTCTGAAAGAAGTAGCGTTCCTGCTAACCAAGTCTATCCCCAGTTGACGAGAAGCCCTGTCATGTGACCAGACAAATGCAGCGCGCGGGAAGGACACCTAACAGTGTTTTACATATGAACCTCACCCTGATACCTAAAACAATTCCTCTGATGAACTGACACAGCACAGCATGCAGATGCACCCACGGGTAGGAACTCTACACTTTTATCAACCAAATGAAAAACTACTCAGGCTGTGTTGTCTTAACACAATCACAGTTATGCAGAAAACATGCAACTTTTGTTCTTGCATGGTTCAGCATGTGAGCACAATTAGAAAAAAAGCATGATTATGTGCAATGGTTACAATTTAAAGCCAAGTGTATATTCCCTTGAGTAGGTGCATCAGGCTGGTCTGAGCCATTTCTATAAGCCTACTGACAGAAACAAAAAAACAAGTTAGAGAGATGCTGCCAAAGAGAAATTTGGGAGTTAACACTTAAGGGTTTAAAACTAAATCGCTGCGCAAAATGTGACTTCATCCGGAGGGCTGCTTCCTTTTTCCCCCAAACCAATTTGTTTTACATTTATAAAGCTAGTTAAAAAAACAAACAAAAAGAAAATCCCTTTTAAACATGAACAAAATAAAAAGACACGACGCTTGCACTGTGCATACATCGGCCACTGTCGATCCAATAGCAGTAGAAACTTGTACTGAGGATTCTTCCATCTGTACATAGTGAAGGGAGAAAACAGTAGAAAATAGTTATTAGTAAGTGTTCTCAGTACAATAACCAGGGAGGTTGTGACTGAGTGCCGGCTGCACAGCATCTATTGAGGGGAAAACATGGGAATGTAGAAAACTGATAAATGCAACAGGAAAAGCCGACAGTTAGGCACTTAATGACACTGCGGTTTGAGGAATATTAAAAAATAAATGCATTTATGGGACATTTGATATCCTCTGTGCTGCTCGAGCGTTTACAATTGTTTACTGATGCCTGAAGCCAGCATTGTGGAGGATTTTTGATGTGGCTTTGTCAGCGTGGGTATGCTGCCTGCTGTGTACTGTGGGCTAGAGTCCTCAGCTTTACCATATAGGACAGAAACCTGTGAATGAAACTGGGTTACAGGGGGTAACCTACAGGCCATGCTGGTGCTTCAGACTATTCAAAACAACACCCCAAAAGATGGAGATCTTATCACAAGACTGAATGTCACTCAAACTGCATCACAGGGCTCCATCTGAAAGAACTGCAGGTTCGTACAGCCTTCAATAAGTAACATTTAAGCACCTACACCAACCACTCTCTAAGCTTTTAACATCACATATAAATTGGTTCTATAAATGCAAATGTGTAAAATAAAGTTGATAGGTTTACCAGCTGTTTATATTAACTTTGACTCTATGTTTTGATTAAAAAATCAGATTATCTCAGAAGAATATTTACATTAGAAGTTTAGTGCTCATGGTAACTAATTTCATTCTTTTACTTTCTTCTTTGTGGTTAGTGTGTGCCCTGTGTCTGATGTAAGACATCAGGAGACAACAAACAAATTGGACATTAAACTGTTAAAATTATGATTTTCCAAAATGGTTAAGACTTTGTACAAACCTTGAGAATCAAAGAAAGTAAGAGGTGAAGGGAGAGTGAGAAAGTGGGAGAAAAAGAGCGGAAGACCGTCCTCTTTTACACAAGGTGATGGATCCCACAATGATGCAGATTGAACAAACAATTCAGAGGGTTAAAATCCACAGACAGCTTAATTTTAGAGACTACTCAGTACTCAGTAATCTGTAAAAAAAATCAGCTGAAAAAACAGACAAATTCAGATGTTTCTAACTCAGTTTATGCACCAGAATGGCCTTCAACAGTAAGTCAGTCAACTTGCTCTCCAAGCTCGCGTGCGCGCTAGGGCATGGAGGAGGGGAAGGGGATGGGGACTTCCCCCTGGCTCCCATCCCCACAGACAGAGAGATGGAAGCAAGTGTGTCTGTGTGGGAATGCAGCAGTGATGTTACTGGATACACAGCAAGCAGCAGTAACCCTGCTGGGACGTTTGCCACAGAAACCCAGTTTAGATATCAGCTAGATGGGGCAGCTGGTTGTGGGATAAATAAGGAGGACGCTAACAGTGCAAGCGGCATTCAGTCAGAAGAAATAAAACAAAACAACAATTAATGTGTGAAACGGAGGAAATTATTAGACTCATAACTATTGAGAGGTGATGCAGCTACTCTGATCTCTGCTCAGCTGCTCGATTATAAAACTATTATTATAAACTGGGGGAATTTGCCTACTTAGATTCTCGGCCTGTCTACAGGTGGTGGCTAAGATCTCTAGGAGGCGTATTTTCTCCAAGTCTTACCATCTGTTAAGCAGGCTGTGCAAGATGTGTGAGATTATTATAATTTGCCTCATTAAACTACGACATGATCCATGCAGCTAACCATTAAAGTGCTTTTTCTTTATGATCATATGTTTTAAAAAGGTGATTGAATGATTTGTGTATAAAATGTGTCTGATCACGTCTGGTAATCCTGACTCTTGTCACTCTCAGACTGTTGCTAATGCTACCGTGATGCTCTCTAAGAGTAAGTGCCTTTGGGTTCCCTTCATACATACCTAGCCACTGGACAAAAGACTTGATCATTGAAATGATGCTCTTGATGTCCCAGATGTAAGGGTAGAGGTCGTACAGGATGGTGTGGTTGGCTGAATTGGACAGCCGTGTGAACATCTGCATGACGGAGCAGCACATCTCCTCAAACTTCTCGGCCCTTGTTTGCCATTCTGTCACCTGCAAGCAACACAGGGGTTGGAAAAAAGACAGATAATGAATAAAAACATAATACAGACAGCCCCAAACCATTCTGCTTTGTAAAAAGGCCTGTGGCTCATTATATGTCCATTTGTTTATTTGTCTGAGTGTGTACTTATGAGAAGAATGGTGCATCTTTTATGTTGTGTTGACCCATTTTACTGTATTTCTGAATTTATCTTTTAATTGTGATTAAAGTTTGTTAATAATAAGAGTACAATTATTAATTTATTTTAACTTATTTTTCATCATTTTTTTTGGACTACTATTATCATGAGGATTATTATTATTCAAGTGTCTGATTAAGCCACATGGCCTCACTTTTGTTTCTCTGTGTGATGTGTGAATGAGAAAAAGGTTTGATAAGGGAAGCCCTTCGTTTAAACATATACACACAATGCTCTATGGTGCACTCTGTCTCCCATCATAACCACACCACCCAATGGGCAGTATGGGTAGTACACATCCACCATTTTGTTTTCAGCACTATCAGAGGCAACTTCAGTTAATAATGAACTAGTTTTATCAGAGAGAACTCTTTCTGTGATTTCACACACCTTTTCCGTTTCCTTTCTCTTGCAGTTGACACTGACGACGCTGCTGTTGGCTCTCAGCCAGTTGAATTCCTTTAACATCTGCATGGCCTTGGGTCCGTGCTCGTATGGCAGGTAGAAGAGCTCTGCCAGCAAGCTCAGGTCGTCAATTGTGAGGGGCTCTAATGTGAACAGGGGCTTCTCGTTGGGCCCAGGCACAAACAAATCCTGAAGGAAAAAAACACAAATTTCATTTCATTGTCATTTCTAATTTCCTTTTTCCTTTAATTGCAGATATAAAGGAAAAACTCAGAGGTTTGCCGCACCTGCTTGAGTTGGTCATCTGTCTGCATAGGGGCGATATCACTCCCAGGGTCCTCCTGGATCAGCTCTTCGGGGGACTTTGACTCTGTCAGACTCTCCTTGTCTGTATCCATGGGCTTCAGGTCCTCGGCCATCTTGTCAGCTAAGACTGGGCCGTCCTGCTTCTCCTCTGGGTCAGCTTCCACTTCTGGCTCTGGCTCATCCAGCTTCTCAACCACCATCTCCATGGGCTCCTCATCTGAATCCTTCTTCTCCACCTCCACCTCCACCTGCGCAGAAGCAATTTAAAGACACATGAAGAAACCACATACAGTTACTGTCCTCTTCAGCACTCTTTACGGATATTTCTTTCATCTCACAGAAACAATAAACCTCACCTCCTCTACCTCCTGAGGTCTCTTTGCCATCGGGTGTGAGAGTGGATCCAGACAGAGAGGCGGCATGGCTGGAGACATGATGGGCTGCTGGAACACAGTCGTGACTGTTGTGGAAGAGCAGAGAGAGGGAGCGGCCATGGATGATGTGTCGATGGCTGTGCTTTTGGCACCACTCTGAGGCACCTGTCGGCCTGAAAGACAAAGTGAAGCTTCACTGCGTCGTGCTCTTCAGTCACAAAATTAACATTTGAGGCTATCATGAGTGTATTACTGCGAGTGAATCCATTAGCATAACGATATGATATTAAAAGGGGACTGTGCTCACTGTTGTATTGATGAGGCACAACAAAGTCCCCGAGCCACTCGGTGAGAGCCAGTTTGAGAGCATGCTGTGGGCTGTAGAGCATGTCTGTCTCCAGCTCCTCATCACTGCCTTCATTCTCTAACTTGATCTGGATGGACACTGTGCTATCTTCACCATCCGCTGGGAGAGGACAAGAGGGAGAAACAAACACAGAAAAAACAGTATGAGAGTCCAATCTGCACTACTACATGACAATGTTTAACCTCATAAAGAGAGATCACAGTATCAGAACATATCAAAACGTGACAAAGTACTTACTCATGACCACATCCTTGCGCACCCCATTCATATTAGACTTGTACCAGGTAGCCAAAGTGTGGATTGCTACAAAGTTGGACTCAAACTCGCAGTTTGGGTTGGTGAGGACTCCCTTCAGCCTGGGGATGAGCTCAGTGGAGCGGCCCTTGTATGGACCCAGGAAAAGCCTCTTCTGGTCATAATCATTGGCGTGAATGTTGTCCCAGATCACGGGGGCTCTTCTTAGGATTTTTGACACCTCCTCAATCGACTCCACTGTGATGTCTTTGGACACAACCTTGGGGCCTGAGGAAAACATATCCTAGTTAATCTCCGACTCTGACACAGGATAACTGTTGGTTTACCAGTAGTTATAGTCAGTTGACAGCAAACTGTGATAGACTCACCTGTCCATAGCACTTCAATATCAGGCAGCAGCTTCTCTCCTACTGTGTGGAGGTAGGGGGACTGAGAGACATTTGGGTAGCAGAAGGTTCCACAGTATTCTGAATTTTAAGGAAAGCAAACAACAAATAATGAATACATGAATAGTTGAAACAACTGTGTAAAATGAGGGACACAGACAGAAAAGCGATGTACCTGTGGGACAGAAGAGGAAGGTTTCTGGCTCTCCCAGGTACTGGTAGATTTCATTGGTAATGGAAACCTGAGCGTGTGCAAAAGAGCTGAACACCTCTTTGTCAGCAGGGCACATGTTGTGGTCAATATCGTCAAAAAGTAAGGCAAAAGACTTGCAGCCAAAGTGAGTAACCTGAGGGGGGAGAGAAAAAGGGGAATGGAAATGAAATCCATTAGAAAAGTTACAGAAATATGCAGAGCGTAAGATGCATAGAACCTCTGATGATAAGAGGATATCAGGATGTGTTGAAATACCTGATCAAGTTTCCGCTTGAGTGCAGAAACCTCTTTCTGGTTGGAGAAGGTGATGTCGAGACCAGGGGAAATGGCATAGATGAACTCTATCCCGTGCTCCTTCGCAGCACCAATTAAAGTCATAAGTTGCTCTGGGAAACAGATAGGAGAAAAACTTCACTCACTGAATGTATTGTTGTGTATTAGAAACAACCCAGAAAGCTTTTTCCAACCCATATTTAGAAGTGGAATATGCAGATTGTTCTTTCGCTTAGATAACTAGGCGTTACTGATTTTTCTCCCCTCAAGACAGCTGATCCACTGATCTGTTCTGAATAGTCACCTGCTTCTTCCACCGAGTACAGCTCTCTCCAGAACATTCTGTGCTTGTAGTCATCTTTGGGTGCATAAAGGTATGTATTCAGTCCCCATTTCTGCTGCCTGTGAAATGCAATGTTACACAAACTCATTACACAACTCACCATCAAAGCTCTAATATTTCTGGTATTTGATTAACATGTATGCATAAATGATTCACGTAGTCTGTCATACCTTCTGAACAACTCTTTCCTCTGTTCCATTGTCCATGGTCGACCATAAAAGCCTGCATCAGCAAACAATACATTCAGTTTCCATGCAGTGTGCAGTGGTTATTTTTGTGTACATACACATTTGCTTGACTAATACTGATAACAGTTGTCCCCAAGGCAAGGGCTGGGCTGGAAGTGTCATTAGTCAGAATGTTTTTGTTTATTTAGACTGTAACAGCTTTTCCTTACTTACCAAACGGTTGTTTTGTCCATGAATAGTCATAAAGTATGAAACATGGCCATCACAAGATCATTTATTACAAGCAAAACTGATGTCTACATGTTTCTTATTCAGTCTGCCCAGAAGCCAAACAACACAATTTCACAAAAACAAACTATTCTTCACCTTAGTTAAGGTGTAACCTGCCAATATTTAGCATATTTACTTGACAAATGACAATCAAAATTTCGACTTTTATCACCAGCTTCCCACCTTAAATGAAACTAAACTGAACAATGTGCCCGTTAACGATGTGTGCCAAAAATGATGCTTTTTTTAATCTGCATACATGTAACACCAATAATTAATTCTGCATATTGATTTAAAAGTGTTGTCCGATTGATTGAGATGTCTGATAACAACAATGATTTCCCACAGAAAGCAGGATTGCTGCAGCATTTCGATGCCCTACTTCTGGTTGTATGCAGATCACAACTGGATCAATGGGTCAAATACAATTGTTTTACATTATATCCAATATTACCTTCCACGACTCCGCAGACGAATTTTCTGTGCCCAGTCGGTTCGACTCCAATGCCGGACTCTTCCACCGGGCCGGGGGCCTCGGCACAAGCCTCTCCGGAGACTGGGCTGGGGCTCGATTCAACGTCCACTTGAGGCGTCTCCAACGTCTTATCCTTTTGAACCATTGTTACAGATTTTCCCTCGGTGTAAAGTCACCGAATTCAGACGAATGAAGAGAGCACCGAGCTATTTTTGACTGGTTTTAGCAGAAAAAAATCGCCAATAGGAGGAAATAAAACGCGTCACTGTCTGTCTACCGTTAACGTTAGCAAGCGTACGGTATTAACGAGTCTATCAAAAATGTCGAAAATACAGCGACAGCTTCTACAACATGTAATCGAAATAACTATCAGGTGGTAGATGACAACATTTGTGTGGTTTAATATATAAGAAAAAACAATACGGTCGTTCGTTTTTCTCCGATCATTTTCTTCTCTTTATGGTAGATTTGTCCTGGTTTTCAGTCGGTTCTTCCTGTTTACACCGAGTGCGCATGCTCAGAGGACTGGATTAAACCAGTCAAAACTAGTTCTGCGTGACAAAACACCGCAAAGATGTCAGCACGGCGAAGAGATCGCCGACATCTCTACACCGCAGCGCAAAACAACTACTCGTAACCATAGACTGTAAAAAATAAGCTCATAACTTACATTAATTAAAGCAAAATGCTTTGTTTTTATAACCATGTGACTGCTGCTAATAGACAACTAATGTGTTTATGTAAATGACGTTATTTGCAATTATATGCGCTTTCTGGAAATGAGTCACGATTATAAAAACAAATACAAAAAGGTTCTCGGACGTAATTAATTTGTGGCTATTGAAAGCAACAATAACCTCGCTGTGTTAGTAGGTAGCAGGGTTAATAATGGTTGAAGAATCCATAAACATACAGAACACCTTCTGATAACGCTCATTAACCCGCTCCCTTCCGTGGTTGTGTTGCAGATCTCATCAGCTTTCTAAAATCTTGAGATTCCAGTCCATATTAGGAATGCAGCTGAGGATGAGCTGAGCTCCAACACCACATTCAAAAGGGAGGTGCTGCTCATTTGTTATGACCCGACTGTGTATCCAGTCAGCAAAACATGCATGCTTTGTTTTAAATCATCAGCACGTATCCAGTTGTATTTTGGCATAATTACCTAGAAATTATAGTTCAGCAAGTAGCTCCCCAAAGCATGCTCATTAATTAATCAAAGCCATTGCATGTTCTTTGAGAGGCTCTTTATCCTTTTTGTGCCTTTTTCACAGCAGACATTTGGACTCATAGTAGGAAAATTACAGGCTACTAGAAACATCAAAGATGGCCATGCTCCATTAGATGTGCCCCAGTAAGCCCTAATAGTGTGATGGTGAGCCAGTTAGACCATTTCTGTGTTGGCATGGCCGTACAGGAAAAGCACAGGTGTCAGATTAAAAACAGGTGCATTCCATTTAGGTGAGCTAGTTTCAGGGCCCTGGTGTTTTGTATGCTGGGCTCACTAGGACACCTAATGAAACTGAGCTATTATAAACAGAATTAATAGTCACCTGTCTTTTCTGCAGTCAACACATTTGCTGTAAAAAAAAAAATCTATTAAAGGACCTTGATATCAAGGAAGTAAAATTCAATTCAGGCATTGTTTATTGGGCACACTTATTGGTTTTTACACCCTTGTAAAAACGTCTTCATAAAATGTCCTATTACCTCTGACAATTAACTTGCAAAATAATGACAAAAACAGTGCAGACACAGTGTGGAAAGAAAACCAAACGAAGCATTTAAGGTTCTTTTTTTATTTAGGTTGCTAGTACATTTGAGATAATGTATTACAACCTCTCCTAGCATATAGGGAGCTCCATTCCGCATACATTTGCCCTTTTAAAAATTATTTTCTCCATACAATTCAAATTTGTTTATACATTTAAATAAACTTTTAAAAAATTATTTAATTTCACTTATTCCATTTTTTTTCTTTTACTACTTTCATTACAAATCTTCACTTCAATAGAAGGTGTTAGCTTGCAGAAACAAAACAAAAACAAACAAATGAAAACTAATGCAACAACTAAAATGTAAAGACAGTGTTGCAGGTGAGGAGCCAACCGTTGGCTCTGAGGTAAGTGTCAGCTGTTTCCTGCTGCAGGCCTCCTGTTACCTCCTCTGATTCTGCTTGGCCTGCTTCAATAAAGTGTCGAAGTCTAGTGCATGAAACTTGCTTTTCCCAGGCAATGGATCGTACTCTCTACTCGAATCTGAAAGGAAAAGGACAGTCATAGTCAGCACTGCATTAAAACAAAAAAAGGGAACAAGACAGCAGAGCATATTGTAGTTGGGTTGGTGTGACCTGACAGCACAGCCTTGGGGCTCGGATTTTTACAAATGCTGAAGTTGCAAATCCAAATCCCACCTGCAAAACCCATCCTCCATTTTTGACAGGCCAGAAGTAAATCAATTCTCATGAACTAAGTTTGAAATTAATCCTAGTGAAATATATTGAGTTAAAAACAGACAAGAATCAACATTTGAGAACCCCATCACGTGCACTTTGTTTGCAATGTTAAATGTCATTAAAACATGCCAGGTCACTGAAACCTCCACATCCTAAAGTCAACAGAGGACATGACCCACGTCTCTCCAATGGTGTCTACAGTCCTGCCAGCAGTCCTTGAATAAAACTTAGTGGTGACTTTAGTCTGAAAACGTAGTAAGCCTCAATCTTACAAGATACATTTACTGGGGATCCCCTCATGTTTTTACCTGTATAGTTTTAATTCTGTGAAAGAACACCACAAGTGAAAGTCGCATCAGATCCTGTGTGTGGTTTTGAGCTGTGACTTGCTTTTAAAAAAGCAACCTGGGATTGTTGCCAGGAGGCTTCAGTTATGAACAAGCCTGGATTTTCTGTAGCACTGTAGCTTGGCCTGAGAGGTCACAGATGGGACCAAAAAGGTTCAAAGACAGTGCAATCTGCTCATATTACAGCCTTGTCAACTGTAAAGTAATACCTTTTTGCCAAAACTGTTTAAACACTAAATGTATTTGAAAGATATTAAGACATATTTGCTGATTATAAATAATACATTTGTCAGATAAGATTGTAATCTATCCGTTAGTTAAAAATATATATAAAAACAAAAATAAATGTATACAATGATCTGAACATTTTACCCATAGCAGAGTGCCACAGATCTCCCTATGATATATTTGTCTAAATTAATACTTTTGGTTGAAAAAAGGAGAACTGTCCTTTTCTCCTTGCAAAAGGAAATTAAAGGACAGCGTGATCCTTCCTGCAGTGTGATTATCCCTCTGAACAGTAACTGGCTGTGGTTCACAAAGTACAATAGCTCTCAGCTGCATTTGGCTTGTGGAGGGCACACAGTATGGGGATGAATTGCAGCCAAAATGTCCAATCTTCTGCAAACCACATCAGTACTATTTGAATAAATGAACCACAGGAACTTTCTGCTAATTAATTCTTACCCAGGTCAGCGTAGTTGGTCTTGCAGAATTGCCTCCTTCCACCAAAACAGAGATCAAACGGCAGCTCATCCGGCATGCGCAGCTTGCTTCCGTTCTCGATGGCGTTGAAAGCATTCTTGGTGTCGTAATAAGTCACAAACCCGTAGTTGTCCCTGTGACAGATAACCAAACAATCAGCATGTGTTCACTGTCACCGTTTGTCAAAAGTCAAGTGAAAGTCATCCTGTGTGTGGTTTTGGGCTGTAACTTGCTTTTAAAAAAGCAACCTGGGATTGTTGCCAGGAGGCTTCAGTTATGAACAAGCCTGGATTTATTTTAGCACTGTAGCTTGGCCTGAGAGGTCACAGATGGGACCAAAAAGGTTCAAAGACAGTGCAATTTGCTCATATTACAGCATTATTAAAAAGTCAACAGTAAAGTAATACCTTATAACCGAAGGCGTTTGAGCACTTACCCGTGGTCTCTAAAGTGCAGGGTGCATTCTTCAATCTCGCCAAAGAAAGAGAAGCGATCTTTAAGTTCTTTTTGGGTCATAGTACCACGAATTCGACCGACGTAAACAACGCGGCGATCCTCCTGAGAGAAGAGAGTAGTCGATCAGATGATTCAGAGATACAATATCTTAACTGCTTTGAGACCAGTGTACTCAGTAAAGTTAACTCACAATGGCTTTCTCCTTGCGTCTCCTCCCCTCCTCTGTAGTCGTCTTTGAACTCTGACCATAGCTGGAAATACATGAAGAGAAGATTAAGTTTTCTTTTTTTTTTAGCTTGGCAAAGTATGTGCCATGTTCAAGTCAAACAGCTATAAAATCCATATGATGAGCACTCTGATTCATAAAATTTACCTGCACAATCTTCTGTTTCTACTCCACTGTGCTTGACTCCGCGGGGATCGAGACCGCGACCGGGAGCGACTCCAAGAGCCAGAACGAGAGGAGGAATACGAGTACCTCCGCCTCCTGGGAGGGGATCGGGACACAGAGGGAGAGGATCGAGAGGATGAACGGGATGAAGAGCTGGAACTACTCTCGGAGCGATGGAGGCGATACCTAGAGAGGAAACAGGAAGGAACGCCAGTGATGAACAGGGGAAATCATAACACCAAGAAATAATAATCAAGATGTTGCATGAACCCGAGATGTTAACTTAGGTGCAAACCTTTTCTTAGATGGAGAGTGTGATCTTGACCGAGATCTAGAAGAAGGGGAGTCTGACTCTGAGCTACTGGACATGGGGCTGGGAGAACGATGGGATCTCCTTTTCCTCGACCTCCCCCCTGTCCTCTCTTTGTGACTGGATCTGGGGCTGGGTGTCCGCGAAGCAGTATTTCGGCGGTAAGACCTCCCAAAATGCCCCCTCCTAGGACTCATTTCATCAACGGTGGCATCAGTCTCCTGCCGAGCAGGTGAAGCATCAGGAGTCTCCAGAACAGAGCTGTTCTCCATCCCATCAGTCCTGTGATCCAGGGGCTCTGTCTCTGGAAGCTGTGCTTTGGTTGTGGCCGCAGGGTTTATGGTCAACTGGCCAGCTGATGCCGGAGCAGCAGGGGGTGTTTGTGTAGTGGTTGTACCGGGTTGCTTGATTGGTTTAATAGTGATAAAAGATGGCTGCTTGACATTCCAACGCTTGCCTGGCTCCCCAGCGGAAGTGCCTTTGTTGGGGAGGCAGTAGTCATGGTCCAAGCATGCCAGCTCAGGTGATACAGTGGCAGCAGCAGGAGTGGGTTTGCTGCGGGACTTGACTGTGGTCAGAGGCCGGGCTTCTATCTGGATAACTTTGGAGGGGCTCAACTTTGAGGCCTCAGCGGTCTTGCTCTTCCCCAGTAGGGCCGCAGGTGCCAGGGGTTTCCACATCTGGTGTGGAGGAGTAGCTGGAGGAGTCAAAGCTGGAGCGGAGAGGAAGAAAGTGCACCAGTCAAAAAACGTGATCCTGCAGAGATTTCCTGGCGTACCAATGTCTTGAATCACATTACTTTTTGCATCATTAGTCAAAATACTCACAATTAGATATTTTTTACAAAAGCCATACAAGGACAGAAAAAACAACTTTATTTTTGCACATTTTTAAAGATAAAACAAACACAAAAAACACTCTTTTTCTGATGAATTACCTGCAGTACTTGAAAGGTCATTAGCCCTCACACGCTCCACAACTGTATTCTCTGGAGCAAACTCAACACTGCAAACAGAGCACAGGGTCTGTTAGTACACCGCTGGCACATCGTGTGGCTGCCACTTCTTGATTTAGAACAAAACACCCAGTAAAACCATGTTTCACAAATTTAGTCCTGAGATGGCCATCACTGTGGCCAGACAAAAGCAGGGTTTGCGGTAGGTCTTGGCAAAAGGTATGTGTGTGTGTGTATGTCATCTCCACACACAAACACAGCTAGCAGGTTTCACACAGAGAAACCGTGACTCTGTCACTCACACAGAGCAGCTTGAAGGCTGTAGGGTAACTCACCTCGAGTTTCCTACAGCTGCTGCTCTACCAGAGACCTCCGGCACACATTGCTCCTCTTTGGCTGAAGAGAGAAGGAATAAGGAAATAAGTGCATCGGCAAAAGAAGAAACAACAGAATAACACGCACCAACAGGAAAAATAATGAAAAAAAACTGCAGATTAAATCTCTGCTTGACCAACGACCTACAGGTGTAAATGCAGCGGGTCAGGTGTTATGCCCTCGTATTACTCGTATAAAGTGCATTTTCCATGGGAATTCACCAGTTACATTAGCCATAGCACACACAGTAGGTCAATAACAATAGTAATGGCTCATACAGAGTCCAGCCCAGCCACTTGTTAGGGCTGGGGCTTGTACATCCGCCCAAACAAAGACAGCAGGGTGAGAGTTAAATGGATTTGCGGACAGGGCAGAATTCCAGCAGCTGAGCAGACAAGAGCACAAAGCAGCTTCTCTGCCCCCCTGCAGCAGCCATCCCTTAAAGGGGAATGTTTCGGTTGAAAAAAATCCTGCCATTTTGAATCATCAGAAGTCCACCACAATCTTTAAACATACTTCTCGGGGAGGATCAGATAACCTTCAAGCTTGTGTGAACAGCCCGATAACAGCTTTGTGTTGTAGGTCACTATTGTTGACTATAGACTCGCTTATGCTCTAAATGAGTCGTCACTAATACCCCCATCTGAGCATATTCAGAAGCTCTTTCAACATCCTATCCCTTTAAGTTTTTTAGTCAAAATCCTTATACCCTCTCTTAAACATAACTGCTAACTGAAGACAGTGCTGCAATGTTGTATGCCACTTCCCGACATTACGAAACCAGGAAAACTGATACTCTGACTACATTTAGCTTGGTACTAAACTATGTGACACACTAAGCCACTGGCCAGTACAACAACCCTTATGCCAGAACTGAGGTATGAGCCAAACATGGAATGTAAAGAGCACTTCTTACAGACTTTATTGTTACAGTAAAATCAGAAATGATTGATTACCTTGAGTTTCCTCAAACTGCTCCAGCAAACTGGTCAGATCAGCAGCTTCAATACCTTAAAAAACACACACATTATGTATTAGATTACGACATAAAACACGCTAATTAAAACATGAAATAAAACCTCATTTATATCGATCCCATAGACACTCAATAAGCCTAATATTGCTGTCTGACATAACTACACTAAACCCATAAAAAAGGTTTGCTCTCATGCATTTATTAGTCTGACAGAGGGAATGTTATCATTTCCCCCACTTTCCCAAACCACTGTATCTCCAAACTCTCTCTTTAGCCAAATCACACACATTCAGGCTATTCCTTGTGATCTTCTGCTGCCTCCCCTGAAGGCGTTTGGAGCCCTGCTGGGGAGGCCCACCTCCCACTTAGAAATTCTCTGTAAGAGAGAAAAGTCTTGCAATTACACAGGGGTGCAAGTGTGTAATTTTTATAGTTACACTGTATATTACTTTAGTGCAGTAATAGCAGATAAAGCCTTTTCCTTTTAAAAATAATTTCAGATAAGGGGACAATGCACATCAGCCAATCATTGAAGCAAAAATACTAGCAGCTAGTGTGTCAGTCAACTGCTTAAATGTGCATTTGTTCACGAGAATGCCTTCAATAAAGAAGGAATGCACAAAGCAAAAATTAATTAAAACCATTCAAAATGTGCAATCTACTTTAAGCTCACCTATCTCACTGGTGAAGGCCTCGATCAGCTCCTGTGTGGGGCTCTTTGACCTTTGAGGTTTCACTGCAGCTGTAGTGGGTTTCTCTTTAGTTTCAAGTGCAACAGGATTCGCCTTTAGACTCTGGGAGTCTGAGGGGTGGGCAGCCGCAGAAGAACCGAGCAGGGGATTACTGGCTGCAGGTTTGGGGGGCTTGCTATCAGATGTGATGGGGTTAATTAATGACACAGTGACCTCAGGCACCTTCTGGGGAACAACAATGGTCTTCTGGGGGTCACTGGGCGCAGACACCATAGCAGCATTGGGTTTGGCCGCCTCTGTAGTGGTTTTAGGACAGGTTTTAGTGAGCTGTACAGACTCAGGAGATGCAGGCCGAGGCTGGGGCTTTTCAGCAGCTCCACCATTCACTCCTGGAAGTGCAGGGGATTTTAAAGAAGCTGGAAAACCAGAGCTCTGAGGCACACAGGGTACTGCAGGTTGAGCAGTGGTGTGTTGATTTGTGGGAGTATCCTTCACTGAATTAGGCCCAGGAGCTGGGGGCGTTTGGGGTGAAGGTGTGGAAGCCTCAGGTGTTTGCTGGGGTTTAGGAGTAACAGTGGAAGCCCTGCTGGATGAGGCAACCATGTAGGCCGGAGGCACCAACAGTGCTTCAGGGGTGGGTGGTGCACACGGTCCCCTCGGCTGCCAGGCGGGTCTGACCTCCTCCACTTGTGGCTGGGGGTTGGGGCGTCTCGGATCTTTAGGGCTGGGATCAGGCAGGCAGGGAATGGGGGGAAGCTCTTTAGGGAGCTCTGGGAGGCTGGGCCACTTGGTGCTGTTGTTGTTGTCCTGTTTTTCCACCGGAGCTGGCTTTTTCTGCTGTCTGAGCCGCCGGTACTCTGCTAGACTGAGTGATTTGGGCTTCGGCTCTGAGACGGCAGGAGCCACAGGAGGGAGGGCCTCAACAGGTGGAGTCGTCAGCGCTGTTGGGGAACTCGGAGCAGCTGCAGGGCTCTCCGAAGACACCGGAGGCAAGACAGCAGAGGGAGCTGCTGATGAGTCTTCCAGCTTCTCAGGGGCCAGGGCAGCCTTTTGGGGGCTCACTGCTGTAGGTGAACAGCTAGACTCACTCTTCTCAGGGCTAACATTCAATGGCACCGCTTCCTGTCTGGGTGACACAGGTGAGGCAACTTGCACTTTCATTTCAGGCAATAATGTTGTAGTGGTGATTTCTGTTTGTGTTTCAGTTTGGCATGGAATCACTTTCTTGGGTTTTGCAGAGGAAGAAGCTGGAGTGGAAGCAAGAGGAGCCTTTGGGACTTTGTGTTTCTTCTCCACTTTGACTGACTTTTTTTCAGGCTTTCTGGGCGATTCCTGCACAGCCTTTCTCACTGTGCCGCTCCTGAGGACCCTCTCCTCCACAGGTTCGGGTTGGCACTGCTCCTTGCATTTCTTTTTCTTTTTTCTCCGGGAGGGACTTTTCTCTTTTATCTCTTCCTTCTGTCGCTTAATGATCACCTCTTCTTTCACATCAGAACACAAGTCTGGTTTCACAGGGGCCGCAACTTTCACTGGAGCCTCATCTTCATCATCAACGACTATATGCTCTGAACTGTCAGAGGCCTCTTCATCCGCTTCATCTGAAACTTTCTGCTCATTTTCAGAAGACTGCTCTTTAAGTGGAAGAGAGAGCGGGAGATCCATGTCTGGGATGGCCAGGATGGGTTCTCCATTTTCCCCCTGGTCCACAACTTCAAGTAAGATTCCTCCTTCGGGCAACATCTGTTCCCCCTCGTCATTCTCCATACAGATGGCCATACAGTACGGGTGCATATGCCTGACCAAGTCCCCCAGGTTAAGTGAAACACCATCATCAACCTCCTGTTCAAAGGTGACAGGAAATGGGAGGGTCAGACCTTCCCAGTGTAGCACATCACTGTCAGGAGACGAATTATGACTCACTGGACTCAAAGTGAGGGAGCCATCTTCCTCTTCCTCCCCATCACTCCTCTGGAGGGACTCCAGTATCCTGGGGAGGCTCTGAGTACACAGAGGTATAACATAAGAATTAGAAATGTGTCTGCTGCCCGTGTTTATATATATTACTTGTAATTGAGTGAGAAAAAGCTACCTTTCCAGTCGATAAAGCTCTTGCGCTACATAATGCATCTTTCTCTGGAGGGGAACGGGACAGACACAGTAATCTCCGGAGCTAGGGAGTGACAGATAAACAAAAGCACAAAACTTTATTTTACATTTGTAACGTAAATAATAAACATTAGTCAAGAACCACAGGGGTCAGCAGGTTCTCCTTTCACTCTCTCTGCCTGGAGCTCAGAGGCCAGATGGGGGATGTTGAGAGCAACAATCTGTGCGACACTTTGAGAGTTATGTATGACAGCTGGGCACTAACCGGAGAGTGTTCCCTGCCCTTCTGACCTGACAGCAGGTCTGAGTCAGGCAGTGTGTCAAACGGGGACAGGTTCTCATCATCCACATTGTCAAGGATCTCCGTCAGGGCGGTTAGCAGCGTTGCTTCGCTTTCCTCATCGAGACCTTTAGTCTAAATAAAGACAAGGAAATTAGGTCAGTGGGGAGTAAAAACAAACAACTACACAATGCATTCATATCTCTCTTATGCTACTGTAAGACTTAGGTGCAACCATGTGAAATCGTTCTTGCCTCTGTTGTTGGTGCGTCCTCAAACATAGAAAGAATGGAGGGGTCTAAGCAGCTCTGAAGGGCCTCCATAGTTTCTGTAGAGCTCAGTCCTTCAGTCTAGAAGTAAAACACATGATTCATGCAACAAAAAGTGTATAGGTATACAATTATGGCTACGGCCTTTTTCTCTCTCTCTCTCTCTCTCTCTCTCTCTCTCTCTAGAAAGTGGTGGCAAACAGTTACTTAAACAAATGTTTACACAATAATTACACCCAAACCTACATTAAATAAAAGACTAGATAAATACACATTTGTCTGTATTTAACATTTTAAACAACTAATTTAATTCCATATTATACAATATAGGGAAATTGGCAGCAACATTATTTTGGTGAAACAATTGAATGTCCCTGTTTTTAAAATGTTTGTACATGTAGGGATGATAAGGTGTATTGGACTCCAGTTAGGTCTTTTCCACAGGGTAAACATCCAAGTATCAACATATATGGACCACTGGGTTGTATTTCCATTACAACTGGACTGGGAGGAGCCCTTTGTCAATAAACAGACTGTACACAAAACCAGTATTGTCAATTTTAAATCCTCTTTAGAATTACTTGACTTTCTGTGTCAAACCAACTAAAGAATTTAAACAGAACAAACTGTTAATAAACCTTAGTATAGTCAGTGAAAATGTTGCACAGTAAAATAGGTCAAACTAGTTGATTTATTATGTGGTTGAAGTTGTGAGGAAGCCCCAGCTCATGTGAGGCACTTCAAAATGAGAGTCAGAAAAGGAAACCCCAGAGGGCAAGACAGAGCACAGGTTTTAAGTTCAAGCCTGAAGAAGAGAAAACAAAGTACCAGAGGCATTTCCTATAATATGAGACATACAAGAGCAAGTAGATATTGGAATTGTAGGACTCCAATATATGCTTATATTATCAATATTAAGTTATTTCTTTACATATAAATTCCAACACAAAGACCTTAAATAAACTGTCCAAATAGGAAATGCATGTATTGGACAATACTGGCAAGTCTGAAAAAGTTAAAATTGATATAAAATGAACAGGAAATGGAATAAATAGTTGAAATGTGCATGATACCATGTGATTTTAGGCTCAGTAAGTGTATAACAACTCTTCAGATTTACATTATGTCCATAACTTAGCTAAGTCAAGCACACAAGTCCTTCTATAGGAGCAAATATAACTGATAACATTATGCACTTTGATCTAAAAACGCAGCAGTCTCTCCCAATGACCCACGTGTTGCTGTCTACACATGCAAGCACTGCGCGCAGACATATTTGATCCTCTCCGCACTCCGTCCAAAGGGAGGCTACCTAGCCCACGTGTTGCACTACAACAAACACGAGCAGGGCCCTCTTATCTGCTTCTGACGGATATTTTAACGACCAGCAACTTATGGGCATAATTTCAAACATATTTTTACGCAAGACATTTAAAAAAAAAAAGCCAGATAGTTATTTCTAAACTCTGTGTACGGGTGTGTGCAGAGTATAAATTGAGTGTTGCTGCTGCGCATGTGTGAAAGCCAACATGTGATTCAACACTACTAAACCACATGTGGATATACACACAGGTTGTGAATGAAAACGTGGTATGCTGCTGGTGCAGTTATCACAGTGGATACTCACGCAGGTGTGTGTAAGGTAACTGATTGCAGTCATTGTCTAAATATAAAAAGAGCTCCATCACTGTGTGCATCATCACTGGCTTGATGACACATTACTGCAATGTGTTGGCATGGAGCCTACAGACTACACCATGGCAGGACAACGTATATAGCACTTTAACCAGTCAAGCAAAGACATAGAAGTACACATCCACGTTGCAGTGGTGATAAAGCTAATTGACTAGCATTTTGAAGTGTTTATTACCACGTGTGTATGAATCAATTGATGAGCAGTACACAGAGTACTTTAGCACACTGGAGCTTAATTGCTTATTACTGATATTTATTACACAACTGCAGCACATACCAGGCCATCTAACACCACAAATACACAACTGTCACTTATTTTTTGAAGGAGTGTGTGTAGATAATAAAGGGAGAAGACTGCGTCGTTAACTAGCCAGCCGGCCAAGCTGCACTGACTCACCAGCTAGCATTCACACACAGCTGAAGCACAATTATAGTTAAGTGCTATTTAATAAATACAACACTAAATAGTTATCCAGCTGTAGCAGCCGCCAAACAATAAGCACTTTTAAACATAAGTTTTACTAGTGATACTACGGTGGCATCCACGTGTCACTTTTCCATGCGCAGTGTACAGCTCGTACACACAACACGCTCTGCCATGCCTCTAAAAACACTCACAAAACTAGTAACAGTGGGGTTACCTGATAGGAAATAAATTGCAGAAAATATTCCTTACCTCGCCTAGTGTATCCATAGGGAAAAATTCCATATTGCACGCAGTTAAAGTCTCCTCGCCTGCTCCCCACCGCGCCGCCATCTTGCAAGTACACTCCCTACCCCGATTCGTTTCGGAATGAAAAGTGATGAATCGTGCTGTAGGAACAGAGGCACGCCGGCCGGAGACACGTGGTCCGACATTCCCGGCAAAATGACGCAAAGTGACGCTGGGGGGGTCAGAGGGTAACGTGACCACGTTTACTTGTAGTTCTATTTAACGCACGAGCTCTAGCAGCTGTATACTGCCTTGTGGTGGCTGGCTGTTTTATCCTGTGCTGCGAAATGAAGACGACAGAAATGCACACCAGGCACACACGTTTATTAATTTAGACTATTATCTAAACTGTCTTTTTTATTAACTCAGCCACTGTCGTGACACTGATAGGAACAACAAGTGGAAACAGCAAAGCAGCGAAATAAAGCAGCTAGGTTAGTAACGCTATGGTAAATCAAAAATGCCAAATATTTGCTAGTTCCAGCTCCTCTGTTGCTGTTTCCCTCTGTTTCATATTATTATAAATTGAGTATTTTGGGTGTTTGGACTCTTAGTTGGACAAAACAAGACTTTTGGTGCATCTGGAAAATAACTAAGTACACTTAGGTTACTGAAGTACTGTAGGAATTCTTACATACACATTTGAGGTACTTATACTTGATTATTACCCTTTAATGCAACTTTCTGACATACTTTTACCCCACTAGGTTACATCTCAGAGGCAAACAAAGTACTTTTTAATGTCATTACATTTTTTTTTTCAATTCCTTATGGGTTAAGAAAATGATCCTGAAGTAAAGTTAAAGTTTAATAAACCCCTCTAATACCCTCTTGATTTAGCTCATTGCCACAGAGCTGAAAAGCTGAGCTCATAAAAGCTTAACTTTTTAGAGATGCGTGGTTGTCACAGGACAGCAACACTACAAACACATGATGCTCTTATGCCCTTAAACTAGTTCAAATTAGCTCAACCATATTCATCTAAAGCAGTAAAATGCAACATACAAATGCATGTAGTGCTAAGATAAATCCAAAAATGTCATGTAATAGCAAGTTACTCACATTGAAGGTTTTATTGCAGAATGAGTTTGAAGAATATTTTGCTGATAATACATTTACCAAAGTAAGGTTTTGAATGCAGGACTCATTTTTAATGTGTGCTTTTACTTAAGTAAAGGATCTGAATACTTCTCCTATTTTTGCTCTTGTGATACGCATTAACTAAATAATAAAGCAATTAATTAAACAAAACAGCAATTAAATATGATGATAATTGTAACTGGCAGCCCTAATTCCAGTCATGTGGCTACACCATCAGACCAGAACGATGGAAACATACTAATGCAATACTCCTAACTTCAAATGCACTTTTTGTTGAGACTTCTCCAGTTATTTGTGTGTAGACTCAGCTTCATGGATCAGTTGTTTGTGATTGTAATAGATTCCATTATACTGAAATATGTTTCTAATATTTTGTCTGACATATTTACACAAATGGAGCAGCAGAAACATCAGCGCCACCTTACAATGCAATGCAGTCCAATATAATAACACAACAAACTGCTCACAACCGGTTTCATGTGAGGGAACATGCAGTACAGTACTGCAAAATATGCAGCCTTGTTTAAGCACACATTCTAATAAGTAACTTGTTTTAATTAAACAAGGACATTTAAAAAAAGCTATAATTTTCCAGAACATGTTCATTGGCAGTGCCTATACAGTTTCTTGGTTCTTTTCCATCAGTCTGGCATTTCTGCTCACATAGTTTCCGTCTAATTGCTTCAGTCCTCCGGTGCTGAAGGAGGGCCCTTGAGGACAGGAGGATAATAAAAACATAATTTACGTGGAACTGAGGTGTATTTTGTGCCACAGTTAAAAGACATGACTGTTACAATACATTAATATTGACAAAATGTATATTTGTGTTGCATGACATCAGATAATTAGGTGCTAATTGTTTTTCTTGTGTAAAAATACCAAAGTTTTTCAAATGAGAGAAAGCAACACATTCATCCTCTTGAGAATGACAGCCTGAATGAAAGTAGAAAAGAAGTTGACTTTTTAGTTCTTTTTTGCAGTGTAATAGCCACTTGTGACCCTAGTGGGCAGTGTTTAGTAAAATATATAAAGGTTATTTTTCATATGTTAAAAGACTTATTATGAAAGATGCTCACTTGTGTGTCACTTTTGCCCTGAAAATGAATATATCATTCTCTTTTTTATTCCAGGGGTCAGTGGGCATATTAAGGAGGCCATTCACATCCATCACAGAAGACCATTTTCTAACTGAGAGGTCAGAGGGGAACAGAGGTCAAGTGATGACAACTGATCAAACTGCATTTACTGAAGAATATTTTGAAATATGGTTAAAGCTCTGGGAAAAGCTCGTAAGTAGACTTTGAGGTAATATTTTTTTCAGAGTTAAGCCAAATAAAAAATAAACTTTGCAGAAGGGAATACCACTATGAAGACATTTATTGCTCACCGAGGACAAACCAAACAGCACACTGAGAAGAAAAACGGTTTTCCCTCAGACCTGGGGACATGAAGGATGTCTTTTTGTAACTGGGTGTAATGCATAAAGGAAAGGTGTGATGAGCGAGCAGGAAGACAGGCTGTGAAACACAGAAGTCGGGATTAAATTGGGTCAAATACAAAAGTGGGGAGGATGTGTTCCTCATTAGGATCAGTACTGCATGGCACAGCAAAGCCACCGGCAATTCCCTGTGTCCCACAGGCAGAAATGGATTAGAGGTGAGCCCAGGCACAACCACACACACACATACACACACACAATGTGGTCTTCCATTGTGTTTTACCACTTTGTCTGTGTCTCTGTTTTGCATATGTCATTTGTTCTCGGCTGTGTGAAGAATAGAACTGCCATGTTCGCCATTTGTAAAAGTTTTAAATCTTCCTACATCCTTTAACAGCTTCCTCGCTGCGACGGAGATCTCCAGTGAACAAATGCACACATTTCTCTAGATTACTAAAAGTGTCGTCTCAAAACAACAGACGCAGCACGTTACAGACCCACTGCAGTGTAGTTTTGTGTCTGTGTGCTGTATATTTCCTGGCGTCGATCCAGGAATCCCTCAGGCAACAATTATGAGTCTCGCTGATCAATTCTGTCCCTTACTGCGTTTCATTTGAAGAACATGAATTTCATATGAAGAACAAGGCTCTTTTAGTTATGTGCCATGGCATATAAAATTGGTTCCCAAATAGTTGAAGGGTTTGTTGTTCGATCAACGGCTCCTCCTGTCAGCATGTTGAAGTATCCTTGAGAACATCACTGATCCTCCGCTTTGCTCCTGATGAGTGTGGACGTGTAGGGGAAACATTTACATGACTCTGGATACACTAAATGGTCGTAGCCGTCTTTCTGGTAGAACAAGAAACTCCCAAGTAGATGTGTTGAAAAAGGTTTTGCATATTCGTTTCTTTAGTTATGTCTGAATACCACAACATGACATCTTTGTATTTGTATTGTTTGTTGGAAGATCTTGTTTTGGCTTCACACAGAGACAGTTTTTTTTGTTTTCTGCTAGTTTTAAATCACTGTCTTCATTCTGTCTCCAGTCATTGTGTTTGCAGTGCTCCACATTATCCCATTGCTTTGTGTGGTGAGAGCTATAGTGATTGACCAATATAGGTTTTCAATGGCCGATGCAGATATTTAAATCAGGGCTGCTTACGGTTGATTTATAATGCAGATATCGTGTTTTTTTCCTGCATCCGATAAATTACATCAATTTGATGATAATAACAAATGGAAAAAAAGCTTGCTGAACCTACATGAAGATGTTTTAAATGTATTCTCAGTATCTGCTTTGACTCTGTTTGCTAAAGTAGATTTTCACTCAACTTAAAAATATGAATGAAAAATAAACACACTCAGCAGATAGCAGCACCAAAAATTGTAAACTTAAATGAATAAAAAATGAATAAACAGTGCAGTGTAGTGGCCTTCCCTGTGTTGGCTCAGTGAAACACTGTGCTAAATAAATAATCGGCCTTGCGGGCACAGGCATCAGCCGATGCCAATTATCAATTGGCCTGATTAATTGGCCAACTGATTAAGGTTCACCACTAGAGAGTAATCTGCACGATTCGAATCAATAGTCAACACAAAAGTAACTTAATCTCGATGCTTCTTCTTGATGCTGGCGGTTCCTCCTACAGTGGAATTAACTTGTGCTTTCTTGGTGTGTGTTCCCCACGTGTCTTGAGACACGACTGGCCCAACCGGTCTGCTTCTCATTACCAGTCTTGTCCTAATGAATCCGCTGCTGCTCATATTTCTCCCCCAGTATACCAGAGGCTGTACACTGCTCATCTGTGGGAGCTGAAAGACTTATGAGCTCGTCTGTGTGTGTGAGAGAGACAGAGAGGAACACCACTGTGCCCCAACACACTCCTTTACTGCTACCTACCGCTGCTCTGCCGTTGCCATGGATACAGTGCCCTCTCTCCTCTCTCTCGGTGGGTATGGAGGGATGGGGCTGGAGAGGAGAAGAGAAGTGGCTCTGGCTGCTGCCTCTGCGTCATATTCATACCAGTGCAGCTGAGAGCCCCCCCCACCCTCCCCCCTTTCCCTCATCCGCCTCCTCCTCTCTCCTCCCTTCCTTCCTTCCCTCCTTCCTTCCTTCTCATCATCCAATTTGCACACTGCTAGATCCCCCCCCCCTCCATTTGTGTCTCCTATCTGCATCTGCTCATCACAGTCTCTCTCTCTCTCCCTCTCTGCTGGCGCAGCTTGGTTACCTCTGCGTGGCTGACCCGGGCGGACTTTTCCGAGCGAGCGTGGGCGCAGAAGAAAGAGGAAGACAAAGGTAAGCAGTGAGATGGAGGATGTTTAACAGTGTTTGTCTGTGAGAGAGAGAGTGTGCAGAAAAGAAAAGGAGAAAGGAGGGGGGGTGCAGAACAGCTGCAAGACAAAAGATTGAGAGGTAAGAGTTAATGGCATGCACTCACCTGAGATAAGTATGCAACCTTTTTAAAGATTTTGTTTGGAATTCAGAAAGTGAGCAAGTGTTTTTCTGCTGTCAGAGGACAACACACTCACAGTGTGTTAGTGCGCGACTTTACCTCAGTGAGCTTGGCAGTCAGTGTATCTGTGTGCAGGCACTTTGCTGTCTGTCACATAGTGTTATGGAACTGCTGCGTGTTCCCACAGTGGAGAGAACGGAGGGAGAACTTCATTATTCTCAGAGCAGCTTTTTGAGCGATGTGTGGCTGTGTTGACAGAGCGGGAATCTCTGTATCTGCAAGAGTAGGAGAGTGAGAGGCAGAGAGAGCATGCCTGACAGTGCAGTCAGTGGTGAAGTGCTGCGCTTCAAAGCCTAATCGCTCCCTGAAACAGAAGCCATTTCCCAAATCACATCCATGCACCCCTCCTTCCTCTTCTCCCCCCTCGCTCTTATCTCTTCTTTTTCCCTCTCTTCTTGCAGTGTTGGGGATGCCTCTCTCTCTCCATCTCTCACATCTGCCTTTGTTCAGAGTTCACCATTTTACAGTAGCAGAATCATCTGTAAATGTCAAACCCGCAGATCGCGACCTACAAGGCGCACAAAGGACCGAGTGGTGACAGAATAGCAGCGAGAGATGAGAGGACTCCGAGAGAGACAGAGAAACAGAAACAAAAAGTGTGTGAAGTGGAAATGAAAAGAGGGGGAGAAGACAAGTAAGGGGGGGAAAAGAAGAGGAGGCCCGCAGGGTTGTTCATTGTGTCTCGGTCCTGAGAACAGTGTCTGACACCGTGTATGACATTTAACTGTGATGCCTCTGCCAGTGCGCTGGTGTGTGGGGAATGCGCCTGTCAGCTTTCGTTTCAGTGGAGACAGTTGTTTGTCTTTTGTTAGTGTATTGGTTGTGAGTGACAGACAACAGAGATCTGAGGTTTGTTAAACTGGGCTTCAACTCACCCGGGGGGGCTTCTGTCGTGCAGAGGGACAGAGGATATACTGGACTGGAGGTTTGACGTATCTGCACAGCCGTATCAGATGAACCAAAGTGCCCTTCATCAACATATATTTGGAGCATCTCTCACGTTACAAAAATGTTCATTTAAATGAAGTTTTAGCCAGATGCTATTTAACACTATTTAATATATAAAAGTGGATATAACCTTTTTTTTTTAACATGACTTAAATGACTGTAAAGTTTTGACTGACTTTCACAATGTCAGATTTTCACTACAGTATTATTGTTTCCAAAATATTTCACAACAATATCATCACAGTATCAATACAAACTTTAAAAAATGCTTTAGTGAAATGCATCTTTAAGTTTCTTTATTTGTCTCTTTTTTGGCAAATACTAATATTAACTAAATATATTAGTGTCAGGAGAGAGTCTGCCACCATAACTTCATAACAAAGCGAGAACGTAATGAAACGGAAATTAAGATGCACTGTTTTTTTTAAATGATAGCCTACTATCATGTGTGTATTATTAACATAATATTAATATGTTAATCTCTCTAATCTTTTTAAATCTCAGCTATAGTCAATAGCAGTATATGCCCACAGCGAAAGTATTGAGAGAAGCTGGGCACTTATCCACTACATTTAGCTTCTTTTTTGGGACATTTTTCAATTTCTATTTGTACTATTCCAACTGGCTAGTTTTGTCAGTTTTTCCATTCATCTGCAGGATTTCTGAAAAGCTACTGGCCTGATTTCATTGAAACACTAAATGTTTTTCACATTCGTTAAAACGAGAGAAAGGACATTTGTGCTGCATTCATGAGGTGTTGAAATAATCTGAAAAATCTGTCTCTTGATCATTTTTCATGGCTCACCTGATTTGTTTCCAGTGCTATCAGCTGCTATCAACATGTTCTTTAAATGCTCTGAGCAATAAAATACAACATTTCTCCTTTGTAGCATACGTGTAGTTTCAGTATAAAGACTTAAAGCTCATGAACACTGTGAAGTCGGAAGAAGTTCCCAATTTGGGCAAAGGGAACATCCAAATCCTGTGTTCTCTGAATGTCAGTCTAGTTTATAATGAAATCGGAATTCAAACAAGAAGAGCTACTCCACAATCTTTACAAGCACCCGCTGGGGTACAAGAACCCTTTTTGGGATGCTATTAGTCTTGATGTATTTCTTGCAGTTAAGATCGGAGTTGTATTTTACTTTACATTTTCTATTTTTACTTTTTCTTGATATCAGTCACAGAGACTCAGTGATGCTCAGTCTGTTATCCATCTGATAGGATCAGGTACACGAACAACAAAGACATCCAGCTCATGGGAGTCAGTTATGTGCTCATGTGTTTGTGTAGTGAGGTGTGAGATTATTAGATTATTGGCTAGGAGAACAGGCACGCTCAAACCAGGAGAAGTTGTGGGATGAACAGGAAAGGAAACCAAAGACGTGGATGAGGGAAAGGAAATGAAACAAAATCACATCAAGCCACATCAAGCTGCAGAAAGGTCGAGGTAATATCAACAGGGCGAAGAGATTAAATTGAGAGAGTGAAGTCAGATTAAAAATCAAGAAAGGAGTAGAAAAGAGGCACAGGGTGCTGGGCAAACAGTCTGCAGTCGATTCAGACTGTTTACATGCAGCTCCTGTTGGGTGTGCGCACGTCCGTACATGCACGCTCTTCCTGCCTCCCATGGGTCTCCAGTGTCCCTGCGCTCCAGGTGGGCTTTGCATTTTTAATCGATACTGTCTGTAGTGATTAACACCAGTCTTCTCTCAGCGGCAGAAAAACAGACGGAAGGAGTGAGACAGAAAGAGAGATGGAAATCTGTCATACACGAAGCAGAATGTGTGCACGCGTGTGTCTGTGTGTATGTGTGTTTGTTTGGCAGTAATGACCCTCTGCCTCTGGGCTCCTACTGAGTATGTTTATCTCCCACAGCAGCGCTGGGCAAAAATGGACGATGCATCACTGCCACACATACACCTTGTGCATTTTCTCTCTTTCCCCTCCTTTGCTCTAATTGCCTCCCTCTTGCATTCTCCCTTTCACTAACACATGCACACACACACAC
>CAFUXE010000255.1:304105-320968 GCA_903364295.1 Serranus cabrilla
ACACACACAGAGTCCATATTAGTTACTCCAGTCTAACATTATGTAAAGGCTCTTTCTTCCTATTTCACTCCTCTCTCATTTTCCCTCCCACTTGTGTTGCAATATGCCTATTAATGATGCAGCTAGAGCACCACTGCCAACTTCCTGCCTCTGACAGAGAGAGAGGAGTGTAGTTGTGGTGTACATGCCCTGCTTTGTACCACTCCCTCTAATCTCTCCACCCCTGTGTCTGTGTTGTTTTCCTCAGAGTTAGCCCATGCGAGCAGCGTGTGGACTGAGTGCAGCTGTTTCGTTCAGAGCAGAGCCCAACATGTGAGAAGATGTCTGTTGGAGGTTGTGCTTGTCCCGGTGAGTGCCTACTCTCTTTCTCTCTTCTCCCTCTTTCCTCCTCCGTCTCTGTGCTCAGTGGTGCTGTCAGAAAGATGACTTATGTAAAAGTGCTGCAAAGCCGCCTAGGGCCAGCGTCAAGCTGTGTGAGAGTGAGTTTGTGTGTGCTCGCGTGTGTGTTGGTGAAGCTGCGCTATGCTTTCAACACATGTCCTAAAACAAGGTTATAGACTGAGGCTACCACACTTTAGGATTGAGTTGTTCAGCAGACCCTCTCAGTCACGCTAGCTTGCTGTGCAGCAGATCAATGGCTCTTTGAGTTTTGCCACGTACAGAGACACTGAGATATCAATAAGTACTTCACTTGCTGACTGTTTTCACTCCTTTTCTCAGCTTTCTCCAGCCCCTATAGGTCTGCTTCTCCATTATTTCTGCTCTTACATGTCTGGAAGAGTTGGTGAAAATCACTGCTGAACTGTTTTTCATATTCGTCCCATGGGACTGAACTGAACTAGGCATAAGTACCGGTACTTTATTCACTGCAAAATGGTTTAAAGCTGGTCTCTCTTGATGAGTGCAAACCATTAATGAGGGTACTTAAGAAGATTTAACTAAGAGTTGAATTTGCTTGGAGTTAAGCTGCTGTCAGGATATTAGGCAGCTCTTTGTCATTGTGACTTCTGCATATTTTATTTTTTAAATGCATTTTTTACATTTGGCTTTTCCTGAAATCAACAATCTTAATCTTTAAAGTGGACATACAATGCTAATTTTTATGTTCATACTGGTATTTTTTTCATACTTTAATGTTCTAGAAGACACATTATTATTCTCATACTGTCTGTTTGAGTATACCTGTATCCACCATTCGTCTGAGTTTAGCGCCTGCCTCCTGGAAAAGCCAAGTCTGCTCTGATTGGCTTGTGACAAATTCAAATGTGGAGCAGGATATTCTAATGAACCTGCACTTCACTGTAGGAGGAGGAGCCAAATGTAAATGGCTCGTGGAATCACGTTTTCTCAACTAGGCCGTCAACAAAATACTGACTGAGTTATCTCATGCTACATTCCATTTACCTTGGAAGTTAGGAGTCGGAGCTGGGAATGACGTCATACCTGAGTTGACCACATTCCAGTATTCTGAAAACCGAGGTGGATTTGCCCTAGCTAGGTTAGCCATTGTTAGCAATCACTAGTTGGTATCAATGTGTTATGCTTTTTTGTTTTTGCATACAAACACCATAGAAGCATGCTCACAGATGTGTACGAGTGATTAAATAAGGAACAAATACAACAAAAGTGCTCATAAACCTTATATTTCAACAACTTTTAGTGCTCCAACTGCCCAGATTGCACCTCCATGTCACTGTTTGTAAGTTGGTAAGCATTCCAGACACCAAAATGTATCTACACATGCATGAGTGAGTTTTTCATAACATGTCCCCTTTAAGTAAAGCTTACATAAATATGGTTTGCTGCCGTTGTTATGGTGTCTTATGGGCACTCAGTATGTACACTCTGCTCTTCCTCTAGTGTGGGAAGAAGAGGAAGTGAATCTCTTACCGTCTGTACATGTAAGCATTGGGCAAGCAAAATGCCATGGCTGTTTTTATCATGTAGATCTTATAATCTCTCTTATAGAGAGTTTGATCCTATTTGACTTTGGAGTAATTTCTCTTTAACATATCCCAGTGAGAGCAGGCAGACTGTTGCCCTGTATAGAGTGAAAGCCTCCAAGTACCAGGGGACGGTCTCTGTTCAGCACAAGGGAACAAGTAGCAGATAGAAATTGAATCGTAGCATCTGCTCATGGGGATCTCAGAGAGGGCAGATTGAATTAGGGTGTCAGTATCATTTTAATGGGGCTGCTCTGATTCATTGGTAGTCGCCTATCAGATGGAATAATATCAGAGGCCTCTGCTTGATGTGTTCCCCTCAGATCTTTTCTCTACTATCTCGCTTCCTCGCTCGCTCCTGTAGTTTCTGCCTTCTTCGCTCCCTCTGTTGACAGACTTAACTCTGGAGCAGAAACTTTTAATGACATCCACATGTTTTTTTATGGAGAAAGGGGTCGAACCAGAGAGATCCGCCATGTGCATGTTGTGCACCCACATTCAAACACTCACAGGTTTGCAGACATGCGTGCACATGCAGAGCCTGCACGTACTGTACATTCACGCACACACATATGCCTTCATGAAGAGCCTGCTCGGACAGGTTTATGCTGGTGGATCTGTCAGATAACCACAGGGCAACATTGATAAACACCAGTTTGCAGTTTCTCTCTCCCTCGCTGTGAGTGTTCTGTAAATCATTATATTTGAAGGCTGGTTTGTTTACATTCTTGTACGATGGTGGATGGAAGATCCTCCCCATCCTTTGTGTGTGTATCTGCATTGGAAAAACAAATCCTCTCTTGTTCACTTTCTCTTTTCATCTGGTTGCTTTCGTCTGTTTTTTTTGTTATTGGGTCGGAGCATTATAGAACAGCGGAATCTGAACTGAGCGTATTTGCATGTGGCAGAATGTGAGCCATAATAAAAAACAGACTTCGTCTGTCTGTCTACTTCATTGACAACCCTGTGACATCCTGCTGTTGTTGTGACTTTGCTGTGAATCAGCCTTTTTAAGGCTTTGTTCCCCGCATGAAGGAGATCCGTCCTAACACAGTGGAGCCAATCACATCCTTTGTTCAGACTAAATGGTAAAAATAGATTGCCTGTGAGCTGAAGATACCCCCCTCCCTCCCCTCCATTCTCACATGCACTCAAGCTTGCGCTCCCCTCTGCTCACCACTCTCTCCATCTCTCACCCATCTCACTCTAACCCCTCCCTCCCATTTCTGCCTTCCTCATCTCACTCTCTCCCCCTCTTCCTCTTTCCCCTCTCGCTCTCCCTCTCTGTCACTCCCTCATCCCTCCTTCACTGCCTTTTGCAGTAACAGTGCTGTTACCTCATGCAGAAAGTCACATGGCTCCTGATTGGAGAAAAGTGACTTAAAGCAGAGCCAAGATGGCAGCCAAACAGCCAGGGCTTTTTTGATTACCGTTACACAACAACATGACTGCCTCAGCTTTATCTCACTGCGCTGAAAACCCGTGCCTCTCTTTTTTTTCCCTTCCTCAATTCTTCACTTCTTCTCCTCTCCCCGTCCCCTCCTCTCTCTACCCTAGTGAGTCTCTCAGATCTTGTTTGCTAGATCAAAATGGCTGTGTGTGCAGAGGCAGAGAGAAAGAAGGAATGCGTGGGAGACAGAGATGCTGGGGAGTCAGAGAGATGAGGAGGGGGGGGTGCAGAGTGGAGACGTGCTGTAGTGATGTCACATCTGCTGCAGGCCGACAGGATGGCAGAGGAAAGCTGGCATGTGCCACACAGCCGGGAGGAGGGGGAGGACAGGGAGAAGACTAAATGTGTGGGAAGAAAAAAATGATTTTCTATCAAAGTGCACCTTTATTTGTGGGAGATGTGCAAGCCGCAGAGTCTATAAAACATGAAAGCAGGTTCAGTACTGAGGTAGCAGTGCTCAGATTGAAACAGAGCTGTGCTGAAAACAAAAGGTGTGAGGGGGGACAGCCACAGAGTTATTTGAAAGCTTTGTGCTGTTTCTCTGTGCCAACTGTGTATGTGCAAGTGTGACTTCAGATGTAATGTAAATGATACATTTAGTATACAAACCGTCTGTCTGAAGTTGTTTGAGTTGGTTGGTGTCAAAAATGAATTGTGCAAACACACCAGATTTGATAAACTGTATTGATATGAGGGCAAATGTTTACATTGTGAGGCTGTTAAAGGGGTTTGTGCCATAAAAGAGAGTGTATATTGCTCTTTGGACAGTAAAGTCAGTGTTTCCCTAAAGTAAACCATCACAGAAACAAGACTTCAGTTGGTGATGACAGACAGTGGAGGTGGAGTTGGGGGACTTTGTCTCTGTACTCACTTAGTCTCATCATGTGACAAAAGAATACGTGTTCAGGGCTTCATTTTGTGATTTAGAAAAAGTATCCATATTCCAGTAAATTCAGGTGCTGTGTCATAGTTGTTTCATTATTCACTGACTGTGGAGCGGCTCCAAGATTAGTCTCTAAATAACATAAACACTGCAGTCTGTCTCGCTGTTGTTTAGTTGTGCAGTATTCTAAAAATACAAGTGCAAAATCTTTTTAATGGAGGATATTCATTTCTTTTAATAACGCATTGTAGAAGTGGGTTTGGGTGAGACATTTCTGCACACATGTCGATTCATTCCCTGTTGTCTCTGATTGGCACAATCTGAGAAGCAGTAAAATTAACTAAACCTACAGTTTATAGGAATAGTTTGGATTTGTTGAAGTGGGGTTGCACAAGGTACTTATCAGTGTACTACCTACAGTAGATGGGGGTTAGCACGCCTTCAGTTCAGAGAAGCAGGCAGGAAGCGGAACTAAGCAATGTGCTGCTGTGGATGGGGGCAGCAGCAAAATGTGTTTGGCCAACTAAAAAAAAAGAATGTGTACGCTATGTTTGGAATATTTTTTCAGAGCTTTAACTTGCTGTCAGACCATCCTTTCTGATGGAAACTGAAGTCATCGATTCCTTTCAAAGTCACCAGACTCATTTAACAATTTTACACTAATTTTACCTCTAACACAGGAGTGGTCTACCACTGCCTCAATTTGTTTGTTTTTGTTACTGTGTGTGTTTGGTGTTTGAAAGAATGAGTTCAGTTGCACTAAGGTCACACAATCACACAAACAAACTAATCGATCGAGGCAGCGGTAGACCATAATTCCCATGCTCTGCAGAGGTAAAATCACCGTTTTTGACATCGGAGTCTGGAGGCCTTGTATAAACTTAAAACAGGGCTCTCTGACTGCAATGCAATGTGTTGTAAATACTCTAAATATAGTATACAGCCCAGCTTTAATAAATACAAGCAGTCCCTTTAAACTGCACCAGATCCTGCCTGTCAACATCAGGCTAATTCTGCCTGGATTCAGACCATTGACCTCTGTCATTGCAAGCGTCCACAACACCACCCTTCCCACAGACATTCACATCCTCGCTTTCTTTTGTTATCACTCATCCTTCTTTATCTTGAACACACGCTGTTTAGCTTCCTCTTGTCAAGCCACAGTCTCATCCTCTGGGTGCAGTATGTGCCGGTTCTGTCTGCTGCCTTGTTGCTATCACTACCAGTCAGGTGTCACAACAGTTTCCCTGACAGGTTTGTGCTTTCACTGTGGTGTCTAGAAAAGCAGCGACAGGAATCTGAACATGCTGTTTACCAGCGCTCTCGTCAGATTTCCTCACTACTGCTTCACTCTCCCTGTCATAAGTGTGCGTAGAGGCCTGATACATTGGAGGAAAATCCTTTCAGGGCATGTTTACACATGTCTGTGTGTGGCCTGTGAAGAGTCAGTTTATACTCAGTTTTTTTTTTTTTATCAAGGTCAGTATAAAAGTTGTCTGAGTAATGAATCAAAGAGTTATAAATCTATATTATGTTTCTCTGTCCAGTCCACTTTATTATTTTCCATGACAATGCTTTGAAGGCATTATAGTGTGCATGTTATCCAGTTCACCTCTGCATAAAGTAGTGCATGTAAAGTGGTCATAGCAGCTAGGGATCTATAAATACAAGGGATTGTGCGTAGTACAACTCTATTTTGCCAGTGACAAAAATAGAACTTAGTTGTCATGTATACGACTGCCATTTAATGTTATCACTGCTCGCCAGTCCTACTTGCCAGGTAGTCTGTGTGTGTGTGTACTAAATGTGTCTCTTACAGAATACAGATGAAATAGGATCCAATTTCATCAGGGCTGAAATTCTCCCAAAGTAATGTATGTAATGTTTAATGTTTTGTGCTGTACGATGCACATTTCATTTGGACCCTCTTTATATGTGTTATGTACTAATAATGCAGATAATGCAGACTTCCTTCAGATGCCTTTGTCTTAATGGGATAGTTTGGATTTATTGAGGTGGAGATGTATGAGGTACTTACAGTAGTCAGTGAATTTGTATACCAATTTGGAGAACAAGAGTACCAACATGGAAGCGAAGTAGAAATGCTGCAGATGGGGGCAGCGGTTAAATGTTTTTTAGCCACCGAAAAAATGACTCTTATACAGAAAGAAAAATAGTGTACACAGTATTTGACCTTGATGTCAGAGTTCAAATGTACACAGAGGGAACTGAAGCTGTTATCTGTGCTCTGTAAAGACACCAGACTCCATTGACAAAAACATTAATTTTACCTCTTAGGACACGGGATGAGCTGGTCTACCACTGCCTCGATAGTTTATGTTTTTGTGACTTGTTTTAAAGGGTTGGAGAGATTTACTTGGTCACACAGTAACACAAACAAACCAACCAATCGAGGCAGCGGTAGATCAGTATCTCTCATGGTCTTGGAGCTTAAATGAAGTCTAAAAGTACCTTATACAACTCCACTTCAATAAATCAAACTCTTTTAAATAAAAGCACTATTGTGCCGTAACTACATGATATAAACAAGAGATATTACAGTCTTTATTAAAAATGCCTAAGTAAGTTGTGAATAGCGTTCAGTGTAAACTCCTTATTAAGTTCATGTTATTGTATCCTACTCTGTTGTGTGCTGAAGCATGAGGATGTTTGCAGCATCTGCCAGCAGAGGGAGATGCTGTTCTGTCACATCTCCTCCTCTGTCAGTCCATCAACGCTGAGCAAACAGCAGACTGGAGAATCATTGTCTTTTCAACAAGAGATCTAAATCTGGGCCTATGTTTCAACAAAAGACTTTAGTCGTTCTTTTATTCCCCCAGTAGCTGTTTAATAATTTATTTTCCGTCATAATTACACAGCCAGCTCTCTAGATTGGACCACAGTTAATTTACCTAGAAAGAGATTCAGCTGATGAAAAGGCCCACAGTTGGCACTAGATATTTTTGTTCCACTCTCCTCCAATCTGAACACAAGCTGGGATGTTGTTGTGCATCTCTGCTCTAAGCCTGACGAGAGGTTTATGCAGTAAGACTGACTGGTGCGGGTCAGATGTGTTTACTTTCTCAATGAAATGCATTCTCATCTGCTCTCCCGGCTTGTATAATTCTACAAACTGAATGGCAGCTCAAGTGAAAGCCTCAACAAATTGAGTTTTAAATGCACTTTGAGACCACAAAAGGTTTTCCGGGCTTCAAATATATTGCTTGTAAACATTAGAGTGGTTATTGATTAAAAGTGAGGCTGCAGATTATACCCTTACATAATCAGAGGCTCAGGACTGCGGTCTAGAGGATTTGAGTCATCAGCCAAGTCAATCATTTTTCATAAGCCTTAACAAAGTTGGCTTGAATTAAACAGCCTGTATAGGTTACTTGTCTTTGTCGCAAATTTGCTGAACAGTGTAAACTGAATGTCTGAATCACACTCATCACACTCACTCACTCATCTCTTCTTTTCCTTTTTTTTCCTTTTGAGGTTGTTACAGTGAGAACGGACTGTACTGTACTAGACAACCAGTGCTAGTTCACACAGTTCCAGCAGCCCTAAAAAAATTATTTCATGATCACTTTATTCCTCATGACTGATTATTATGACTGAATTTGATTTCAGTGCCCCCACCATAAAAGGGTTTAATAAAAGCAACAACTCACACCAGTGTAATTAAATAGTGCATACTTTTCCAAACCCAAGAAATTACATTTAATTTAATCACATTGGCATCTATTGTTAATTAAAATGTAATCTGTATATTATTCCTCATAAATAAGTTAAGATATAGAGGGTCTACTGGTCAGTCCAAGACCTTCTGTTAGTAGATATTTAATGCAATCTGGCAAATGGGCTTTATGTTAGATTTATGGTGGTCTTAATCCCTCCTAACAGACATGGGTGGTGTCCAGTGCTTCTATACATTATGGCATTTTAGGACTGTATTTATCACAAGTCATAAATCTGAGAGCTAAATGACAGTTTGTATCTAAGGGCATTCAGTTTACTTGTAATAATAAGAAAACAACATAAACTTCATAAACTCTTAAACACCACAAATATTATTCAAACCCACCAAACTTCCCATTTACAGTGGAGACCCCAACGTTTCCGTAAATATCTTATATATTGGATTTAATTTTGTGGAAATGAGTATAAAGTTATGCATATAAAGGGTTCGTTAGCAAAACGACTTATTTTCCTAAATTATGTTTTTTGTTTCAGGAAATATCTCTTTAGTTTAGTTTAATGTCTACAAAAACATCATAAATCATGTCTACGTAAATTAATATCAATCAAACTGTCTTTATTAATTGAAAAAATGTCTTTTATCTGTTTTTGAAAATGAACTCTTCCCACATTAAAAGTGTGTGATGATCTATTTATATAACGCAGGTGAAACAAAAACATCAACAAACTGTGTCTGATCCTTTTCATCCCCTTGTTAAAGAATTTTAAAAAATTGCCTGCAGGAAGATTTTAATATAGCCTAATATAGCTGCTGCAGCAACCGAGAATATTGAGCAAAAGTCTTATATGCCTATTACTATAATTACTTAATTTCTTTAAGCCATTCACACTGGGACCATTTCTGTTATTGATATCTGTACTATCCATGCTGTTCTATTTATGGTATACATTGTGATTTACTGTCTGTACCATACATGCATGTATGTATTGGGATTTACTATGATGTTTATTAACCAACTTGTGAAATTGGAGGCTCATTTTTATGGACAATAAAGATAATTATTATTCTATTAAATATAAAGCTGAAGTGATGAAACAAGCTGATACAAAATGATGCTGCTGTCAGACTGTGGAATATGATGTTTTTTGTCCATCTGTATGAAAGAAAATAGACTTATAGCTGTTCCTCTCAATGGGTACACACCTAGTACCACTCCTTGGGTTACTGATGCCCATATGGCTCCCGGACAAGACAAATTGGGGTCCCCGGCTGTCAGGGAGGCAGGCTGAGTCTGTCCCGGTCTGTGTGATGGGATGGGCGGGGGAGCCTGGGGGAGGCGGGGCCTTTGTTTTTTTCGTGTCTCGGCTGGCAGGAACAAAGGGTCCTGTAGTAGTAGTAGATAGGTAGCACCATCCCCCCAAACAAATGTCATTTAAAACATTTAATTGGGGTTTGCAAATTGACAAGAGCCGGGACAACTAGCCGAAGTGTTTTACTTTTCGCCGCTTGTCGTCTTGTTTGGGATCGCAGGACTAACGTTACATTATCAACCGTCGGAGCTGGAGCTTCCACCATCCAGCCGCTCCGGCTAGCAGCGAGGCTAGCTGGCTAGAAACACCGAGCGGAGGTGTTGAGCAACACCGCGTTTCGGTGGACCTTTCTCTGCAGGTAACTCAGACTAACAGCCACACCACTTTGGCAGTTCAATAACCTAAGAATAAACCGCTGAAACTACTCGCAAACGAGCACTTGGAGTTACAAGTGAATGGCGCTGATAACGGTAGTTTAGCAACTAGCTAGGTTAATAGCTTAGCAATGGCATCCGTCCTCTGCAAACGGTTAATGAATGCGGCCCTGCAGTTCAGTTTACGCCTGGTCCCGTGTGTTAAAGTGAATACTGACTTATTTTTTTAAATGTTGACTGTGCATGTCCACACACTGGGCAGTAAGTTTACACCAGTAAGCAGTGCAAGTATGTTGGCAGTCTCCGTACATTGCTTTGGATGTATTATTGGCCGAGGGCCAGCCTGTGGATGCAGCTCTATTGTTTGCAAATGAACAGTTTGGGCGGATTGAACTGCACCAAAGTCCCACTCTTTAAAGTTCACCTTTGTTAGAGTGGTTATGCATCATGATCTCATCTTAATCAGTTTCTTCTACTGAAGGTGCTTACAGGCGAGAGTCACTCATCTCTATTTGTCATGTGTGAAATTGTCATTTTATACATGCTTCTGTAAGACTAGGTACTGAAATCTGCAGATGTTGTATCTAGGTTTTATTCTGATGACTAGACTTTTCTTTCAGGGTGTGTTGCTGTTTATTCACGGGGAGAGTAAACTGTCAGCATTTTTGCAGAATGTATGCCTTTGACTGTGGAGGCATTACAAATTGGGGAGAATAAGGGTATTATATGTTGCAGGTGAATTTGCATTTGGCACAATGTGCATCAGACTGAACAAAGACTTATTACATGTGGTTGAATGCTGTCTGCGGCTAATGGCTGGTGGTGTTGGAGAGGGGGTCAGTTGTTAGGTCAGAGGTAATGCATAGAAAACCATTGTTGGTTCCTCATGAGCAGGTTAACACACAGTAATGGGGAGGAGAAGATGACCTGCCATGACTCTTTCGGGTATACTGAAGGACGAGAGTAAAGGGTGAGAGTAAATGAAGGAGGAGTTATAGTTGTTCGAGGAGCGGAGTCAGGGCTGTGAAGGAGGACAGACGGATCAGAGTTCACACAGACATACTTAACCTCAACTCCTGCCTCTCTTCCTACATTTGTCTTGACTTTAAGCATTTCTAGAGTAGTCAGTGGGGTATTAAATTATGTCTGCAACTAACAATTATTTTCATTATCAGCTTATCTGCCAATTATTTCTAGATTAATGGCTTAACATTTTGCTCTGCAAAAACATCTCCATCCCAGTTTCTCAAGAGTCCAAGGTGATGTCTTTACATGTTTTGCTTCTTAGACCCCCTATATATTCAGTTAAGATATAAAAAGGAGAAAAACAGGAAATCACCTTTTTTTTAAAGGGTGAAATCAGCATTTTCTGCAATTTTTCATTTTAACCATTAATCGATTATCAAAATAGTTGCTGTTTATTTTTCTGTCAATCGACTAATAGACTATGCGACTAATCGTTGCAGCTCTGCCCCAAAAGTGATGGAGAAAAAAAGCTCTAAAAAATGCGGATTAGTAAGGTATTATCCTGCATTAGAGTGGGCAGTGTTGAGTGTTTCTCCCCCTGCTGGTTTTTATTTTTGGTACAATACTATGACTGGCTGTTGTGCATAAATTGTGATTAAGTCAAACTAATAAATATAAACTATCCTGCCTTCAGGTGCCTGTTGGAAATATAGGGTTAACAAACAAGGCATGCATTCACAACAATCTACATGAACAGCAAGGATTTTCAATTATCTCAACATTGCCTATATCGATGGACCTCATTATGAATGTATCATTACCACATATTTAATTCCCCTAGTTCTCTTTACGTTTGTCTCTCCTACAAAGTAATGTCACTGTATGGCTGTAATAGGCCAAGCTGGTTTAAATTTACAGGGGTTGTTTTTCTCAACATCCCAGTATGCTGCTGTAATTAAAGAAATCTTTGGTCAGACCTAATTAGACTCAGTTGCTCTCTTTGTGAGGTCTCCTTAAGAAGAGATACAGAAAAGATGTTTTCTGAAAGCCCATGAATTGTTTGAGCATGAATGCGTTATCTGGAAAGACAAGGGTTAACAACAGCCGGGGTAGCGAGTGGGGGGATGGGTAGTAGAGGCAACTAGAGGGGGAGACACACAGCAGAGGCTCATGGTTAGGATCACATGGGGTATGCAGAGAAGCGGGTTCCTTATAATGATACGGATGGTACAAGAACACAAAGAACATGCCGGACCATCGCCTCTGCTTGTATCCCCCCATTTCACTGATTGTTTTCCCAGATTCCTGCAGGCTAATAAATATGGCTGTTTTTTTCTCCTTGTGATGATTTGTTTTCTTGTCCATTTACCAGATTGAAGATGCATTAGATAATGAAAGCAGCAGGAAATTGTTTTGGCAGCATGCTTTTTTATTTGAGTAAATCTCAACAAAATCATCCAGCATTAGATTACTTAGATGATGCTGTGATTTGAATGAGCTAAATCTAAAGTAATCTAAATCTCTTCTAAATCTCTGCTCTTTTTTCCCTCCTCCTCTGCCGTGTGCTTGTGTGCAGGCTGTTCGTCAAAGTCATTCAAGCTGTACTCTCCTAAGGAGCCCCCCAACGGCGGCAGCTTTCCCCCTTTCCACCCAGGCGCTATGCTGGACAGAGATGTGGGGTAGGTGTTGGCTACACTGTCAGGACAAGAGTTTCTATTAAGTGGAAAATATATCTTAAACTGGAAACCTTTTGCATTAATTATGATGTCTATTTATTGTAATTTTTGTTAGCGTAAGTTGGTGACAGGACATAGACAAGTTGACTGATGAATACAAAATAACTGATGTATTTAGTAATAAGATCCGTATTGATTTTTTTTTTGTTTTATGGCTCATAATTTTTCAAACTGAACTGTTTCAGAATGTTGTTATTGTTATAACGGAATAAAATCTAGTGAGAGTTGATGACACAGAAGCAGATTGTTCTTCATGTGGTCCAGAACAGCAAGAAATTGAGAAAAAGACAACATTTAATTTAAAGTGACAGGCAAAGTCTGATAGCACAATAACTTGCGGTTTAATTGTCATTACTTTTTACTTTATGTTATAAATGGATACATGTTTGCAATCCGCTCTGCATCGGGAAAACCATCCGTGGCCAGCAACTGTTGTGACGCACTTTTTGTGGCTTTGAATCTGTACTGGTAATTCTCACTAAAGCTCCAAACCCAACAAAATATTGTGTTTGGCAAGCCATGACAGTACTGATGTTAAGATTTAGAGGTCATAGCATATGACACAGCGTAGTACTAAAAACACACATGCTTTGTTTTACCTACTAATGTTTGTATTTATGTTCCTCCTAGGCCTACACCCATGTACCCCCCATCATACATGGAGCCTGGAATGGGGTGAGTACATGTACACTTGCATAGTGAACCAACCGTAATGATTTATCCTGACTCATAAGTAATTTATAAAGCCCTGTTCTCTATTAATTTTAAAACACATGGGCATTAACTTTACCTGTAATTAACTGTAGCAGCTCAAACTGCAGAGTGCTGAATCCCCCTGTTTCTGTTTCAGGAGACCTACACCGTACGGGAACCAGACAGATTACAGGATATACGAGCTGAACAAACGGCTACAGAATTGGACAGAGGTGAGACTCACTTCATCATCCACAAAGAGAGTAATAAGAATTCCACACCAAGCTGTTGCTGTACAAAAACACAGCATCAGTGTTTCATTTTCAAGTTGGCTGTGCTCACAGTCTGTGGTGCTACATTCTGCAGCTCCTGTGAACGACTTACCATGTTGCCATGTTTTCAGATTTTCCCTCCCAGCTGCTGTTTATGTGGCGCTAACCATGCTAGGGATTTTGTGGGAAATTAAGCCTGAGAATGCACTGACTTAATTTACATTCAGGCTGTAATAGGATTATCTGATCAACCTGGCTAAAACGTAATTGGAGTGCCAACTGTTTATGTGCCTGAGCGCGCAACTGAGTAGCTGTTATGAGCCACGCTTTTTATGTGACTGTCAGTCGGCACACCAACCTAAGTTTTATGGGCAACAAACCATCTGATGTCTGAATTTCAGTATGCCTTTAGGAAGTTCAACTTCAGTTTTGTTTATACTTCTTCACTGCAACAACAAAATATTTGCTCATTAAGAGTCCCTGCATTTATGTTGATGACTGTCATGAGGCATGCACATCTGTTGTCTTATTTGCAAACTTTAACCAAAATTGACCAGATGGTGTGAAAGTAGAGTTAAAAGGTTATTAAAGTGGTAAATGCTGCTTTTTTGTATGCTTTAATTTATCTATTTTATCTTATGTAGCTTACTCATGCCTTTATGGAAAGACTTTTTTTTTTGGAAAACATAAAGCAATTATTCTCTTTCCTCTTCCTGTATTCAACTCGAATGCTCTGTTGGATGTATATGCTATATTTTATTGTGATTATGTAAAGAAGTTATTTGCTGCACATATCATTTTAACAAAGTTATGCCTGCAGATTTTAAGAAATCAAAATTTAATTAATTGGTCATCTTCTACTTTCAGGACTGTGACAACCTCTGGTGGGATGCCTTCACCACAGAGTTCTTTGAGGATGACGCCATGCTTACCATCACATTTTGTCTGGAAGATGGACCCAAACGATACAGTAAGACTTTAAATGAATAAAATACTAATGTTTATTTGTGTTTTCAAGTTATAGTTTTAATTAAGTCAAGTCAGTTGCCCTTTTTAATGTTTGGTATGTACTGTATCAGGGTTTTCCTGCCTTCCTGCAATCAGCTGTGTTGGACCAGGGAGAGATCTAAACCATGTAGGACAAGTGGTTAGAGAAATGTTGATCTATAGAAATGATAACAGTCAAAAATATCAGTTTTATATCTAAAACAAATCTCCCCCAAAACCAACAGCTTGGCAGGACAAAGTCCTCAAAACCTCTAAAATCAATTGAAAGTATATAATGTATGTCTCATCTTTAGATGTCTTTATCTTGATGTTTTACATAGATTTCAAACATAGTTGAGATTTTTTTTTAATCGCCAGCATTCACCAAGATACGGCTTGACATGTTGTTAGTAGAATTATGTATATCCTTTCTACTTTATTCTTAATCTGATCCATGTGCTTTCCACACTTCCCTAAAGGCTTATTCAGATTTTATATTATGTTTATGTATTCATATAATTTAATGACAAAGTTATCCTTTTTTTGTGCAGCCATCGGCAGGACGTTGATTCCAAGATACTTTCGAAGTATTTTTGAAGGTGGCGCCACTGAGCTGTTCTATGTTTTGAAGCACCCAAAGGAGTCCTTTCACAGTAACTTTGTGTCTCTCGACTGTGACCAGTGCACCATGGTGACCCAGAACGGCAAACCCATGTTCACACAGGTAGTTAACTCCACACTGCATTAAAAATGCACAGCCTTCTCTGTGCTTCTTGTTGCTGGTGTTGTGACTTACTTTTATTTCTCCTCTGTTGATAAGGTTTGTGTGGAGGGCCGTCTGTACCTAGAGTTCATGTTTGATGACATGATGAGGATCAAGACGTGGCACTTCAGCATCAGACAACACAGAGAGGTCCTACCAAGGAGCATTTTGGCTATGCATGTGAGTTCCAGATTAAAATAACCACATACCCAGTCACACTTGAATGCACATATACTGTACATGCACTTATTCTTATGTTTTCAACCCAATCATACAGGATCCCCAAATGCTCGATCAGCTGGCTAAAAATATCACCAGATGTGGGCTGTCCAACTCCACGCTCAACTACCTCCGTGTAAGCAAATCTCCCTATTACCATATTAATCATTGACAGTCATTGAATTGAACTAAACTTCACTCATTCTACCACCTCTGCCACACCAAATTCTGTTCTCAAGTTAGACACTTAAAAGTTTTTTTAAATATTTAACATTATCAGTTACTTTTCCAAATATTTCTCCCTTTTAGAAATGCACATGAACCACTCTTCACATCAGCATGAATTAGTTCCACTGCAGAGCACCAATTTAAAAAGGAAATTTGCCACTTTAAGCTGTTTTCCTGTTTCTCCCTGTATTTATTTCTGCCGAATCCCTGTCCAACTAAAGTGGAAATACTTGCAACAAATTCTAACACTCCTTCATGTCTGTTTGGTTCCTCTCTTCCATAAAGCTATGTGTGATATTGGAGCCCATGCAAGAGTTGATGTCAAGGCATAAGACTTACAGCTTGAGCCCCAGAGACTGCCTGAAGACCTGCCTCTTCCAAAAGTGGCAAAGAATGGTAGCACCTCCAGGTAATCCTCACACATCTAAAATTGTCAGTGGCATTTGTGGTAGTGTTGCCCTGACATTCATTTAGTTGTGTACCAAGAAATGGGTCAAGTTGCAACTGCTTAACAGTTCTGTATCTGCAGCACCTTTACAGGGACTTAAATACTTGATTATGAAACTTATCGTCTCCCTTTCGTCTTCTTGTAGCTGAGCCAGCTAGACAAGCTCCAAACAAGCGGCGGAAAAGGAAGGTGTCCGGTGGAAGCACCGTGAGCTCCGGCGGAGGCAGCAATAACAACAGCAACAGCAAAAAGAAGAGTCCAGCCAACAGTTTTTCACTCTCCAGCCAGGTACCTGTAAGCATTACATCAACTTGACCTCTTCCTGCACCTCCAAGTTCAGCTGAGCAAGGCACTGGAGGATAAGACAGTGGGTGGATGGGATGGAGGTTAGACAGTGTTTTGTGGGTGGTAGCAGGGGGTTACTTAGGAGTAGGTGTAGCAGAAAGGTAAGATGGAGATAGCATAGGGAGGCTTGCAGAGGTGGGGTTTGGTTTCAGTTGTGATAGAGGGAGTAGGGGTTTCTTTATGTAGATCTGTTTATAGGATACATAGACACAGTTAGAGAAATGTGTTGATGTGAACCAGTGATGGGCAGTCCCTGGTCCTCCGGGGCCACAGGTTTATGGGTTTATATAGAGGAGGAACAAGTGACCTCCTTTACTGAGTAATGCTTAAATTGGGGCCTTGGGGTAGGGTTACCTTGCTCTGATTTCTAGTGGGACAGTTAGGCTTTCTCTCTAAATCCGCTGTATCAACTTGGTTTTAGAGTTACCACTAAGTCTATCTATCAGAGCACATGATTCACACAGCACCGCTGTCTTTGCTTACTTGGTTGTTTGGTTGAGCGAACGAGACCCGAGGTGGAATGAAAACCCCCCTGATGCTGCACTC
>CAFUXE010000255.1:330097-389290 GCA_903364295.1 Serranus cabrilla
GTGTGTGTAAATGTAACCTCTCCTGAAAGCTGTCCTGGTTTCCTAGTAACCACAAGATGAAGGTGTCAGATTTCCACTTTTACAATGCTTGAGATTAAAATGTTTGCATGGCGCGCAGGACTCATTGTCCCCACGGCCGGGCTTTTGTACATGGATAACTGGGACAGAGACAGGCAGAGTAGAATAGCAATTAGATGTTTTCCCTGGCCTCTGTGTCTTCTGATGTGTCTCCCTGTTTGATTTCCTTTTAGATCTGATCCTGAAACTACTGAAAGTACAGGATTATAAACAAGTGCAGTCCGATCAAGAACTCCTGAAAGAAGTAAGTGGTTGTACATGAGTTTTATATATCCTAGGATGCTGGGAACTTCTATATATGTGGGAAAAAAAGCAGACACACCCTCCTCGGAGCCCCTCAAGCTGGTAATCTGAGAATGGTTAAGCAGCCTTGTGTGTGTATTTACCCTATTCGACTGAAGTTGCTTTCATCCACTCTGATTGTAGACTGTCACCACAGTAAAATAAAACTACTGTCTGCTGATGTCTCTCTGTGTTTGACGTCACAATAGACAACAAGAGCTGCTGCTGTTCTGCCATATTGTGACCTAGCTGTGATACATGTCCTTTATCTGTCTGTTCAGGTGCTGGTGTATCAGGTGGGTTTCCTGGTGTGTGTAGCCATTGGCGTCGTGTACATCGTTCTGATGCCCATAGTTGGTTTCTTCTTGGCGTGCTGTCGCTGCTGTGGCAACTGTGGTGGGAAGATGTACCAGAAGCAGACATCATCCATAAACTGTCGCAGAAGAACTCTCTACTGGACTACATTTGTCACTACAGTCATTATCCTGTGAGTGTGTGTGTGTGTGTGTTCTCATTTTAGAACAGCATAATGATGTGTTATCTGAAATTAGCATCGAATGAAGACAGCTTGAATGTGCATGCCTCGCTGCCTGTGTGCCTCTCCCTTGGATTATGGTCATGACACAAATTGTGTGTGTGTGTGTGTTTGTAGAGCTGGGAACATATGCATGTTCAAAAGTAACGAAGCCGTCAAAGTGGGTGTGGACCAGAGTCAAGTGGAGCTCAGGAACACTATAGACAACATCCACTCGTTCCTCACAGCTGTGCCTCAGGTAAGAGGAAACTTCCTGTTCATTCGAGACACTGCATGTTGTGAGTACAGCTAACAGATACAGGAGTTTTTATACTGATTTTAAAGGAAATTTTACATTATTATACATTTTTATACATTGTATATATTTATACTATATATATTTATATAAAAAATTTAAAGATACTTCATGTTAAGTATCAGTTAATTGCTCACCATTTAAATTGTGAATAAATACAATTAAATAGCAAAATAAACATCAGAGATTAGGATCAGTTGACTAAATAAAATGAATCAACAAAAAATAAAATAAACATCACTGCTATTTTCAGTATCAATGAATTGCTCCTTGTCTAAATAGAGAATAAGCTAATATAAAATAAATAGCAAAATAAACATCAGTAGTTTTCAGACAGTATCAGTCAACTGCTAAATATTTAAATGAATGATTAATAAAAAAAAAAAAATATAAATACAAAAAAAACACAACAAGGCTCAGTATCAGTTAATTGCTCACCATTTAAATAAAGAGTAAATAAAAATAAATAGTAAAATAGACATTAGACAGTGTTAGTGAATTGCTTTATATTTAAATGAAGAATAATTAATAATCCCCTAAAAACAAATTATGTCCATGATAAATCAGCGTGGTCTGATGAAATGATAAATTTGTCAGGCTCCACTTAAGAGAATGGAAATATACAAAGGTCAAAGTTCTGCGCCCTCACTGTGGCAGCATTGACTCAGAGCTGGTTGATTAATTAGTGTCTGCTCAGGATTAGTCACATAATGTCCCGCTCCCCTGCCATCAGTGTGCAGCGAGTCCACAGCTTTTGTGTGACATGCTAACAGACCCCCAATTCTCCCGTCAGTCCACTGATTAAGGACCAGCTCTGCACTCAGCAGTGTCAATACACTTATCTCAAGATACAAGAGAGTGGGAAAACGTTGGAGGGAAAGGCAGGGCAGAGCTCTGTTTGTCCTTCTTCATTTGCAAAAGCTGCTACCTACGATTAGCTTATTTAATCATTGTTGACACACTGTATGCTGTTTTTCAACCCATATCTTATGTGCACACTGTGACACAGTTTTCCCCCTCTGCTTATCTCCAGCAAGTCCACCATGTGGTGAATGAGAGCTTCAGAACTGTAGATGAGGTCTCCGGAAACCTCGACGGTAAGAACAGGGAACTAATAATGTGCAAATAGAGGAACTGCTTTTGTTCCCTCTAACGGCTGCGATACCGTGTCTGATTAACCCCTTCACACCTGTTTGTCTGCCCTAATTAGCCATTGGACCACAGCTGGGAGCAGAGATCAAGGAGAGATTCAGAGGAACTCTGGACCCAGCACTGCGCTCAGTCAGACAGCTGGACCGAGGTACGGTGCAGCTGCATGTTCTGTCCTGTTTCAGTCTGAGCATGTGGGGGCTTGTGTGCATATTTGACAGGAGATCAGTAATCAAGTGGGCAGGATCCTACTCCTGTGTGCATTGTTTATTTCACTTTTAAACCCTGGCAGTGAAAAGCTTGATGAAGTCTTGAATTAAGACTAATTTTAAGACTAGTTGCTTGTTTGCAAACCACCTGTTTTTATTAGTTATTGCATGACAAAAAAGAAGAAGTAGAAATAATCAGGCCAGTGATTGCACTGCCCAGGATTGGTTCCTGCTCAGGCTCAAGCTGTCTGGGGACTCAAAAACAGTGCAGTGTTAGAAAAAGCAAGAATCTCCTTATCACATTTGTTTTCCTTATAATCCCTAACCTGATGCTGCCAGACGGTTTGTTAAACAGAACCATCTGAGAAGCTGTCACTGGAAACAGTTTGGACAGACACTTTCAAAAAATACCTGGCAGGTGATTGGATCACTGTCACACACCGTCTGTGCTGGAAGGGAGAAATACTCTCCAGTTCTGATACAACTGCTGTTGCAGCATCTTTGCTAAACCTCTTAAGGCGATTCTATTGTTGTTGTAAACAAACAGTCGCCTCTGTGTCTTCAGTGTCTCATTATCAACAAAACAAAACACATTTTTTGACCATAACTCAAGATTTCAAACACTAATTATGATAGGATAAACATATTATAGGATTAAATGATGATGATATCCAAAAGGTCAAAGGTCAGTTTTACTACAACATCATAATGTTCTGAAGTGAATATGATTTACCAACATGACACAGAACAATATTTTAACTATTTACTAAAAGCAATTGATAATCAGTTTTCTGTTAATTTTTTCTCCTTTACTGCTCAGTCTTTGTTCAGCCTTACATTAATTCCTACTTTAAATTGTTTTGAATGTGTGTGTGTTCTTCATATGTTTGAGCAGAGACTGTAAACGCCAATCTTCAGCTGAACACCCTGAACTCATCTTTGGCCCAGCTGCAGTCCAGCATGGACCGCCTTCAGGCCAACGTCACCGCTGTTAAAAATCAAATCAATCAGACTTTATCCAAACCAGACTGCCGCGGCTGTAACAACCTGCAGCCTGAGCTACAGAGCCTAAAACTGGATACCTCCATCACTGTAAGTACTCATGTTGTGTAACCTAGTATGCAGAAAAGCATTATCAGAGTTTCTCTCCTGCCAGCTTGATCTAAAAGAGCAGTTAGGTTTGACCGCTCACATTACAAACTTCCTGAAGTGGAGACAAAGCATCAGCACTGTTACTCTGACAAAACACCGTCATGAAGCAACAGGAAGAATCATTTATGCAATGAAGCCACCTCTGACGCAGGCTGAGACAGTGTGACACACCATTATAGATCTTCATTTTTGGCTCTGTCTGAACAGCTGATTTGTCCTCCTCCCATCTGTTCTTCTCTATTCCTCCTACACTCCTCTAACTCTGACACATACCCACTCCTCTCCTCTCCTCTCCTCTCCTCTCCTCCGCTTATCAGTATTTAAGGAAGTAAATATGAGACACCATTCATTATTCTTTGGTATCAGCCCATTTCATTGTGTTCTTTTTTAAAGTCTATGAAAACATGTGAATGCTTGTTTTGCTGAAGTTTGCTGCCCCCTTGTGTTGGTTTAAAGTATAACATGTGATTACTGGTGACAATATCTGCATGTTTGTGTCTCTGGTTGTTCTCCTCAGATTCCCAGTTTAAATGAGTTCCAGTCTGCTTTGGATGAAATCAGCAAAATAAATCTCAAATCCCGAATTAAGGAGGTCAGTGAGTTCTGATAAACAAAAAATGGGCTTATTATTATAATCATTATCAGTCTTGGTAATGTAATGCCTGCCTTGGCAAGTCAGATAGAGGGAGGAGTGTGAAGTTTCAACCAAAAATAATGTCAAAATTCTTTAGCTACACACCCAGAGATGAGTTAAATCAATGGCTAGTTACAACAAAACAGTTTTTTCATAGAGCTTGACAGACAGAATGTACATATATTCATGTGATATTTAAAAAATGATTGCACTGGCTTTCAGGTGGAAGACTATTTTGACAGCATCCCCCAGAGGATCACCAATGCCACCAAGGATGTAGTTCAAAGTGAGTTAGCTCATTTATTATCTCAAACTTTAGGGCTTCACCTGTCTTTCAAATATTAGTTTCTTAATCCATGCATTCAGTTAAAAAAAGGTTTATTGTGTGTGTGTTTTTTAGGCAGCAAGCAGACGTTGGATGACATCAAAACACAGATCTCCCAGGTCACCAATGACATCCCTTTATCTGGCCTGGACGACGTGTCTGAGCATCTGAACCAGGCGCAGAGAGAAATCGACAGGGTCACACCAGAGGTTGAGAGAGCCGAGCATATAAGGTGAGAGGCATGCCGTGCAAACGCACTTTATCAGGGAAAAAACAAACAAATGCAGTAATCATGTGTGTATGCTTCTCCAGATGGGCAGTGTGTGTGGCCCTGTGCTGCGTGGTGCTCCTGGTGGTGGTGTGTAACCTCCTGGGTCTGGTCCTGGGCCCTCTGGGTCTGTCACCCAAAGCGGACCCCACAAATCGCTCCTGCACGGCGGATTGTGGAGGCACCTTCCTCATGATGTGAGTGCTGGGTTTTATTTTGATCAACACACAGTTTCACCTCTTTCCTGCTTGTTTGACCTTTGACCTCTCTGTGGTTGCAGGAGTGCAGGTTTCAGCTTCCTCTTCTCCTGGCTCTTCATGATAGCGGTGCTGTTGCTTTTCCTGCTGGGCGGGAATTTTTACACTCTGTTCTGTCGGCCCTGGGCCAACGGACAGCTGCTAAAGGTAGCTATAAAACACAAACCCCTGCACACACTGACAGGGTTCTTCAGGAAGGAGTCCTTAAATATTTTTCTATTTCCCTCAACTCAAAGTGAATGGGTGTTTGGTTAGATGACTAACAGTGGTTAACACAAGATTTAAAGATTTGTTATACAACATAAAATTAGCTTTTTGTTGAGGAAGTGATGCTAACTTCTTGGTTGGCTGACAAAAGTGTGTCTCCCTGCAGCGCTCTGTATCTGCATTCATCAGAAAAACAAAAACACAACAGACGCTGTGTGAGATATCTCTGTGTTGACATTATCCACTCCTCTCTCCACAGCTCATTGACACTCCAGGTTTAATCCCAGGGTTGAATATCGGTCAAACTCTGGGATTGAAAAGCAACATCAGTATCTCTGATATCTATCGGTATGTGTTGCCTCTCACACAGGAACAAATGCATATACTGTGCACGTGTCTCCATGTAGTCTAGTTTAATTTGCTCTCTGGCTTTATTTGTGACATCTATTACATTTTTTTTTCCAGTACCAATTTTAGAGGGTAAAAATTGTATGGCGGCCAATATCAATCTGCTTTGTTATGACTATGCAGAGGTACTTAGAAGGCTGTTTTATTAAAGAAATCTCTTCATTAAAGAATATTCACAGCACATTAGATACCAATATGACTTTTATGGTCCAGTATCAGCCATTAATATGGGTCAACCAATACATTGGTCAGGCTCTAGTAAAAAATAACTAATTACATTTACTAATTACTGAAAAAATATTACTTGTAGAATGTCACCTGACTTGACTTGATGTTCCGTTACAGTGACTGTGAGGAGAACCAGCCTCTGTGGACAACGCTCCACCTGAATGAGCTCATAAACCTCGAAGACCTGCTCAATGTGTCTAAAGTGAGTTTCCTGACCGTCCTTTTTAACTGTTCAAAACAAATGATTTTTAAATCCCACAGTGACTTATTACACACGTGTTGAAATGTTTCTGTTGGTCACATACAGTATACGGAGCAGATCCAGCAGCACTTTGAAAATACAGACATCACTCTGTCCACCATCACTCTCCTGAGCCCCGAAGTTAAAAACCAGCTCCACAGCTTCGTCAGCAAGGCTTTAAATATTGACACCATTGCCTTCACGCAGCAGGTAGGCATTATTCATGGACTTCTGCTCGGTCTGACTGTTTATTTAAAGCATTTTTTAAATCTGAGTGAATTCACATTCTTATGTAAACTCTGTCACTTTGTTTCTAACTGTGATTCTTTCCATTTCTAAGTTTTATTGTATTTTTATCATCCAACTTTGAATTGAAGGACTTAGCTGTTTTAAACAATTCCTTGTTATTTTCATCAGGACTGCAAATTTGAGTTTCCCATATAAATACGGGTCAGGATCTTCAATAGCTTGGGTGGTGATTTTCCCCAAATAATGAATGTGAAATGTGTTTTTCATATGGAAAATAGCCGTGATACATGCTGCAACTGATTCTTGGTGCAAAAAGTCACTTAAGCTTAAACACTTAATCTGTGTTTTGACTGTAGAATCTGCACACATCTTGTGCACATTTTTCAGTTTTTTCAACCATACCCAGTCTCTCCTATCTTTGTGTAGATTTTCTTTCATTGCATGCGTCCATATGTGACCCTGTGGTTCTTGTCTGTCTCTGTATTAGATGAACAACATTTCCAGAATCAATCTGAACACAACAGCAGACAAACTTGATGTTCTTGCTGGCTCACAAGTGAGTACCACTGACATTTAACACGTCACATGATTCCTAACTGAACACCATTTTTTAGTGCTTGTGTACTTTTGACCAACCAACACTTTGCTTTCTTTTAGCCAAGCGGTGATGTTAAAAAAGAGCTCCAAAATGGAGCCAGGGACCTGAGGCAGATTCAGGCCGACATAGAAACAACCATCATCCCACAACTGGTGAGTGTCCCCATCTCAGCTGCTGCTTCTGTATCCGTCCTAATCTCTTCATTCTGGTCTTTTTTTCCATGTTGGCCATCCATCTGAATTTAAACATTGACATCTGCTGCTTCTCCCCGCAGAAAGACCTGAACTCGACCATCAAGAGCCTTGCATCCATCACAGAAAAAATCAATGTGAGTGCACTGACGAACACCTGAAACTGCCAAGAATAAAGGTCACTGCCCGCTCGTTCCCTCTGTAGCTCACTCTCTCCTCTCCGGCTCTTTCAGGGAACAGTGGGGGAGGTGCTGAGCGACGTGGGAGCAGCACAAGACTTCCTCAACACAAATACGACACAGATCGTCAAGACCGTGAGTAGAGCCACGAGTCACATGAGTGAGAGGGAAAAGTGCTCCATGTGGTCTGTTAATGCCTGTGGTCGGTCAGTCATTTACCCAGAGGGGGCGGAGGGGAGGTGTGCTGCTTGAAACAATGAGCTTATTGGTTCCCCAGCTAAATGTGCAAGAATTATAGTTAGGGCCCAATCATTATTTCTCTTCTGTTGTAGTTATGCAAAGTTTTTAGGAACTACCTACCAGTTCCTTTAGAGCTGGTAGGTAGTTCCTAAAAAGGTTCTTTGGAAGAATGTAGTAGCTGTACTGATGGTTCCTGGATGACAAATTAGGTCATGCAAAAGTTGCTGGTAGGATTGTAACAAACTAATTGAACATTTATGTATCTGCACTGACTTCCAGTGTGTCACAGAATGCAGGTTAAAATACAAATAAATCTCTGAATGTCCTCTACAACATTTTTAAAATACATATTTATCCATTCTTAGTATTTTGACACAATAAGATGTAATTTATAACAAAAAGAGCTTGTTGTTGCCTGTTTGAAATACTTAAATACATTACTTAATATGTCATTTTGACTTCAACTTTTTATCCCCAGGTTTAAACAGTAGAAAAAAATATTCATAGCCTATTTCTTTAGTGTTCCTCTGGACTGCAGTGTTAGTGGGTACACAAAGAAGAAAATGTTAAAATGCCCAAATTTACAGCAGAAATAAACACATTTACTGCATGATACAAAAAATATCATCACAATGGTACAGTGGGGTTAATTTTTTATGAAACTCTTATGTAAATTAATTTATTGCTTAAACATATGCATAATTAAGGGCCTGGCTGCTTTGATTGACAGGCAGGTGCCGTCACAGATGGCATGTTTCAGCAACCAGGCTTCATTTGGACCGCCTCAGCTCCACCTCTTCTCCTGTTTACTGGCACAGAGAAGCTCAGATTTTAACTGTTACTATATTATTCACAGCACCTTTAAGTAATTTTCAGTAGTTTTTTGCACTTAATGGGATTTGTTGACAGCAAGAGGAATAAAAAATATCAAGAGAGTTTTCCTTTCATGTTTGAATGCATTCTGTAAGGCACTTAAAAAGACCTCTATGCATGAAATATGCTGTATAAATAACCTAATTACCCTGCCCTGCCTAATCATACTGCCATTGCAGTTATTTACGGGTCACTTCAGAGGATTTACCCAGAATTCCACACGCTGAGATGGCCAGACTTTCTCCTGATTCCTCATGACCTCCCACTGTAAAGCAGTGAGAAAATGTGTGGAATTCACTCTCCGTCTTTCTCTCTCATGATCCCAGGAGAGCAGGAAGTTTATGGACTGTCAGCTGAGTTACTTCATTATGTATGCCGACTGGGCCAACCTCACGGTAAAGTTTGTTCAGACTTTTAAACATTCTGTACAAGGAAGTGTGTGTCTGATGTTTGTACGATAAGTGATCCGTGTATTCTCCTCTCAGATCACACAGCAGGTGGGCCGCTGTGGGCCGGTGGCAGAAGCCGTGGACTCTGTCGAGTTTATCGTCTGCTCACACATGGTGGAGTCTCTGGTGAGGGTCAGATGTTGTTAGCTCCACCCACAGCTGCACATCCTAATCACTAATTGATTTCTTTGTGACTCTGAGGCCTGGAGAGTAGAGAGTAGCCTGAGAGATGTTCATTTTTATCACTCCCCTTTTAATCAGTGCTGCATTCATTAACTCTGTCTCTCTGCAGAATGCGTTCTGGTTCAGTCTCGGCTGGTGCTTGATCTTCTTCATCCCCAGCGTCATCTTCGTTATCAAACTAGCCAAATATTACAGGAGGATGAAGTACTCTGATGTCTATGAGTAAGCAGCGCAAACAAAAAACCGACAGATCTGTTTCCACACATGACTGATTGATTCAGCTGTGCTGGCCTGCCTCTGACCTTCATCTCTCTGTTTCCAGTGATCACTTACCGATGAACCACATCCCGCGGGCACAGATGAAATTCAGCTGAGAGGAGACGGCACGTGTGTGTTACAGCTTTAAAAGACTGAAGGCATGACTGTGGAACTGCTTGAAAAAATAAGCACACATGGTGCACTCCTGCACAGATGTGCCACATCGACTGAAAAAATATTGAGATTGTCCATTACATTTTTTACCATAAAGTGGAGAAACACAGTAATAATAATAATAATAATCATTTCAAACATCACACACAGCATCTTTGCATTGAGCTCAGGGGAACACAGGGTGTAAGGGAATCTGCAGGGATTTTTTCATCACTTTAAATAAACATTTAAAAGAGATTTATTGTATTAAATACATGTTTTGTAAGTTTTTAATGTATGAACTGAGATGCTGCTGGATTCTGAGAATATTCTGCTTCATATTTCAAATTACAGAGGAGATTTTTGCTTGGAGTTCATCATATTTACACGTTGATATACTGTGCCAACAGGCTTTTTATAATGTGCCAGCCTCTCTGTTCACTGGCACGCTTCGGCAACCTAATTCCAATGGGAAACACTTTTTAATTAAATTCTTAATTACATTTGCACTAATATTGAAAATCAAAGCACATGTTTTTTTGTATGAATCATGAAATGATGACACTTTTTTGTGTGACTGGTATAACTGATGTCATGCTGTTTGCAAGCGATACAAGTTTTTTGTTACAATTCTGCTTGCAAATATGTTTTTGTACATTTTCACTGACGTGATTCATGATTCCACAATGATGATTTTTGTACTAAAGAGTAGATTGTAATGTATATTTTCTCTGACGCAGCACTTTACATGTTCTCTTTTCTAAATGTGATCAAAGGTTGTGAACATTTCTGCCAGCTGTTGTGAAAACTACTGTAAGTAAAGAATTGCCACTGAAATGCACCGAGTCTGCTGTGCATTTTTCCACCTTTTAGCTGTAACATGAGTGGAATCTCACAGATCAGTCAGTCTGTTTTCCATGCAAACCATGAAAGTGCTTTTTCACAGTGCGCATTTGTAGCCCAGCGTAACCTTTGTGTCGTACATGCACCTTCATCACTCTGCAACCATTTGTAAGAAACGGTTGAACAGACTCTCCTATGGCAACAAATACAGCCCACATTATGGTGGTAGAGAAAGATTGTGTGTCTTTGATAACATGATACTGACATGCATCTCTATTACCCGTGCAGTTCCCCTCTCATGTGACCCTGTGTAGATTAATCACCATGTGAGAAGGGGACATTGGAGAAAGCTGGATGAAAACTAAGATGTAAAGAGCTGACTTATTTGCAGAGCGATGCGTCCCTGTGCTGATCAGATGATGGTCAAATAATAGCAGGACCTTTTGAAGCACATGAGGTTTTTTAGCAGGTTGTCACAGTGTGCTGGTGACTCCACTGAGGTCAGACAAAGCAACAGCAAACATGTTGTTTCCCTTAAATGGAGCTATCATCAACAATGCAAATCCATGTTCGAGATTCCATTCAAATTAATTTCTCTTTGGCTTTTGCAGTGACCCAAACTGGTCGTTTGCATAAACAAAGCATTTGATGCTTCACCCAGTCAGCATACAAATGAATTCACAAATGTAATATTAGGCTGATGATCCATAGGCTCATTTATAGTGCAGTCGTGGGAGACAAAGCAGCAGCAGTGTTGTTATTAAATCGATTTATTGAATTAGCATTAAGGGGTAAGAAGTTTCACCACCCTCAAAAGTATTTTGAAGCTTGAGTTTCTAGAGGCAGTTCTGACTTATGTTAAATATAAATTCACTCTTCCCCAAGAGCTCCATTAATATAAATTATGAAAATGTAATTTAATGCTGTTATCCTTCCACTGATGCATTCATTGGTGCAGCTCTGTAGCATATATACTCAGCTGAAAACAGCAGAGAACAAAGCGTCAGACGAGGCCCAAGGGCAGGGCCACGGCCAGAGGGGTGGCCCTAGCCCCAACCAGCATCTGTTTGGATGTATTGTTGTTTACAGGATGCCATCTATAATTAGAACTAGTCAATCGATGGCATTACAGCCCCGGCATGACTCAAAACCTTGTAATACGAGAGGCTGGATATGGAGAAACTCAATCCGAGCAAAGACAAAGTGAAAGAGAAAGAGAAAGAAAAAGGGAGGAGGGAGGAACACAGAGACTGGCTGAGGTATCAGGTTAGCTGTTTCTGCAGCCCTCTGCTGTTCTGCTGCTCTTCAGGAAGACACAGCCTCTTATTACCTACTGAAGATAATGGACTGACTACCCTCCACTTTCCCACCTCTACACTTATTCCACTCCTGTGATCATATACCTTAACATGCCCGTGTGGAACCTGCCTATTTGCTGTGAGAACCGGCAGCCGCACATGCACCCTGCTTCCTCTGCTTTTGTTGCTCTCTGTTAGTGAAGAGAAGCTTAATGAGTAACGACTGAACATTCCTGTTATAGGCCCTGACCGAGGAAACGTTTGAGTGCATTTATACACTCAAATCCTTCCACTAGATCACACACACACACACACACACACACACACACACACACACACACACGAGACTGCAGCTGTAAGTGGATTTGTCCATGGAAGGGATATGGTGAAACTCAGAAATGGGGGCAGTGGATCATGTGAATGTGTGTGTACAAGACATAGCTAAGCTTTATGTCAGTGGACTGTTTTTAGCTGTAATTAGCTAAATAAATACACTTAAAAACAGTACATCTGCCCTGACATGTTAGCTGTGAGCTGGTATTGTGCGATCTGTCAGCTCGGCCTGTTGTTGTGCCATAGTGTGAACGTAATGTGTTGATAGAGCTGAACAAACCAGAAGTACAGCAATCTGAGGAAACAGGAACATGGCATTTACGCGTGGTTGAAAGTACCAATGAAAGAAGCAAGATGACAGATACATGTGCTGTTAATCTGTCCAGGTCTATGCATCAGGGAGGTAACACCATAACAAATTAAAGCTGGACACTACAGATGAACAGGGTAAACTTTCAACTAGATATTCCCATAAAATTCCCCAGCTGATTACTTACATTTAGACAATTTGTTTTTGTTAGAGGTTTTCTAAAAAAGAATGTTTTAATATGCAGATTAGCCATTATCCAATTAAAGATGTGCTCATTTGAAACCTTTCCAGAACAGGAATCTGAACAAGGAAAAGGTTAAGGTGAAAATTCTTGTCTTGTTTTGTTGAGTCAAAGGTTTTTACAGAGGGGAATCTGGTTATCTCTCTCTATTTATCAGAAATCGTAAAATACTGTCATAAAAAAACCCAGTGTCACCATAAAATGTAGCAAACACATTGCTCTGTATCCCATATATTTTGTAAGACACTTATTAAGGTAAATAGCGGGAAAAACTAATATATCACCCAAATGATTGCTAACATTCTGAAATTATATGTTTAGGTATGCAAATAAGGCATTATTTATTGCAAAATGTTGGTAGATTTTGTGATATTTTAGTGAATATGGTAAAATCTAAAATAGACAACAAGCAGTAAAATAAACACCTAAATGTGTATTTTGAGCGTTTTCTTTCCACTAGTATGAAAGAAAACATCTAATGTTCGCCTGTCCTGATTGTCAAGCTTCCAAAAATCACAATGTAATTAAAAACACTGAAGCTTTGAATTGCTGAAGAACAAGTAACTTGAGATGTAAAACTCTGGACAAAGCAACAGAAGTTTTATCTTCGATTTAATAGCATACAGAATCCGTTCATAAATACTTGTATACATTTTCTATTTTTTCAAATAATGCAGAAAGGACAGCATCACCACAAGTAAACAAAGTGAGAAAGTCGATGTGAAAATCCAGGAGGACTGACTCCTTTATAACCAGAAACTGGAAGCAAAGTTTAAGGCAAATGAATATCTGACATCAGGCTGAGTCGCCTGTCTGGGGAAGTCAGGGTATTCCCAGTGACTCTCAAATGGGCTGAAACATGTCAGCACACAGTGAAACTGTTTTCAGGTGCAGAGCTTGAAATGACATCGTACAGACCAGAGTAAGAAATCAGCAAGTTTTAAAATAAAGAGTCATTTGACCGTAGAGGCCACGAGCTGTTATCCTCTGATCTCCCAGCAGGTCTTTCTCCAGACTCTAAGAGACTCAGAGCAGGAATGTGACACGACCCTGCAAATGAAGAGCAGCGCTGTGAAAGGCACTCTGGCAGCATTTTGGAGTCTGATTGTCACTCAGCACTTTTAGAGACGTCACAAGAAATTCTCCGTCAGTAACTCACCCATGCTTGTTATTTTAACAGCCTTCTAAAGATTGTCATGAAATAAATACCGCTTTGTTTCGGGGGGCTCTGCAAAAACACTTTCCTTGATTAAAATAAGAGACACAGACTGCTGAAATACTAACAGAGGCATCAATAGGCACTTAAATATACTTTTGTTTACAGCACTTAATCAGAAACATTCATTTCATATGTATGGTACAAACAATACTGACTGGGGTGATATAAAAGTGCATCAGTTCCAGAGCATGAGGAAAAATAACTAGTACCACTACTAAGACAGAGGACCGAACATCTTTGATACCATCATCCCCTCACTGAAGGGCGACTGACATGACCTTATGCAAGCAGTAGGGCGCCAATGTGAGTCACAGTGTGCCCAACCCACACTCCAATCCTAACAGAATTACCTCCGAAATTGAATTTAGAGTCGAACTGTGAGTCACTTTTACTGGGTATTATGTCTGGAATGTCCTGTGAGTCGGGCAGCGAGGATAAGATGGAGTCTGAACAGACAAATGGAGGACAGGAATTGAAAAATGGAAGCAAAATCTGGGAATGCAGTTTTCGGTTTGTTCTACGTCCTGTTGAACCTATTGAAACCAGGTTAATGTTTAAGCACTTATGATATTTTAAAGCACAAAACTAGAAGAAGGAACCTTGAACCCCCCAGCCCCCCTCCTCCTCCTCTTCTTCTAAACCATACCACTCTTTAAACAAACATTCAAACACAAAGGCCAGTTTGTCTCAGTAGATTAGCCACTGCATGAACACACTTTGACATATTATGCAGCTAAAAGGCAGCTATGCTTTGCTACAATTAGCGGGAATCAGCTACTTCTAAATGCAAAGACCAAAAATATTCTACACAGATTTGATAAACCCCAACAGTGGGAGTAAGTGGCTTTGTTTTTTTTGGCAGAGCCGATAAACACTACACTGTGTTAATGCAATATATTATTATTTATTTAGGGATGCGCAATATATATATCCTGCAGATAAATTATTGAGAGATAATACAGAGCCAAATTGCTTTCATTGACTTCTCTAGTGCAGCACACTCTCATACAGTGGGTGGTGGTAAAGTTTTGTTTGCAATCGTCCAATAAACACAAATTAGATATACATTGACCTGTCTGATTTGACAGACAATGTCAAAGCATTTTATATGAATTCTTAGGCTAAATGCTCTAAAAAGTCAATGTATGTTTGTGAGGTTTTTAATGTACTGCACTAGAAAACATAAATTAAGTTTTTAAGTCAGAACTGTTCGTTTTTGTTGTCATTAGTCAGATTAATCAGTTACTGCATAAACTACAAACTCTGAACTTCTTTCAAATACAAAAATGTGAAATTATCAGCTGAAAAAACTACTGTGCATCCCTATATATTACAATTTATTGCTGGCACCCAGATAACGGCTAAGCTCATTAAATGCAATAACATTCTCATCCACGTGCAGTTAAGGCTTAAGAGATAAATAACATTGCAGATACATTATATACACATTAAAATTACCTGCAGTATTTACACTGGTAAGATCTTCAGTAGTCATTTCATAGTTTCTAGTAGTCATACTTCAATCTTTTTTTAAAAATACCATCACAGTTAACTGCATTGCACTGATGATTGTGGTAACATACTGATATTATTGTTTTTATTTGATTGTCAACACACGCTGCTTCACAGTTTGGTCCGATAGTGTGTGGAATGTTTTATGAAACAGGTTGTCCAGTTTGATCATGTCTATGTGAGTCAGACCTGGTTAGCAGCAGGTAGGGCCACCCTGGCTCTGGGGCCAGTCGTGTGTGTGGACGACTGCTCCGCGGGTGTTTCTGTGAGAGGAGCCGGGGCGCTGATGCTGCTGAGAGGAGAGTCTGTGCTGGGATCTGTGACCGTCCTGGGCTGCTCCGCAGGCTGGCGAGGAGGTGCAGGAGGAGGGAATGTTGGAGACTGGAGGATGTCTGCGTAGCGCTGGCTCGGCTTGGTTTCCCGCTGAAGCACTTTTCTGAGCAGAGGTTTCAGCAGCCCGATGGTCAAGTGGCTGCTGTGGGGGTCCGCGAAGGGACCAGGGGGTGAGGAGGATGTACCGGACATGGAGAAGGAGGAGGAGGATGGAGAGGAGTTCGGGGAGGGGAGGTTTTTCAGCACTAAGTTGAGAATAGACGTGACAGTGAGGTCCTCGGGGCACAGTGTCCACAGCAGGTCCAAATAGGGGTCTAGGTCTCTGTGCTGAGCCACTTCACACAGTAGGGTAGTGAAAATCTCCTTGTTAAGGAGCGGACTCTGTTTGCAGAACTTCTGGGCCACCTGGGTGACCCGCTCCCACTGCTGCTTGGCCATGAGGATCCTCAGCGCCTGCAGGATGGCATTAGGCCGGCCGCTGACCAGCAGCAGCTCCACCTCCAGGTCCTGGCGCTGGTCTCTGTCCGTGGTCAGGCTGGATAACACACAGAGGGCCCGTTTGTAGAGAGGCACGTTGTTCTTACCGCTCTCCCCTCCTCTCCCGCCCGAGAAGCCCCAGGAGGACGAGGCCAGGCTCAGGCCCAGGCCGGCTGAGCCCTGCTGCTGCTGGGCGAGCTCCAGGAACCTGGGTAACCAGCTGGGCTGGAACTGGAAAACTGAGCAGCAGAGGAGCTCAAACACAGGCAGGGCAGCTGGTGAAGTGGAGCTCGTAGCTTTTAAGTTTGCAGTGTGATTGTGTTTGGGCCCACCGTTTGTGAATGGGAGACTGGACGGGGTGCTGGGTGTCAGAGAAGGACTGAGGACAGTTTTCCACACGTCTGGGGCGGCCCTGCTGGACAGAGAGCCCTCCCCGTTGTAGTGTAGCTGAAGCGCAGCCTGCGCCGCCCTCCACGCCTGGCAGGGGAAGATGCTGAAGATGGAGTTGAGGTAAAGCAGAGCCTCTTTATCCAGCTCTGATGCCGATATCAGCCGACATACTTCTTTCTCTATCAGACTCTCACACACTGCCTCCACCTCTTTAACATTCCCCCTCACTAAACTCCCCTTCAACTCCTCCAGAGAGACCAAAGCCTTGAGCTCAGCCTCCAGAGAGCCCATTAGCTTGTCTTGTCCCGCTGTGCATCCGCCGCCTCCTCCATTCTGGGACAGCTCTGCTTCTTTCTGCCTCAGCCCTGTGCTGAGGTAGTGCCTGAGGATGGAGGCTAAAGAGATGGGAGCCTGAAACCGACCTCCTTTCTTCAGCGTGTCCACAGTGAGCTGGGTGCTGCTCAGGCTCCTCTGCTGGTAGTATTTACAGGCCTCCTCAAAGACCGACTCCACCAGGAGGGCTCCAGGATGGATACGCTCCACTGCACTGACACCTGAAGGCTTCCGCTTAGAGTTGAAATCTCTGGGGTCTGTCTCCCTGCTCACAACCACAAAAAGTCCAGTTTCTGAGAGCAGATGAGGTGCACATCTTTCAGCCTGGTTTACATACAACAACCCCTCTTTCTTCAGCGTTATCTTTTCCAGCTCTCTGCCACAGTTGACATCTATCAGATGCAGGTTTTGCCCCACGAGCAGCGCCAGGGTGTCCTGGTACATGCAGAGGCTTGTGTGAGTTCCACAGTTTACCAAACAAGTGTCTGCCAGTTTGTATACCCGTCTCAGTGTCCCATCTTTCTGCAGAAGACACACCCACCCTGTGCTGAGCAGCAGCAGCAGGCCTCCGCAGCCTGTTGGGGAGAAGTCGTAGATCTCAGGTGGCTCGAGAGTTGATAAGTACCCTAAGCAGTCTGTCACCAACCTCTTCAAGTCAGACTCTCTAGCTGAAAGCCTTTTCAGGGGAGTGTTTTTACATGTGGTGCTGACTGTGAAGGAATCGTGGCGGGGGGACCAGGAGAGAAAGAATTTCGAGATGCTCAACAGTGGCTTTGCTTTTAAGTCAGGCAAAAGGTGCACATATTCACCTGAGCTGACCATGGTGAATTTAGGATTGTTATGGAGGGCGATTTTAACGCCCCCCAAGCTGACAGCCCCCTCCTCCACCTCGAAGTCACGTCTGCAAACACAGTATCTCAGCTTATTCCTTGTGGAGCTGAGGGCAGGGGTGCTCTCTGAGGGCGGCCTCTCCTCACACCAGATGATAAGATTGGGACATGCACACACAGACACCACTCTTGCTCGAGGGCTGTTGCATAAATCTGATGTTTGCAGGAGATGCCAGCCAGCTTTGCACTCCTGGAATTTCCAAAACTCAGCTTTTCCATTCTCATAAACCACTGCTAGAGCTGCTGCGTCTCTGCTGCTGCTGTTGCTGTTATGATGATCCAAATACAAAATATCCACAATAGGCTCGGTTCGCGTCAACCGCAAATCCAGCTTCTTCTGGTTCGGGGCCAGCTGGGGTCTTTCATACTTGTCAAAAGTCACAAGACCGACCTTAGGCGTGCGGAGGATGAGATGAACGTGACGTCCATCTGGGCTCAGGCGAACATTTGACAGGCTGTTTTTGAGCTCGTTGTTAGTCAGTTTAAAGAGCTCAGTCAGCTCTTTACCGCCACTATAGTCCCCGAAATCTGACAGTTGATCCAACACCAACCGCGCCATAACTCCTTGTTTCCAGCTTTTAATTAACTCGCCAAAACGTAACAACTAGCCTGCTAGCTTGTGAGGAACATAAATCTGACCTCCGAGGAGACTAACCGAGCGGCATCCCGTTAGGTCCTGTGTGAGAGAGAGGCTTCATCCCGTGGTTAACGTCCGTGCGGAGGGATACATCCTCGGACAGCCTTCGACCCCGGTAACCCCATGTCGACACACGACAACGGAGCTAAACTGTTAGCTGACACTAACCGCTGGAAAAGTTTTGAGCTCAAACCGAGAAAGGCACTTTAGTCATTCCGATGCTATGCTAGCATTCCCCTGACATCACGGGATTGTTAATTTCCGGATACCGACGACGTTTTGCATAAAAGGCGGAGCTGACATGGAGGCCGACAAAGATTGTGAAGAGGCGGAGAGAAGAGCAACTGCCGCGGCACGTTGGTCTTCAGTCAGCTGTTTCTTCCTGCTGGTAAGATTGTAGAAAACCAAAGTTAAACATCCGAACATCTTTGCGTTGGAAATAGTTACTGTAGATTTACATTGATAATATATCCATATAAATCAAATCAGATCAGATCCAAATGGCATTACTGCCATGGGAAACAAACTTTTACACTGTGTGAGTATGTAAACAATCACTCACATTGTTTGTAAGGCCACCTGATACTCAAATAATATTAAGTGAGTCCTCAGTTGTAAATAACCTACTATATTCAGAGGTGGAAATTAACTAAGTATTCTTATTCAAGTTAGCTATTTAAGTAAAAAGTAGGTTAGTTGTTCTATCTGTATCTGTACTTCTACTCATTTTTCATGCAAACATTTTCCACCAGCTTCTTAAATGTGAAGATTTTTCTACACCGACTACTTCCATTTGTAATAGCCTACTTTAAGTATTACACTGATACACTTATTATATGTGCATTCTTTTACTTTATCTTTCACTGCAGGGCTTTTATTTGGAAGGCGAGAGATATACTTGCTGTTCAACCATGGACAGAACCCACGACGAATGGCATTGCTCTCATTCTTGCCTGTATGCGACTGGAGGTTTATGCTGGATGACACACCAGAAAGGTAAGACCATATAGAAATGCCAGATTTGCAGGAGGTAAATAAGAAACATGGCAACACTCCAAGGCATCATGCACATGTAAACACGTAGTTGATAGCAACTAGTTGTAGTAAATTCAGTTGTATATTGATGTATTTTTAGGTTTTGTATTTTGGAAAGCAGTAGAAAAGATGACAGTGACACTTTTGTGCTTTCTGCTTAACAGCAGTTTTAGTTGCCATCTTTAGTGGAATCTTGCACCAGTATTTGTGTCTTTTTGAAATCACTTTAATGGCAAAAATGTTGTCATGAATGAGATTTTCAATTAATTCATTAGGTGGTGCAATTTGTTTTGGGGTTGTAGATTATTTGATGTAACTTGTTTTGACGAGTCATTGATTTGTCAATACAGGAACTGCAGACAAATTGAATACCAGGTCATATTGTTGTCATGTTGTTGTGTTGGCTTTGACAGTATTTAGTAAGTGTTGAAGTGTGAGCAAGATACTGAACTGTTTTCAGATCCAGGTTAACGTTTATAACAATACCTAGATAAGCACAAATGAGGAACTGGTCTAATTTCCTTGTCTGCTTTGACAGTAAACTTCTAAAAGAATATTTTTTAAAGCTAACTCATAGATGAAACAATCCAGTTTTACTTCCCACCAAGAACTCGTCTTAACCAGCTGGATTAATGCAACCTGAGAAACTGACTCACTTAAATCAGCCTCGGGTTTAAAGCCATCCTGCTTCACACCACAGATGGTGTGAAGTGATGCTGTTGGCTATAGATGACTCTGAGGTCAGCCTGGTGGGCGCATCAGGGGTCAGCTAACAGCATGCAGAGGTAAAGAATTGTTTTGTTTTTTGAAGGAAAATCATTTTTATTACAAAAGGAGTGAAGGCTCAGTGGTGACTCACAGTGAAAGTGAATTCTCGCTGTGAAGGCCTTGTTTTCTAATTTAGCAAACTTTTATTGCAACTTTCAAGTCAGCCCACACAAGACTGACATTTAGATCCTTAGATAAAACAAAGGGATCTGTCATTTGAGTGGCAGTGGTGCACACCAGCTAGGAATATCCATATGGTAGATACTTAGATACTAAGTATCTAAGGCAACACATAGATACTAACTCAAACAAATGAAAGAAAGTGCAATTACATTTAATTTCCTTTATAGAGATGACAACCAGCGCTAAATGTTACACATTTCATTGTCTTCCCTCTTCAGATATTCTCAGAAAATGACTTATTGTGTTGTTTTTCTGCACAGAAATCTTTATATACACCCAGAAATAAAGGCTTTTAAGCTCACATATCATGATTGAATGAGGGCAACAGTGATAAAGTCCAGGACTGGTTAATAATATTAAATAAATTAGCAGACAAGCTTGTGATACCAATAACATAATGAAATCATGGAGAAAGTTCCGCCTCATAATTATCTTCGGCACCAACCTTTTGTTTACACATCCTGGTTGCCAGTTTTCCTGTTACATTGTGATAAAACGACGTTTTCAAAACTTTATACCTCTTTAATGCTCTCACTTAAATGTATAGTTGAATGGTTGAATTTTTGCTGTCATGTTTGAAAGTTCACCTCACATCCAGGAGGAGGCAGTATTGGTCTTCGCTCAGTGCATGTGTGACACTGAATGGAAATATCTATACAAGTGCTCACAAGGGTAAAGTTAAATATGAATGATGTTGTTCTTTATCATTTATTCTTTTCTCTGTGATGCCGAGAGCACAAATGAATTGAATCATGCCCTAAAGCTCCACAGACAACTCTCACGGCCCTTTTCAATGAATATCACATGGCCATATTCACCCAGCATCACAAGGCTGCTGTCTTCCTGTCTCTCACACACAGTTAACTTAACTTGTCCATTAAATCTCATGACTTTTATTGTTCCTGGTTTATCTTACTGCTTCTGGGAAGCTCAGGCTGGCCACTAAAATCTACAGCTGGCTGTGGGGTCCACAGAGAGCAAATGTCTTGAGTAGTTTTTGAGGGATGTAAAAAGCTTTTTACCAGTTGCAAGAATGTGAAACTGGTATTGTTTTCACTTTGTGGGTCTGATTGTTTGGCAAAATGTGGTCCTGGATACACATTTGGTGTAAAGTATCACAGAAGCAGTTTTGAGCACTTTTCCAGGTGTTTATGGCTGTCTGTCTGTGGACAGATTTTATCTGTGTAACTGAAATGAAGATTGTATCACAACCGTGCAAATACAGTAACAAATCTGTACCGTGTTCAAATATAGATACGAGGAAGGGGGTCTGAAGGAGGGAAGTGGCCTTTAGTCTCTTAACTTTATACCCAAAGGTGGCTTTATTTAATCTGCCCTCTTTATTGATTTCATGCACAGTTAGTAATATGCAACTGCAGTCACTTATTATAAGAGCAAAAGGTTTCTAATATGATAAAACTACATTTAAACCATAATTGAAATACATATGAAAAGTGTCAGAGGTCCAATATGGCGCTGGAGCTGGTGTGATCCCAATGAAAAATGTTTAGCAGTTCCGTTGCCACCTAAATTTTCCCAATCTAACACATTATTTACAAGCAGTTTGTTTTATGTCATAATTTCGTATTGTATACGCTGTACGACCCCTGGTGTTTGCGCGAGGAAATGCATCTCTGTACACATGGATAAACACGCATAATATTACTCAAGTTCACAATATGTTAAACTAGCAGAACTGTTCTTTAATTATGAAGTTAGCCTACATAATTTTACCTCCACCATAGTCAATCAACCGTGCTGAATGAAATAGCCTGTTAGCTTATCTGCTAATTCTACAGGAAGTGAATATAAAACCCTGTACAGAATATAGTGCTCAGGGTCAGTCTAAAACTGTTGCAAAAGTTGAATGTTTTCAACATACTCTCGACAAACTCTGGACTGTAAAAAAGAAAAAAAGGATTCACAGACACATTTGGGGTGACTGATGTTCCCGTAGGAATGAATGGACTTACGATTGACACGCACACATACACGATGTGAGAATGAGGCGGAAATATTCCAAGTAATTATTCCCTGGTCATAAAAGCGGCACATTTATCCTCTTTTCTTCAGATTAACTTGTTCTATATCTCGACTTCCTTCCCTATCTAAAAGTAGAAGGTCATAGCCTTGGGAAAAAGCAAATAAAAGTGTGAAATTTGATTCTTTAAACTTTGTCTGACCTAACTAGCTGAACACTAACACGAGTCCGTTTCCTTGAGGTTTCTCTTTCAGAGCTGCTGCTTTTCTTGCTCTCAGCTCTCATATATTTATATATGCTGTCTGTATTATTGCGGCAGAAAGCACTTTAAGCGAGGCAGGTCGCCCATATTGGTGAGCGCGTGCATCCGTGTATTTATGTCCTATTATGTCTCTGTGTCACTGCTGATAAAGTATATGGATGCAGTATGTTATTTAAACAGTAGATTCAAGCCCAGCCGCCTCCAGACAGGCTTGCCTTGGACAGAAAACACCCTCTATTAGAGAGTGTGTTTAGTCTGCTGTGCCTGTAGACAGGAAGATAAAGTGCTTGTCTGGAGACTAAAGGGGGCTGGAAGCAGGGGAGATTTTCTTTTTGAGTTATATGGTGTTGAAAAGAAAACCAATGGCTGCAAAATGTTGCTGCTCGGGGTAAAGAAGATGGGTAGGCTGTCAGCTTTGCATCCCCTCAGGATAGAATTATTTTAATTTGAGCACAATTTAGAAGAAAGAAACGTGTCTGGGCGCGTATGTGTGAGAATAGAGAGATGTTTCTCAGTCTGTTTGGGGTTTGAGTGAGATGCCACTTCACTGTTTGAAAGTTGCAGCTGCCTGTCAGCCTCCTGTCTCCTGTGAGAGCAGGCAGATATTACTGTCAGTCTGCTCTCGCTGTTGTAAAGCTGTCGTGTGTGCAGCCGCTCTCTCACCATATCTCCCTCTGCTTCTGTAAGTCACTTCACTGGAGCATTTTGTCTTGAGCTTCAAGAGTCTTTTATTGACTTTCCTCTGTGCTGACAGTATACAGTACAGTACAGCATTGTGGGAGGTGAAGTCATCTATCTTTTCCCCCCTCTCTCACACAAATCTTCCATACTCCAACATGGGAAGAGAAAAAATAAAAGGATCAGACCTGAAGTGGAAGAATGGAGGAAAGTGGATTCCATATAATAACTTAATCACATTCCACCAAATATAGGAAATACATTCTTATGTTTTAATCTCTTTGAGTGGCTTTGTTGTCAAACCACAGTTAAATATTCAGATTATTCATATGTTGTGAAAACTATGGAAGCCCCGAGAGGCAAGTGGGAAAAACTAATCTTGGTGATTCCTTTTCTAAGTTTGATCTAAATAGTTTTATTTCCTGTGTTTGTGACTTAAAAGGCAGATGAAAAACATTTTTTTTTTTTTATCTGTGAAGGTGGAAAATAAATGTTTTGGCAAGTATTTGTTTATTTTTTGGTCAGGGCAATTTTTCTGAGTGTTTGTAAGGGTTGTGTTATGACGGGTCATTAGTTGTGTAAAACTGCTGTGTATGTGTGCCCTGCGCTTTTGAATAAGGTTTTTTGTATGCAGATTGGGGTGTGCCATAGCCGCTCCTGGATTGGTGGAGAGGTTTACACGCCCTGGCTGTGATTGGTTGCAGCCGGGGCCACCTGCTATAAAAGCAGCCAAGATGGCGGCTGCTGGTGGCAGCAGGCAGTGGGCATTCCCCTCGTCCTCCTCGTCCCCCAACATCACTTTCTTTTTGTGATTAGTTGAACTAGGTGATTTGTTTGAATAGGTTCAGTTTGAATAGTAGGGGTGGACTGTCAATTTTGTTATTCCCTTTTTCTACTGTTTTATTTAGATAGGGAGAATTTGTTTTTGCAGTAAGACTTGTAATGTTTCAAATACAAATGTTTTCTTTGTTATTTTGGCCTTTTGGTTAACGTTTTTTGTATGCAGATTAGGGTGTGCCATAGCCGCTGCTGGATTGGTGGATAGGTTTCATGCCCTGGCTATGATTGGCTGCAGCCGGAGGCACCTGCTATAAAATCAGCCAGATGGCGGCTGTATGCAGATTAGGGTGTGCCATAGCCGCTGCTTGATTGGTGGATAGGTTTCACGCCCTGACTGCTCTTATAGCAGGTGGCTCCAGCTGCAGCCAATCACAGCAGTGCGTTGAACCTCTCCACCAATCTAGCAGCGGCTATGGCACACCCTAATCTGCATACAAAAAACGTTAATGAAAAGCGCAGGGCACACATACACAGCAGTTTTACACAACTAATGACCCCAACCATAACAGTTGGGTAAAATAGCTAAAGTAATATATCCTGATGTGGATCATTTCATATGTTAATAAATATATTTATCACGATATAGCATGTTAAAGTAACAATGGGAAGCCTTCTTTTGTATGCATGATAGTTTTTACACTATCATGTAAAAAATGCTTTTCATCTGTTCTAAAGTCATAAACGAGAGAAAAAACGATTCATATCAGACAGAGAAAATAGATCAGAAGATTTTTTTTTCTCGCCCGCTTCTCAGAGCAACAGACAGAAGAGCTAAAAAAACTCTTAAAATAAAGTAAACAATCTTAAAATTTAATAACCCCTACTCTCCAGAAATTATTTTCTCTCCAGAGCTTCATTTCCAACACTGACGGAGTCCTTTAAGCTGTAACTAATTTTCATCAAGATTATGTTCTAACATCTGAGCACATATATCAGCAGCGTCTCCGCAATATTGACTGCTTAATGTATTTGTACGAGCACATGGAGTGGCAATTCATGATAGACTGTTGGTCCCAGAGTACAGGGAGGAGAGATGATGCGGAGAGAGGGAAGCTTAGTGCTTCATTAGGAAGACAAACAGACTTGTAGATAAATGAGCCATTACTGACTATATCTTCAGCTGAAATGACTGAACAATAACAAGCTGGATGAGATGTTAACAGCCAGTTTGGAAATGTTATGGGCAATGATTTTGGCATAATGAAGAAAGTTGACAGGACAGGACATAAAAAGTTGTAATGAGCAGATAGCAGAATTAGTGAAGCCCTTGAAATGAAACTTGTGATGTTCTTCAAAAATGAGAGGTCACAGCAGTGCTGAAAGTTCTGCGGCGCTGTCACTCATAACAGATACCCCGCCTCGTGGGCTGATTAGATAACAGGCCATTTACAATTGGCTGTCCCTCCGCATTTAGCACTAGCTCTTATCTCAATGATCCATACCCCGACTCTGAGCATAAATAGCATTAGCTCTCACATCACACTATTAATCGGATTCATGGCCCTTGGCTGATTGCGGGATGTGCTGATGTTTTGGGAGCCCTTTGCCTCTCTCTTATCTCTGCATCGCTCGTTCAGCCCTGTCCTCAGAAAGACACACACTTGGCTGGTAAAGTGCACTACTGCGTGCAGCCACACATTGGCAGTATGTGCATCGGCTTTGACGGTACTTGGGGGTTGATCATGTGAAGATAAAAGGTTGTGCCATTACTGTTCTTACACAGAGGTCGCTGACTGAACTGTTTAACCGTATCCACAGGGTTTAGAATATATATTCTGCCATCAAATCCTCCCTCCTTCTGTGATTGTTACAGTTTACCAGCCCAATAACACAAGTCCGTCTCTTTTGTGTGTAATAGCTATGGAAACAGGTGTGAGTCACTGTGCTTTCTGCAGTTTTCAGTCTCGCTGGAGCAAAAGATCAAAGAACAGCTATAGCTTCCTTCTTTTATTTCCTGTTCATTTCACCTCACTGCCTCTTCATTAATCAGCCTGGAATTGTATCAAGGATTCCCTCCACCTCTGGTATTTATGCTCCCTCGTTCTCTCTCAGCCGCAGCTCCCACTTGTCTCTCCTCCTGCTTCCATCTCTCTGTCCCAGGATCAGATATAATTGCTGTTGAGATAAACCCTCGGATGCAATTTCTCCTTTTTTTTTGTCTCTGGAAACATCCGCCTCGCCTCGGCAACATGCAACAGTCAAACCGGTATCAGCGTAGCCTTTGATCATGCAGAGCATCCTCTCCCCAGCCTTGGCCTAATTTAACTGGTTCTGTTACCACAGAACCTTGATGCTGTCACTTAAAAGTCCTCCACCTTGGCTGCTATCTGAAGTGAATTTGACAGCATCTCTGGATGATCAGACCCAGGCTGTGTATGTGCATGTGCTGAGCATGTTGCTGGTGGTTTGTCCCACTTACATGAGAAGAGAAGCAGTGGAACCTGTGGTGAACCTGTGCGTGACCGCAGACAATGAGCCGTGAAATGATAATGTCTTGCCACGTCATTAGAACTCGGTGGCATTTGAAACGTCTTTGTGTGTTTTCAGCAATTGCCTTTATGTGCCTCTAATCTTTTATAGGTGGTAATGTTGGTTCAGACAGAGATGCATTAAGAACAACATCTGTTTCTCACATACAGACACACGCTGTCTCCTCTCTCTCTCTCTCTTTCTGTCGCTAGCTGAGCGGTATATCCTGCTCTAAGACATCTGCATATGGCACCGTTTTCTGCCTGATCCAGCAAGCAAACTGGAGACGGCTTATTATAAATACCAACCGTCAGCTTTCAACAGATCAGACTGAGCATGTTAATGAAGCAGACATTAAAGCAGGTGGCTACCAGGTAAACCCTCTGAGCTTTCCTTTATTAGTTAAACCCTTAAAGGGAATATTTAGAGGACTGCTGTTTCATACAACTTGGGTTTTATTTTATAGTTTTCACCTGTTCCCCTTATCAGTAATAACATTAAAGCTGGGGTAGGGCATTTCTGAGTATTATATCATATTAAACTGTAAACAATCACATTCAACTCGACTTAGACTGACAAAACAAGATATTTTAAGAAATCAGTTTGGGCTCAGTCAATTAAATGTGAAAATACCTGGATACAGGTATTCAATTCAGTTTGATTGGGTCTCTCTTCCTTTTTGAGAAAACTACTTACCACTGTTTTGATTGCTAAGTACTGGCAATGTCACAAAATTGCTCAAAATAATTATAACTAGACCAGAAACATTAGGCGTTATGTTAAATGTATTCAAATTTGACATACAGAACTTTAAACAAGGAGAAAGTGTAAGAATAAAACTTCTCGTCTGACCGCTATACACTCTCTCTGCTGCTGAACATTACCAGCTTTCAGTGTGCGGCCCTGTGGATGTTAAAAATAAAGTTTCTCCTTTGAGCATTCATCACAACATTTAGAACAACAATTATCCTCGTCCGCTCCTCTGACAATGCACGAAGGCATTCTAAAAAGGTAATCACACATTAGCCAACTGTGAATGACAGCCCCCCAATTTTCCCTTTGACCAGCAGGGGTGTGAAAATGTGGAGGAGAGGCGGGGGGGGCGGCTTCCGGTCCAGTTGCTTATCGTCTCGCTAGAAGGATTGTTGTTGTCATTCTGGGCACTTGGTCTGACCGCGCCAACATCTGGTGTCTGCTTCATTTTAGAATTTGGCTCCGAGAGTGGCATTCGCTCGGCCAGTGTGGGCTCAGGGAATAGCTGCAGTGGAGCTGTGTGTTTGTTGAGCTATTCATCCTTTAGACCTCACAGAAGGGAATAGACAAGAAAGATACATAGAGAAAAAATGCAATTTGTCAACAACCTTTTGTCTTGTTGGTGTAATTTTACACTCATATTTCATCGCAGGTTTGAGATTTCTTATTTAATCTGTAAAAATGTTTTTTCGTGTGCCATGTGTTTGAGCTGGGGTTGTCATTACAACACTAATTATACTCTGATTATACTATACAAGACTGGAATTTTGATGAATTTATTAGTTGTGCTGGTTGCACATGGGACGCATTTTTACTATCAAATTGACCTTTTCCATATTACCCTTTTAATCATCGTTATTATGCTTTTAATGGATGTTCTGATGTGAGCTGCCATTCAAAGCTTCAACTTTTTAAAATGAAGCTGAAAGCACCACTGCAGGAGTTTCACAGTTGTGATCACCATTAACGATAAGGGAGTGAAAATGGAAATTGCTGTCATACTTTAGCTCGAGAGAAAAGCCAATTTCGAGGCTCATTTGGACACACCAACTTACACTCACCTTTGGCATCCATACTGAGATCACTCCAATACAAAAGCATGAAATATTCACTCCATATTACACCAAGATAAATCAGTATTTTCCAGTGATAGGAGATCTGCCAGCTTGCATTATCCTCACTGCAGGCCTGTGCATGCTTGACCAATTTATTTGACCTTAGCTCTCCCACGCATGGATGCTGAGGGGAATAGGAATACCTATGGCTACACCTTGCACATTACAGCCTCATTGAGTCATTCGCTGTGTGGCTGCATCTCATGAGGAAATGGCATTGACACTGTTGGCCTTTGCTTGATAAATTAGGTCCCTGGGTAGGCATCCAACATTACACTGCACATTCATTATGAACTAACCACAGGCCATATGGCAGGGAAAGAACTATATCGCCACACATAAGCTGAGTAATACCAGAAACATTGTGAGCCACAAACTTACCTCCTGGGTTTATATCATAGAAACAGAACAAGAGTAGAATGAACAGTGTAGAATGTTCGCTGTGGTCGTTTGGCTGGTGCATTACAAATTAGTTATTGTTATGACAACACGTGTTAGTGGGGCTGTAAAATGTGTTACGACAACTCTGGAGATGGACGTCTGGCTGTCCACTCCCCTTGTGGTAAAGTAGTCCCTGTTGGGCTTATTTTCTGTAACCAGTTTTTTTTTTTATCTAAATATAAAATGATTTAATTGTACACCTCTTCAAGAGTTTGTTTATTATTGGAATGAATTAATCATCTTTTTAAAGTAAAAAGTTATTTGCACAATTTGTGTGTCAACTTATTTACAAACTCTCTTTCCCATTGTAAGTCTATAGGGAAATTGGCTTAAATCGTACTCTTCCTGGGAGCTTGTTTTCTATGCTGTGAAAGTGTGCTCCAGTGCTTGAGCAGTTGTCACACCAAAACCTAACCTCATTAAGTCCGTGACTTGGCACCAGTCAGTTTATACTGTAGTTTATACAGAAGGAAGCTGCTACAACGAGCTGGATTGGCAACAGTGCACACGAAAATGGCCACAGCTCTGATCATCCTATGTGGATTTGAATGTCCGTTCTACTCTCATTTTATTTCTAAGGTTTGAATAAAGCTTTACCTATCAACAAAGCCCAACAATGATAGTATTAATATTCACACCACATGTTGGATGTCTCTGCAGGTTGTTTAGTCTTAATTGGCTTTCGTCATTAAACGCTGCAAAATCTAGTGACCTTAGGAGTGAAGAGGAACGGGTTCAGACATGCAGTGGCTAGCAATCAGCCTGCATGCCTCCTAATTGGAATAAGGTGGAGCTCAGGGGACAGAAGAGATTGGTGGAGAGTTTCACAATGGGTGTAATGATTTCCTGTGGGCAGCAGAGGAGCCAGGAGCAGGCCTGATCAGGAATGGGTCGACTGAGGAGGTAAGAAGGATCAGAGGATGAAGAAAACAGCCGTCTTGAGACTCATTTGTGAAGCAGCTCTGCTCTGAGAGAAAGGGACGCCACAGAGTCTTGGACTTGGATCAATTTCTGACTTCTTTCCCCTCCTGTCTGTCTCAGTGTCCGTGTGTTTGTCTGCCTCTTTACTTATTTGAACAACTTTTAGCCTGAGGAGCTTTAGACAAGAGGAGACTATCTAACTCTCATTCTTCCTCATTTCCAATTCATACTGTCCGTCCTTGTTCGGACTGGGTATTAAAGCTAAATACTGTTTTGGTTTTGAAAACGTTATCCAAGTTAGATTCAAGACTCTTAAAGACCTTTTTAAATACGACATAGAATCTAATAGACCTTTATGTTTATGCTCCATGTTAAAGGAAAGGTGTAATTTAGAAATGACTACATTCATAGTTGGGCTGGTTCCTGATCTGCTGCAGGCAAATGACATTAAGAAAATTCCTATCAGAGGCGTCCCGGTGGCCTGAGGGTGTGCTGTTCTGACTATACGCTCACAACATCACTTCCTTCAGGCTGTCCGTCCTCTCTCCCCTCTCTTGCTGTCATAAAAAGATAATAAAGGTTTTCAGCCTGTTGTGGCAGATTCGCCACCCTTATATATTTGTCTTTCTCTGGGGCTAACCCTACTTTATCCCCTCTCCCTCTTATTTTCTCCTCCTCCTCTTCCCACGCTGCTTTTGTCATGCCCATTAGTCCTCGGCATACAATCGATACCTGGGGCCTACGGCTCTGCCTCCATAAAAGCCGTGAAGGAAACGAGGACGGGCAGGAGAAAATGAAAGTGTAAGACACGGAGAAGACTTGTTGTGGTTTTTCTTAATGTAGCTGTTGTTTATGAAGCCCTCTCTTTCTGTCTATCACTGTCACGACTAGTATTGATCAAATTTAAACATCAGGATAAGATAAAAGGGTTTGCTAAATGCCAGACTTTTAAACTGTCAGTTCTGGATTGCAGCTTCACTTCCTTTTCTAACACCTCTCTCCCATCTGTCTTTTTATAGTTTAGTGCATCAAACTTTTGCTTTTAAAAACAAGAACATATTGACCAGTGGGGCAGCGCAGGATTAGGAGATTTATAGTTGTGGTTCCTGTTTTATGTCAACAAGGGTTTTGAGAGGGAGGAGAGCAGGTGTCTGAGGTGTAAATTAGACTGTAGATCAGGGAAAGCAGCAGACACCGATGCTGCAGGCCTGATGAATGGATAATGGTGCCTCTGTTCCAAAGAGCCCTTGGCATATGGCAAATAAACCAGCAGGCACACATGGAGGGCCAGCAGACAGACAGGTGTGTGCACATGCACGCGGATACACACACAATTCCAGTTTCGGGCCAGAGAGCTACAGACAGGAGCTTCTCAAAGTGAATACAAAACATAGGGCTGGGATGAAAAACCTTCGTTTCAGCAGCTGGAATATTATTTTCTTTTAAATAAACCATTAACAGCCACAGAGCTGAGGAGGGAAATTAAACCTTTTACTCATGTGTGCTGCCGTTATAGTAAAATATATATACCATTATGTCATTACACACTCAAGCAAAGATTTAACAATTGAACTTCTCTGCTCTTCCCTGTAAGACAGATTGTTTAAATATATCAGTATTCTTGAACTTAGCTGCTGCTACAAAAATGCTGGATAACAAAAGTAGCCAATTCTGGTAAAGGTTTTGTGGTGTGTTTACAAAGCTGCCAATGGGAATTTATCTTGTGTGAATGTGAACAAAAATATGTAATAAAGTCCTCGGGCAAATAGGAGGTCAGCGAAAAACTGACCCAAGAAAGTTGGACTTTAAAAACTTCTTTACTGGCTTTTGGACATCAGCTTTTGATGCAGTACTGCCACCTACTGGGCTTTGCAAACTGACTGTAAAGGGGAACATATTTAATGGCCGATCAGACCATTCTAATAAGAAAGGGGGTAACACAAACCAGTCACTGACAACTACAAATTTAACAAAACAAGACAGTTAATTATTAAGTATAAATATTTTACACTCAACCAAACCCACCAAAAAACTAATATTTTTTATTTTATTTTATTTATGAAACAAAAGCTATGTGCCATCATTTATCTGTCTGCGGATGTATAGTATGTGACATGCGGTCAAAAGTTCAACACACCCATTGAGGAGAAATTAAATTATTAAGAGTAAACTTCGAAGAAAACTTAGATGTGCAGGAGTTTAATCTGCTGTGTGGCACAAGGGGCTGAATTGAACTCACTTTGTTTTGATTTCTGGCTGCTACTAGACAGCTAAATAAATCACATTGTCAGGAAAACTTTAATGGTTTCATAACGCAAATGTCAGCTGTCATATCTGTCAGACGTCACACCTGGCTGGTTATGAAGTCTGAGAGTTTGTTGATCTGTTTGACTTTTGTGGGGAGGGTTCGACCACTAGAGAGAAAGGGCAATTAAACACTGTCAACACTATTATTGACAAATCATTTAAATGATACAGTGATTGGAATGAGACTGCATTGATTACAGTTAATATATTTTCCGATAGTTTCCCTGCACAGGAAATGTAAGAAAGCCTCGGACACCACACTCCTCTCTGAAGAGGAATGATGCAGGAGATAGTCCTCCTGTTTTTACCTCCTCTACACCTAATATCCATCACTTTCTAAATCTCCATCGAGCTGCAACTATGACTCAGCTAGTGTGTTAGATAACTGAAAGATGGCTGGAGAGACAACACGCAGCAGCGCGTGGCTTCTAAAAACAGCTCCGTTATTACATCAATCTGAGACTTTAATCTTTAATCTTACAGACACATTCATCATATCGGCACAAGTCACACACCTCTTCCCATAAAGGTCTTCACTTAATTGAAATAAGTTGGATTATGATTTTTTTTATAAAGCAATCATTAACCAGAGCGCGTCCTTTCATGGCGTGCTGCACTTGATTTGGTGGTACGATGATAAAGTCTTTTCAATAATGCAACAAATAGGGCCGTAATAAATAATGTCGCTTCCTCCGGTGATTGATGATGTTTATATCCAAGAGCGATGACAGCAACAGATGCTGTGATTAAAGCAGACATTGTCACACACACACACACAGTTACAAACACAGAGCACACACACAGATATGCTCGCACATAAAGATGAACAACTTTAAACAATGACGTGATCTTTTTATGTGGCGGATGTTCGTGTCAGCAACAAAATTTCTGAAAAGAGGAAGTAATTTACTAACTTTATTTACATACACAGTGTTATTAGGATCTTCACTCAGCTGTCAGGACTATTTGATGAAATCACTTGCTTTCAGTTTATAATGTTTAAAGGCGCATTATGCAGGAAATGTCACTTCAACATTCAAACTTGGCTCCTCCTCCCCAGCTCAACAGAAGTGAAACCTCAAATTTACTATCGCATTGGTACAAGCTTTTCCACTTGACATTTTGCCCCAATATATTTGGATTTTTTTGCAGTTTCAGATGCCATTTTAATAGTTTTTTGCCCAAAAGATGACACCAAGAAACATCCAGAGATGTTCATGGCAGGAGTCAACAGTCCTTCAGTCATTCATTCATTATTTCAACTCATTAATTGCAACAGTTGCTCAAAGCTTGGAGCTGTTAATGCTCTCAATTTAAAGCTGTTATTGTATTACTCAGGCATCTGTGTTTAAGCTGGATATTGTGCTGGGAAATTGCTCTGGAGTGACAAAAATACTTTTTTCTTGATTTGAATAATTAATGTGATAAGTAGCAACCCGTTGAACAACTGAAGTGTGCAAGATAGCATGAGTACAAAAGTGGAACACTAATCCAACTTTGAGACAAACTTTCTTTTTTCCACTAAATTGTGAATGAACAAATAAAAGCAGTCACAGTGCAGGCAATAATGTGATTATGTTTCATACATGCAAACCCGCTGAATATTCAAACACTTGAGCTTATTAAGGAGACAGGTTTCACAGTGATTGACAGTCCGGCTTAGTTCAATGCATGGTTCATGTTACAGTGTGGTATACTGATATGACTAAGAAGCAGACACTCTATCATGCTGGCCTCCCTGTAATTCTTTTAAAGCATTTCATGATTCAGCAATCTATAGCTGTGCTGTGGAGATAATGCGATGGCTTTGAGGGGATTTATACAAGTAGGTGTTGCTGTTTCCCCCGACGCCGGGGCCGGGTTTTCACTGTTGTGTGCTGGGAAGTGTTTGACTGCGAGCTGCCAATGACGCCATTGGCAGATCGGGGTAAACATGGGCTGCTGTCTAATACCTTGGCATTAGCTGCAGAGACTGGGACTGAAGGATTTGATAGCCCGCTAATCGAATATCTGGGGAGATAACAAGTTATTGGCCAGACTGGTTTCGAATGCTGTGTGACTAATTGAAGAGGGGTTTTCCAAAACTCACTCTGTCCATGTTTGGTCCCCTGTCATCGCCATCCAACTGGATTTTATTTCTTCAGTTTAAAATGAAGACAAAATGTTTGATTTTGGTGAAATTGATTTTGTTGGAGTTGAAAATGTCTTCAGTCATGTTGTAAACTATGACACACGACTGTGCAGGCTTAATAGATTATATTGCAAGTGTTTTTCTGGCATACTTAATGAAATAACAACCAAAATTTAAATGTCTCCTTAATATCCAACATTTCATTTTATTGGTATCTAGCACATTCATCTAAATTTCCCTCATTTCTCTCCCTTCTTAGAAAAATGTACTGCCAAGCAGCGTCCAACTTTCCTTTGGAATGAAAACGGGCAGTTCTTGGTCCTTTTTGGAGACTTTCGTCCCCCCCAAAAAACAACCCCATAAGTCATTTGTAGTGAAAGATAAGGATATTTCACTTAGTTGAAATGTCAGAACTTATATTTACTTTAGCTTGATTGTAAGTAAAAATGTTAAAACTTCAGTGACGTTGCAGAAAAGTTGTCCAACAGACATTTGGGGCCTGCTTCCTCTATTTATGTTGCAGATCAAAAGGACAGTGTGTCCTCACACTGAGGATTTAGATAAGCACACACACATGTATAAAGCTATGTCACCCAAAATTGACCAATGCTCATTGTGTCCCTTGTGCAACCAAAAAGTCAACACAGAGTTACATAACTAAGACAATGAAGATGCTCAAACTTGGAAACTTTTTGCACAAACTTTTTTTAAGTAGTTGAGTCTCCCCCTGCTGGCCATTAGCAAGAATGCAGGTTCAAGGCACTTATGTATTGTCATCACGTTGTTGGGTTGCTGCTTGGGAAATGTGTTGATCTCCTGCTACCAAAGATGCTATTGAGAAACCCTGAGGGTCGTTTTAGACTCGAGGGTAGGAACAAACTACCTGTGGTTATATGGGGTGGAGGACTTTCAATCTGAATGTATATTTATTGAAGTATACTTCATAGGAAGTGCCTTTTGGATTCGATTTTTTGCATGTGTGATCATCAAGACACTGATGCCATTAGAATTAATTTTGTTATTAAGTGCAGATCTATGTGCTTCTAATCATCTTCATGACAACAACAGCAGTTCTTTTCATGTTCCGTACACTGAGATGAGACTGACTGTAAAGGAAAGCACTGACTATGTGTACAACTTGTCCTTGCCTTTCCTTTGAGCTGATGACACTTGATAAAATTCACACATTATTTGATGTAATTAAAAAAAAAGGAGAAACTGCCACTGTGTGAGCAAGACTTACTTCATGTTGGATATTTGTTTTAACTCCCTGGAGATCAGTTAAATGAGTGACAGTCCATCACAGTAATTATTAGTCACTTGATGACACTGATAATAACCACTTAATGCTCCATATCATATCACACGCACCATACATTGCATGCATACATCCAAACATATGTTGACAAGCGGCGTTTTTGTAGGATTATATTTAGTGGCGAGCATCTGAATCAGCCGTGCTAACTGTCTGAGAGCTTTATAGTGCAAAAACAATCTGGTGGGACGTCATTAGGATAAGTTGGCGTGTGTGTGTGTGTGTGTGTGTGTGTGTGTTTTGAAGTGGCAGAAAATTTGGAAAGATGAGAGAATAAGTTAAATTAAGTCTCATTAATTTATAAAGCACTTTTAACGTGCAAGTTCAACCAAAGTGCTTTACAGAGATCAAACACATCATTATTAAAGAGACAAGATGATCAAAGTGTCTGTATATATACTGTGTATGTGTGCATGTGTGTTTTCATGTGAGAGAACTGGGGGTTTCAGGCTAGACGGATTCAAGGATAAAGTTTTTTAACAGTGCAGTAAAAAGATTTGGCCACAGAAAAATGTCCCCTTCACAGATGGAAAGTTTTTTCACAATCAGATGTTTATTGACCACTGGGGGCCGTAATACAGCAACGTTTCTTCACACCCAAACAAACCATGAGCTGACAGGATTCATCACATCAAATTCTAATTAAAGAGAAAAGAATGCAATCAATATGTCAACATGGCATTTTGTCCAATTCGTGTATGCATTGTTTGCTGTGAGTGTGAATGCAGGCGGACCATGCCAGTACGATGACAATTACTGAGAGCCAGTCAGGGAATCCATGAAATAGTCATAGCTGAGACAATATAGACCATGAATAATAATAAAATGGTGTTTGGAAAAAAAAATCATAAAGATTATAACTTGAATGATGATGAGGCAGTATCTTTTGACCAGGTCTAACTGGAAACATGTTACTTTAAACCTCATCCTGCCAATATAGTAGGAATTTACACACAGGAACTACTGAACCAAGAATAAACAACTTTTACAAACGACTATTAGAAACAAAATGTTGAAATCTCTGTCCACTGCATCTGTGTCTTTCTCAGTGAGTCCCGACCTCCGCTGATAGTTTGTGATTCTTTCATTTAAGAAAAAATTGAATGATGAAAAGCTGCATGATTTTGAATGACACCAACACATTCATATTCTTTTCAAAAGCACTAATCAAAACAGAACCAGAATAAATTATATGAAGGAACAAACTGATTGACAAAGTCATGAAAAATTGGAATGATAATAAAGCATCAAAGTAAGTCACTCATTATAGAGTAGCCTTCACAGATTGAATTTAAAAACAGGATTCACAGAGGTACCACTTGACCAATACAGCTGTGGAATACCAAAGCTGAATTATACAGCAGCATAGCTTCTTTGCATATGATGTTATACATCAGTGTGCTCTCCAGATGGAGGACAGGCAACTAAAGACGGGTCCTGAGGCAGCGACGTCCAACACTGCACAAATGGCTTTGATTTGTGCTGTTTATGGCTGTTCCGATTGATTAAACTGGGAAAAACAAGGGCTGCTTTAGAGACATGGATAATACAGAAAGAGGAGAAATACAAAAACAGGAAAAACCTAGAAGAAGGGGCGACTAACATGGATCCAAAACCTTTGTGTTAAATCTGGATGAGCAGAGTCAATAATGTGCATTAAACACATTGGCATTGCCATGTGATTACAATGTTCTGTGACAACTTCTCTGTGTTTTTAGACAGAATCATGTTTTCATCAGTGTTTCAACAGACCTCTGGGAGTGGTTCAGTTAGAAAATATAACTAAAGTTAGCCACTGTATAGCTTCTAACCTCACACCAGCAGTGCATCCACATTTGAGTTAATATAGCAATATAAAAACACTGTAATTCTCAAGCACATTTACTCACCTGGCCAAAAACAAGGCCGAAGCTGTTCAGTATTACTTTGGGTCCAATGTACTGGGCCCAGCCTCACAGAAAAGTAGTTATAATCCTCTAGACTCTTGTTTGCTTTCAACTACCCTGACACATCGTAGGAGGACTGGAGGACGAGGTCATTCGTACTGATGATTGCATCCAAACTGGGCAAATCTGTCTTTTATTATTAACATCTGATATGAGTTTAAATTGTCTGGTTCAGGTTCATCCAACCCTTTAGTAACTTTCCCTTTATTTCCAAAGTATATGGAGTTTTCACATGTTTTCAGCACGTCATAACAGTGATGTGATTGCAAACAACCTATTGGCTGGTATTTGTGGTCATCCTCGAACTAGAATTATATATATCCCACCCGATATTCCTGGAAAATTCACAGTCCACTGGGATCATTTTCCTAAGGACCAAGGGAATGAGCCAATTAGGAGAGTTGGAGGCAACATTTTGAATATCTTGGCCAATTAATGAAATGATTAGTCTGTTTTTATATTTCTGTTGTGCAGTTCCTTTATCAGCAGCAAACTGTTTCCACAGAATAAACCCTGGTATTTTCTATCTCTCTTCCACTTCCTTTCCTGTCTCTGTCTGTCTGTCTCTCTCTCCAGGCTGTGAGGGGTTTCATGCACAGGCTCTCGACATGCTCAACCAAGCATTAACACTTCACTTTACATGTCATATACACTACCGCCCACCCAACAAACACACACATGCATGCACACACACACAATACTGACTCTCCATCCAACTGACAAGCTGTCTGCTGCACTTCATCCCTAAAAGTACCTGTCAAGTCTATCCTGCTCACTCTTTCTCTCCAACACACACACATGCCACACACACATTCGCTAAATGTAGCTGCACACACACAGCTCCACGCTTTAATGGTGCCAGGATGCTGGGATTCGGTGAGCTAGGGGAACTCTCCCCCAATTATCCCTGAGGATACAAAGATAAGTGTGTGTGCGTGTGTGTGTGAGTGCATGTGTGTGTGTGTGACTGTGACTGTGACCATGTGCATGCTTATGGATGACTTTCTGCCTCTCACTCGGAGATCATTAGAGAACCACTCAGTTGTAACAGATCCCTGTGGAGAGAGGCAGAGAGCTAGCGAGAGGCAAAAGAGGGAATGAGCTTTTCTTCTGTGAAGAAAGACATTTTTTCTGACTTAGTTGGATTCATTGGAAGACAGGGAAACCAGTTGAGGAGTTGTTGCCGGTTTGGGTACAAACATGCTATCTTGTAGTGAGATCAACAACAGCTCACTTCTTTCATCCTGTATAGAGAGACTGTCCAGCTTTATAAGAAAAGAAAAAAAAAACCTTAGGGCTCCTATAGTATCTCTCAATCTGCTTCCTCCCCCCACACAGCTAAAGAGTAATCCAGGCAGTACATGTGCCTGATAAGAGGCTGATACTGGGAGAAGCCTGAGGAGATGCTACATTAATACTGTGTCTGATTAACAGTGAAGTGAGGGAGGGTTCCTCTGTTTGTCAGTAATGTTAGGTGGAGGCAGGTGCTCAGAAGAAAATGGTTTAAAGATAATATCTACTGTCTACTATATATAAAATTAAATTTATTCTTATCTTTCTGCATCTACATCATCAGTGCACTGGGCTAAACGTAAAACATTAACACACAAAGGAGATCCTACATTTACTTAAAGATATCCACCTTTGTCTGACCTTGACAAAACTGACTTGTATCTTCACAGCGTTTGCCACATGAGAGGTGTTTTCACATTTCTCCACTAAAGAGGGTGATGTCAGGCACTTTCTGAAAATCTGAGATTAAAATGTTTGCCAGGCAAACTAGATTTGGTACATCACAACTTTAAAAGCTGGAAAAGAAACCTGACACCTCCAGCGTAGATCGTTTCACTGCATAGCCTGCTGTGCAGAACATGCACACACTACATTACACTGATTTAGTTAAGCATTTATATTGTATCACATTATGTTATTGACAGCACCTGTGCTTATTGTGATTACATTTTTTGGGTGTTTTGGCCATCGTGCTAATCTGTAGCCCCTTTCAGACTGCTGTTTCAAGCCGTGTTATTTCACCTCTGTGACATTCACTTTCAATCTGAACGTCCCAGAGGAGTTCAGTGTGAACAGGCAGAGCCAGCAAGACAGGAAATATGTGACATATGTTATTTATGCTACCAACAATCGGATAATAAGAAAGGAAGTTGTACGTATCATCAGAAACACGCCTCTCACTTAAGTCCAGCAGTAATCAGATCATGTTCAGCAAAATGTAGAACAACTTTGCTTGAGAAACAGCACGATGTGCAGTTCTTCCACCTTCATTGTTTTCAATGCATTTGCCACTGCTGTCGCTTATTGTACACATACTGCTGCTGCTCTGTTACACGCCACTACCGTCTCCTCCCACTTTGTTCTGCAATGCCGGATTGCAATGTGAATGGACACCAATATAATGCCACTGCGGAATCAGTATGGATGTCCTAAGGCGAAATGATGGCAGAGCTCGTCGCAGCACTTTTACGGAAACACAGCATGAAAAAAGTGCAACTAATTATAAGACCATGTCAGATCCAGATACTGTATCCTGCGAGCGTATCAGATTATGTTTGTATTTTTGGCCAGTGCTGCACTGATAACAAACTGAGTATTAGGCAGGCCATTCCTACAACTCACACAAACTATAACAACAATTGAATTGCTTTGCTGGGAACGTGGCAGCATCACTAAAAAGGTCAAACAGGACAAGGAAACAGTCAGATGATCATAAACAAACCCCAAGGTTGTAGGTATTGATGCTGAGTTAGAATTGGACCAATCTTTTGATACACTGCACCTTTAAGAAGCAGATTTCATAAAATACGCAACAGACTTAAAACTAACAGTGCAAAGGCATCATCTTTCCATCATCAGCTGATAACTGACAGGTGTGTGTAATTTGTTGTGTGCCTGTGAGCACGAGTGTGTAAATGTGCTTTTGTTTTACTGTTTCAACGTGGGCTTATGTAAAACATGCATTTATGTGCATGTGTAGGTGGCAAGTGACTCTCCAAAAGCTGAAAATGAGTGGAATGATAGATTTGTACGTCCTGCATGTCTTGTTCTGGGAACACCACGCATCTCCACTGCTGAGAGGCAAAAGTCGAAGTGTTGTCTCTCTGTACCTCCACGAAGCCTTGTTTGCTTTGCATTTCGGTCCATTCTCGCAATCCTCAGAAGAACTGTTTGAGCCAAAGTGTGGGAGAAAAGTCATCATCATTACTGCTTCAGTGATAGCGCAGCCTTATGTCCTGCTCTACACGGATAATGTCCCTATGTATTGCATAGTGCAACGATGCACAAGGGTAAGCACGTGACCCGATGCCCTCCTTCTTTTTCTCATTATGTCACATTTTCTCTCTCATGCATGCTTCAGTTGAGAATCTCCAAGGCTCAGTTAAGACTTATTAAGGGTTATTTTTCTTCTTTGCTTGACACCAGTGACTTGGGTCGGATCCAATCCAGCAGGGAACCTGTCTCAGAATAATGAGAAACGGGTGCCTGGCTTATCATCACATCTGTTCCCACATGACATTAGCTATACTGTGGTTCAGGCTCATTTTATTATGCTCAAGGGCCAAAGGGTCCTTTGATGCAAATGGAGAACACACTTAACCAGATGGGGACAGTATTTGCAATGACAGGTACAGTGTGTCGTAATGTTCGGACATCATGGGGCTGTCTTTGTGCGCCCTGCATGGTAAAAAATTACATTAGTGTCATCGTTTCACCTTGAAAGCTTGTTTACTGTCCAAGTGTTATTGCAGAAGGAGCTATTAGAGCAGCCATTAATTAGTGTCAGTCCGAGTTAGCGTAGGAGGTTCTCATGCAGTCCTTGGCTTGCCTCCCAAAACAAGCACACACACAAACACAGTTGTGTTGTGCACACTACCATGCAAGCTTAATAGATTTTATTATAAGTGTTTTACTGCTGGCATACTTAATGAAATAACAACCGAATCAAAATGTCTCCTTACAGTCCAACATTTAATTTTATTTATATCTAACACATTCATGTCAAACATTTTCCTCGCTTCTCTCTCCGACTAGAAATGTTTTTTCAGCCAAGCAGCATCCATCTTGCCCTGGCAGAGAAAAATGCAGTTCTTGGTTCTCTATGGCCGCCAAACTCAACACCTCACAAGGTGCATTGGAAATCTTTGCTGCAGGCACAGATTGTGTTAGAAGTGGATGTATTCACAGTGACGGCACACGTTGGTTTCTGGACTATGGTTTTGAATCGTCAGGATTGGCATTTTGGTTGTCGCCATTTTTTTTTTACATAACTTCTGCGGCTCACATCATCTTCATAACTACTGCACTGCCAGAATTTACGTACATTTATTTCCTTTTTAACCTATCTTATATAATGTCTAACCAGGAAGTTTTTTGCTCCAAACCTAGGTCAGTCGATTTGTAGCATAAATTCACCAGAACTGATGCCTTTTTTACAACTGCAAACCATGTGTATAATAATGTGTGCTATTTTTAGAGTCGCTTTTACAAATGGTCATATGTGATGTCATGGGGGCTTTGACAAACGGTCTATTCTGTCGTTTCGGTTAAAGATCTTGTTGTCCATAAATAAAACACACTGTGAAAGGGCCAGTGTTATAAAAAGAGTGAAAAACAGTGCAGCGTGTTGGTGACTAGTCAATGTGAAGGTAGCCACGCCCCAAAGTGTCCAATGCTTTATTGTCTGTTTTAATCCAAATGGTACCAATATTTACAAAATAATACTAATAATAAAAAACACAAAAAATCATGCTGTATTAAGGAAGACTTGAAACTGGATGCGGGACACTGATGAACTTCTTACTCTTAGATTGACAGGTTAGTTGCACCACTTGGCCTCTGTTGAACTGTCCATGGTGCTGAAGTCAGGCTGCCCCATTATGCACACAAGATTCTTTTATTTCTGTCATTTCTAAGTAATATTTTACACTGGGTTGTTCATATTTAAGATCCTGCATCAATCCAGTTTCACAGGGAACTCTGCAGTGCTACAGCAGCAAACAGTACAGTGCATTAACAAGGAGCAACAATAAAAAAGTAAGATTCAATAGCGCTGTAAAAAAAAGATCCAAAACATAATAATTAGGCAGACTGAACAGAGATATAAGATAAGAAGTATTTTTTTTTTACTACTGCAGCCCAGGTTTTAATGACATCATACAAGTGTATAAAGTTTTATGCTTCTCCACTCAAGTGGTCAGAGTTATTTATTTATTTTTTTTGCTATTCTACAGAAATACACAGGCAATTAAAATAGCTGCAGAAGCAAACAAGGGAAAGACAATGTGCATATTAAGTTTAACCAAATGTGAGGGAAGTTTATGCAAAGTATGAATATTCTCGTCAACTGTAAATCAAGATTTGCCTTTCATTAGAAGACTTTGAATTATTTAACTCCTGTCTCTGTCCTCCTGATATCTCTGCGCTGCTTTAGGTTTATATTGCTACTCCGGAGCTGGGCTGCCTTCACTCTGGGGCTGTGATTAAAAAGAGAGTGAGCGCCAGTAGTAACCTTGGAAAATAATTGGGTTATTTTTCAGTGCGTGCCAAAGAAAGTGAATTGTAATAATCTACTTCAACTCACAATTTCCCTCTATTATTTTCACTCACTTTGCAGATTAATCAAAATACAACATACACTCACGCAGAGACGCTGAAACACACACTCACAGCGACACACATGCACACTGAAATACACACAGGGGAGAGAGGACTACATCTTCCAGTAGTAATATGAGCAAAGAGAGAAATAATGGCCTTTCAAAGACTATCCTAAGGACTGGAAGAATTTATATCTTCATAAGAAGTAGAATATTTCTCAAATGAATTCATCCATTCAGCTTCAGTGAGGTGACAAAATGAAGGTGGCTCTCCAGTTGGCTTTGGGCTTGTCCTGGAAGTTGTTTAGCATGCTGCCCCGAGCTGGCTTACCGCTCTGAAGACCATGTTGTGTTTGTCTCTCGGGCTGCAGCCTGTGCCCTTCAGTTGGCTGCAGTGGACTGGGAGGGGCGAGGCTGCCACCGTGGTGAGCTGGGCGAGCTCCTGGCTGCTATTAGAGTTCAGTGTTCCAGCGAGCGGGCATGGAGAATGGACACAGAATAATGTATGAAGGGGCTCCTCAGCCGCAGGTTAAAGTGCTGCAGACTGTGGCAGAGTGAGAGCGTTGGGGAATGTGTGCGTAGGTTTGGGTGGGCATGATAAATGCACACAGAGTTGATTTGAAATTGCAAAGATTTTTTATTTTTAAAAGCAGAGTGGGTGGTCCAGCAAGAACTTTTATTTTTTCAATTTCAGGGAGCCTTGTAGATAGCACTGCTCACAAGTGAGATAGATTTAGAGGTCTAACTGAAAGAAACTCTACTTCTGTGCCTCTGTGTGCACTTATCATTTTATTAGTTCCAATTCTATTCTTATTCAATCTGACCACTGCATTTTCTTTATTTTCTTCTTCTTTTTGTTTAGGTGTTACATCCATTGAAGAAGGTTTTATTAGATATTTGCATAGCTGGTCCCCACCATCCTGGTTCACATCCTCCTCCTCTCATTGTGATATCAGCAACATTCCCCAGAGCTTTCTAATATCCGTTAATCAGCTCCATTATTAAAATGTTTGGGGTAATTATGATCGTAATTTGCTGTAATCAAATCCCTGTAGATGTTTCATGTTCCATGATAAACACTGTTGGGAGGAGACTGTGATATTGTAGTTTTATTCACAGAGAATAAAACCACAGCTTTAGAGAATTGGAAGAATGCACACGCACGCACACACACACACACAGACACACAGATACATAAAGAATAATAGGAGAACAGTTGGAGAACCTCAGTACAGAGAGACACCGTGTGGCATTGCGTTAATGAGTTTGACGAAGCAATAAAAATCAATTACTAGAAAATGATATGCAAATAAACAGTTTTAAAATTCAGTGCACGAGTCCCGGTGTCTTCATGGGAGGAAATTATGGAAATAGCTATATTCAGTTCTGACGGCCATCAACTGGCTAACCTTTAGAAAAGCTTTGAAAGTGAGAAAGGAATTCTTGGATGTAGATTTTAATGAAATTGTAAAAATGTTTTTTGACAACAATAATTCAAAAATGTTGCTGTAATTCTGTAAATGTTCCCGCATCTGCACCTTTATAATTCATTTAACTTGACTCTTAACTTTCTATTTTTTTCCTATTTCTTTTCTTATCTACTCCAGTAAAAGTACTAATATCACACTGTGAAATTACTCCACTACAAGTCCTGCAATCAAAACTTACTTCAGTACAAAAGTATCAGCATCTTAAAATCAAATGTAGAAGTACTTGTTATGCAGAATGACCCACTCAGATTACAACAACAACTACAATATTTACCCCTAAAATGTAGCAAAGTAGAAGTATAAAGTTACATAAAATGGAAATACTTAAATAAAGTACAAGGACCTCAAAATTGAACTTAAGTACATGATGTACTTGGTTACATTTCACCACTGTATACAATCATATTGTCCATTTGCAAAACTAAAAATCCATTTAAAAAAAATCAACGAATAAAGCAACACCAGTTCAAGAGATATTGTTTGAATGCACAATAAAAAAGAATGATTAATGGAAAAAAGAGAAGTATGTTATTAAAACAACAAGGAACCAAAGGAACCCGTCATTATATAAATTAAGATGTATGCATTACACATAATGGAAAGCTTACATATGAAAATTAATGCATGCATATATGTTTACATACTGTATGCACATACAGACTCGTTGCCTTTTAAAGGGATTCTTCTGCACAAACAACCACATCAGAAATCCCTCAAAGCGCTACATAGCTGCACATTTTCCAGTAGCTTAACTACAGACTTAGTGTTTCTCTAACATGGAATTTCATCCCCGCCCCGCTTGTAAAGCACCTCCCTGTGACATTAAGCCTGTTTGCAGGATCCTCTGCGAAACAACAGCCTTCTAATGTGCTTGAGGTCCCTCGTCGCACAGTGTTTTATCTTACCTCTAAAAATACTCCTTCCCTACTTCCCAAAAACAGCAGCAGAAAAGTTCCTGGGAGTAGCAGGAGTCAAAGTCTACAGTGGAACATTTTTAGGTAAAAGCAAGAGCAGCTAGAAATATCTGTAAGTAATCTGTGTTTTTAACCGGCTGGTGAACAGGCTATTATCTCAGTAATTATCGTCGCCACTCAATCTTTGAAAGAGACACAGCATGCAGACAACACTTAACGAAGAATGGTCATTTTTACCATCAGCCAGATTGATGTAATGATTTTTAAAGTAATCTCATAATTGCTGGAGAGTTACAGGCATTGTGATGGATTAAGACTTTTAGTGCTCAGTAAGTGTGAGTAACATTTTATATGTCGAGGTAAAGAATTGTTTTATCCCCGTCCAACCCTGCCCCCCCGCCTCTTCTGGGAAATCTTTTTTTCCGGCCTCAATGCTCGCAGAATTGCTTTTAGAGAGGCTTTTAAAATCATAACTGAAAAGCACATTACTTTTAGAATTTGTTCCTAAATTGGCCAATTAGGACCACCTTTTAGCTTCAGATGGCTTCGTAAATGTGGCCCCCGTTCATGATTATTTCATGTGCTCTTATTTGGACTCATGAATTATGCAAGAGATGTCACAAGTAGGAGAGTTTGGCACTGTGAGCAACCTTTGTGTGTGTGTGAGAGAGAAAGAGTGTGTGGGTTCATGTGAGTGTACCAACTTGCTGAAAGGAGTGAGCGAGATAAGTGAGGGGACAGATTGGAAGCCCGCCGCGTTGAAGGGAATATTCTTATAGATATAAGACAGGAAGGAGGGAAGCTAGTATTTAAACCACAGAGCTCTAAGCCTCGTGGGTAAGTTTCTAAGTCGCAAAAACAAACAAGTGCACAAAAGACACAAAAGGCCATGCATGTGTTGGTGCAGGCAAAAGATGTGTGTGTTTAATAATGTAACAGCTCGCCCCTCTTTCCTCCTTTGTGTTTTAGAGATTAGGCAAACTTCCAGAGAGTGCAGTCACGAACCCACACGGTATTCTGTGGTGCACACGCATGAACGGAGACGGGGCTACACACACACACAGGCACACACACACACACAGGCACACACACCTATCTCACTCCCTGAATACATTTTTAATGTCTGCAATGGGTTTAGTTGCTTGCAGAGCTTTTAATCAGCCGCACCAGTAATGTAACAGAGGGCGGTTCATTCTAAACATGCTAGATATAAAATGCAATTATTGTAGATGTGAAGAACACAAATAATAATAAATCTCATCAAACTAATATCATATTTTACAGGAATCAAGAATTCATATAGGGACAAAAGAAAAAATCAATGCACTTTGGCAAGCATGTACATCATTTGCCAAGCTTTCAACCACCCACTTTAATTACAATGTTACTGTAATAGAGTCACTACTATTTAACATATTTTCCATATTCTAGTGTATTATATTATAAGAAGCTGTGTTGTTGTTACAGCCAAGACACAGAAGTCCACTCTCACTTTCTGTTGTTGCCTTTCTATCAGGCTGTGGACTGTTACCTTAATGAAATTTGGGATTATGTAAATACAAAATTAAACAAAAATATAGTGTTTTTCAATAATAACACTGAAGTTTTATATATCATACATATAAAAGCAGCTAAAAATTCACACTCATATCGAGCAAACTGCATAAGAGACTGTCGAGGGAAGTTCTAAAGCGGCATTTTTCATCATTCGTGTCAAAGTCAATGTGACTTTGAATTAGTTCCTTATTGATTTGATGCTCTATCATACATTGGAGGTAGTTTTTGAGGGCCCTGTATAAGTGAGCATCCATCCAGTCAGCTGTAAGTCTATATGACTATCTGTTACCGATCTATCGATTAACTCATGTAAGGTTTGTGGGAGGAAAGCCTTCAGGCTTACATTGACTCATCACTTTTCAGGAATACCGACATTTGCCTGCATATGTATGTTTTCATGTGTTTGAGAGGCAAATCCTACGTGACATATAAGGTAATCTCCTGTTTCCTGGGGGCAGCAAAGCGTAGTATAGCATGCACATACATTAAGGGTCCTTTCAGGGCCGTCAATTTGCCTGTAATGTGTTGCATTCAGTCTTCTTGGCAGACAAAAGGCTACATAGAGACTGGCTATATTTATTTCTCTGTGTTGTCCAGGCACACTCAGGTTCACATTATCACAGCACAGCAACAACAACAACAACAGCAGCCAGAACACTCCATCTTCTTTATTGCTGCTGCTGTATGATTTTTTTTTGGCACTATGTTTTGGTGATTTCGTAATTTCACTTGAAATGAAGGTTTTAAATGCTCCTTTGTGGATTAAGAAACTTTCAAGGGCCCCCAAACCCATTAAAACTTCATTATATCAAAGCAAAACTGCTCTGTCTCCAATGCGAGCCTTATTTTTCTTAAGTGCTGAAACCTATTGAAGATTTGATGATGGTAACATCATGTAGATAGAAGCTGCTGTTGTTGTGACAGGGAATGAGAGTGGGATACAATAAAAGTCTCAGTATTTTATCCATCTCCCAGAATTACCCCCCTCTCTGTGGGTCTGGGCCAGTAGTAACCTCCATTTATGAAATCTGTGTGACTAAAGCTTTGGATGTGATCACATTGAGATTCCTCTCACCTACACTGAGTGGACTTTTTATTCTCTGATGAAAGAAAATTCAGGAGCAGCTTGTCTTGTCTCTTATTCTTTTGGGACAGTGAGCAACAGTGGAACGAACTTGAATGCAGAGATATGAAGGCGAGGGGGATGCAGGAGAGGAAGGGAGAGCCGGTGTTTGGTGCTTTGGGATGCACCTCAGTAATTAAATGCTGCTAAAGGAAAATTAATCTGCACGGTGCCCACATTACCCAATGCAGGGAAGAAAAAAAAACTTCTTTCAGAGTTGTTGCAGTGGTTCAAATAACTCTTTGTGCATCAACTGCACCAACTCAACTCTGCCAGTGATTTTGTTTAAATATCATGTGAAACATGCAACAATCAAGCTTTCAAATAGCTATATATATATATGTATCATTTTCTTTAGTATTTTTACCTCTTCCAAAGAGGTTATGTTTTCAGTCAGTCTGTCAGTTGGATTACAAGAACAACTTCTGGTTGGATTTTCATTAAACTTGGTGCAGGGATCCAAGAAGAGCCTGCTAACATTTGGAGCAGGTCCAAGTCGCAAGGTTGGTACATAAATATTTTTTTACTTTTGGACATTGGATATTGATGGAAATGTCCCTTATTTACATTCCCTTTGACTTTAAGAGAAACACACCTATTGTCATCTGATCCATTTCTTTTGCTCTTCGTATTTCTGAGAAATAAAATAGACAGTTTTTTGTAGCATGCATGCTGCAGTAAAGGTCAATGTCCCCACGAAGAGAAAGACGCGCTTCATGTGCATGATAATTTATTAATTTTGCAGTTTGTCATATTTTCCATGGAAGTGTATATTTCAAGACTTTTACAAACTCACAATATTTCCCCTCTGGCTCGTTTTTATGTGTAAATTGAAGATGCACATAAGTAAAAGTGGAAGGAAATGTAGCTGTGAGGCATCTTCATTTTACACCCTCAGAACAAAGCCTTACCTTCATCCACAGTCTTTCTCTGTCTGCTGTTGAATCTAAAATGCTGCATCACATTACTTCTCAGCTGGTTTGGTGTCATGATTATCCATTCAGCACGGCTTGCTAATTTTCTCCATTTTGCATTAGTGAAGAGAACAACAATAGGCTATTTACCATTCAACTACAACAGTTCCAACTCAAGAACAATTGTCTTCGTCCAAATTTAACTCCAGCCACTTTAATTTAAATTATCCAGTCCTATCATGGACAAAGCTTAAGTAAAGGTAAGATTTAGTTTCCTTCAGGGAAAGTATAGCTTTCTGCCTAAATTTGGCAAAATGAAGCCCTGTTAGTGTAAGGATTTGGATGGAGTAGTGATTATATACAAACTACGTGTAAAGGAGTCCTCATGCAGCTCTTCTACTCAACAGTGTGTCAGTGTATGTAGCACAGCCTGTCTGATTGGGTAGGCGTTTGATGGTTATATGACACTTTGTTAAGATCATCTTCATCCTTCTCCTCCTCTTCGACTGGATGCTTATCGATCGTTCAGATCTCCCTTCGAATTAAAATCTTACCAGGAGTCCCTTTAGTGATCGATCATCTTACACAAGAGCGCAGGACTGCTGTGGGAGGACAGATGGGGATTTAGAATTTATGTTATTAGACCAGTACACACACACACACACACACACACACACACACACACGTGATCAGTTTGAAAAATGGCTTTGCATTGATCTGTCCGTGGATAAATGTGATGATATCTCACAGTAGGAGGTGGTCAATTATTCCTTGCAGAGATGCTGGGTTCTTATATTGGTCAAACTGTGTATGTGATGACATTGACAGAGAGCCGAGACAGTATGTTGTTTATTGCCTCGGTTCTTTAATTGGACTTGTTCACCACAGTCTTTCAGAATTTTGTGTTTTTATCCCGTCACCTTCCTATTTCCTCTCACAGAGCAGAAAAAAGAGTTAAACTGAACTAAAAAGCAAATTAAAAGTAAACTACTGCAAACATTTTTTGTGTAGAATTCCCAGGGTTAACTTTTATATCTAAGAGGCTAAATCCCACAGCTTTGTCCCTGGCTGTTAAAACCAGACTGTTGTGGACCTATAACCTGTAGCAGCCCACCAAAACAAGCCCAGTTTCATGCTGAAGGAAGGGATTTGTGGAGGAGAGAAAAAGCAATCAGTGGCCAGACTCTGAGAGGAGGCAAAAAAGACCTCAAGGAGTCTGGGAGAAAGGCAGAGGAAAGTGATACAGATAGAGAGAAGATGTTTAATTTGGCGTGGTGTTCCACTGAGACACTTAATCTCCCTCAGTCCTTGTGGAAGGTGAAAGCGGGGCGGCAGAGGGTGTGAGGGGTTGGCTTGGTCAGGTGGAGAAGCCACAAATCTCCTGCAAATGACCACTGAAAGCCTGGTGTGTGTTGCTGCTGACTGACTGACTCTACACGCTCTTATCTGCCCCCCCGGCCTGTGAACGCCACTCACAAATAGACTCATAATGTCAACAGGAATGTATTTACAGTATTAAAAGTAAGCGATCTGAAATATTGACTCCACAGCGGCAGAGTGAAAGGATGAAGAGGAAGATCTGTTTGGTTGTCGTCATGGCCCATCAGTCCAGACTTTTATTTTGGCAGTGACTTTAATGACAATTAGCAGTCAATTAACAGTTAATAGCCCGGCTGAATGTCCCAGGTCATTTGGAAGGCAACTTAACAGTGATGAATAAGGTACTGTTTTTCCTCTTAATGACTTAATTACCACTGGTTTCACCAAACCTGTGTGCAGATGTGCCACAGGACAGAGATTCAGTGTGAGGGGGAACAAGCCATTAGAGATTGCATTATGGAGTGAGAGGAGCTACATGCAGTTTGTTAGCATGGATGGATTACTGAACAGGCCTATCGGGCGCAGGCCCAGGGGCCCAACTGATCTTCACCCACTAAATGTCAATCACAGACGCCCAAACCCACCAGGACCACAAATGACCATAAAGACACTGTCTGCCATCTGTCCAAATGCCTCCCCCTTTGTTTCTAAATGATGGCATTGAATAATGGCCAGAAAAGTTATTTTGCAGAATATTATGATGGCGCATGGAAGTTGACCTTTGACCTTTTCTTTAATTTCTTTTTTTTTTAGATTTAGTGTTCCATTTCTGTGCTGTTAGGGCTCATGTCAAAAGTCAAAATCTGAAATCAATGTAGAAGAGGCTGAAATGTTCTGACATTTAGTCGCTCGTATTGGTCAATCTTCAAAAATACAAGATGCTACATTAATCATAATGCAACCACAGTTTCTAGTTTAAACTGTGATCTGTCTGCTGACATCTCAACAGCTATCCTGACCTTTAAAATGTCATTGCAAGAGGCATTGGTGTACGCTGCACCCTGTTTGTGTGTTTTGATGTTTAATGACCCATCCAACATGTCTGCACAGGTGCTCTGGGGATCCCGGTTTTAATGAAGCAGAGGAGATTTCAAAATCTTTTACTCTGGAGAATTCACACACACAGAGTCCCACTTTGATCTGAACATGTGAGGTACAGTAACATCTGTCCCACAGTGGGCTCTATCTCCAGTGGAGCATATGTGTCCACTTAGCACGGTCCAATGCTAAGTTCTTATCCTGCTTTGATGTTACATAACACTTCCATATTTTATTTTCACCCAAACTTTTCTGCTAATATTATTGTTTTGCACTCGACATTTAAATATGTTTGGACTGTTATATCCCTGAAGCCAGACAGAAGGACACATATTGTGGAACTTCGTGACAAGATAATTATGTCATTCTTCATTATCTGTGCCTTGCTCAGGGGTGTATCAGCAGGGCTGGAGTGCGCTGACATGGGGCTTGATCCTGGGAGTCTCTCACCCCTGTCGGCCACCCTGCTGGCCTACATGAAGTGATCACCAGAGCTGGGCGTCATGCTGCACCTGCTGCCTGTCCTCCCTCTGCCAGGGGGTATCATTGGGGTTTATCCAGCTTGATGGAGGTGCAGATGGCCAACAGAACAAAATGGCTCATGTGCTTCTGTTTGCAAAACCACTGAGTCACACATTGTGATTCACAAATGACCGACTTCGACTTCTTCTGTGCCAAAGAAAGCATCTCGAAGAAAAAAACACAAGAGATATAGCATCTGCTCATCTCATGGTCCGACATGACGTCCATTATGGTGCCTTTTTCACAAACAAACATTTGATATCTTCCAATCCCTTTCATCTCACCCACGAGTAGCCTTTGAGTCAGCAATCGCTCATTTTGTGTGATTAATTAATACATCAAATCCATGAAGTGGTTATAAAGATTTTCATATATCACATAATCTTCAAAGGTTAGTGATTTATTATGTACTTATTTACAGCTTGTTTTTCAGACATGAAATAAAAAGCCTCGAAACCAGTTGAATTTGTTGAGATGCATCTGGTCACATCAGATTTCCATCTGATGGGACCCCTGCTGGGCCAATCACACAATTTTTTCTAATTTAAGGCGGTATGAATCAGGATTCTGCTCCTGCTTTGCCTTTTTCTCGCCTCAGATTCCCCCTTTTAGTGCCTCTGTTATTTGTGAAAGTTTGTGAACAGGCTGCCATGTTTTTCCTGCTTAAAAATGGCAAAAACACCCCATCTTGCATGTTTAATGTTTAATTAGTAAGAACAGTAACACAAGGCATTACTGCATACAGACAACTGTAATGTGATTACAGTAATGTGTTACTACGTAAAACTTTGTGTGTTTTTGTGATAATATGTCCGTATTGTGTTTACGGTAAAAAAAAATTATTATTGCAACATCTTGTAGATCAGCACTTCTTTTTTGTTCAGCACCTCACCACAGCTTCCCTGATCACTGTGCTTACTTTACACTTAGCAGGGTGATTATAGGATTTGCCTCCTCTGTCTGCTGATAAGCACAGTCTCATGATTTTATGTAAATGATTTAGAGGCTAAATGCTTTTCATGAGACACCCTCCTCCCTTTGAACAATGTCTGGCTTTGAATCTATTTTGCATAAATTATGAAAGTGCTTAAACCACCTAGATTCCTCCACGTTCATGCATCTGAAAAAGGATACAAACACAATCCGTGAACGACACCATGAGTATAAATGTAGATCACTCATGTTGACTTTATGACTGCATCCTTTTGTGGGTGATGACTTCCATTAACGCTGTAACCGCAGAATAATCATGAACACTTTGGCTTGAAGACAGGCTCGTATGATGCTTTATTGATTGCAATTAAAAGGCAAATTAAGTCTTCAGTGTCGCAGGCAGATGGAGGGTTTGGTTCAATTACAGCCTTCATCAATTTCTGTGTCAACATAGCCCCACATTCCAGGTGGTATTAAAGGGGCTATCAATTGCAGCCACTCTTTTTACTGCTCTGGATGTGGCATTTAATAATGAACCCACCTACACACACCTACACTCAACAGCACAAGCTGTTGCACGTAAAGACGTTCTTATAAAGCTGAAGAACAACAACTAGGCAGTGAACCTGTTAACAGTGAATCTGTCACATTATTTAGCAGAATTTGAGGTTATCTGACACACATTTGTTCACACATCCTGTGAATTCAGGACATGTTAAGCTATGGGTGCCGCTCACAACAAAGAGACAGATTGAATCTAAATATACCAATAAAATTGAGTCATATGCAATAACACTTTCTGTGCAAAATAGGGAGAGAAACGTCGGTGCCAGATAAACAAAAAGTATCCTCTCTCAGCAAAGTGTTACGTTGCTATGACTACACACCTACAGCTCTTATTTATGAAAGTAATTTCATTTGCAAATGAAACCAACACCACCAAAGCTAATCTTGAGAGGGTAGACAACCGCTACTTATGTGCCTGTGGTTTATGTCATGCATATTTTTAAAGGAAAAAGTAAAAAAGAAAAAGTGAAGTAAGCTCTTCACCTGCTACCTCGCGGACTCTTTGAAGTGCTTGTTGTAGCTGGAATCATGTGAGAGAAAGAGTGCATGGGTGGACCTGCATGTGGGTGAGAGCTTGCCAGGTAGAGAAAGAGATTGCCGTCTGTAGGTGGAGGTTAAATTCTGTGTTTAATGCATGAAGAGTCGGCAAGAGAGCGACAGAGAAAGAGAGAGGGGGATGAAAATGAAGGTGAAAGCTGCTCAGCCTTGCCAGGGGACCAGCATGTGGTCGATTAGCATACTTGATCCAGCGTGAATCCATCTGGACAAAGGTGATTGTTTTTTTTTTAGTTTTCTTTACTGGCTCTTTTTTCCACTGTGCAGAATGTAGTTTGCCGCCCATAATAACATCTGGGCAGTAACACAATAAATAAAATCTGAAGGAAAATCACTCATAAAGAGTTTCACTGTGGAGGTGAAATGAGAGAACAGATTACGAGGGCAGATGGGAGGAGTAAAGCATCAATGAGGGGAAGACATGAGATGAGAAGGAAAAAATGGACAGCAGGATGCCCTGAGGACAGCGAGCGTACAAGGAGGTGTAAATCTGGCTTAATGGGCTGAAAGAGGTCCTCAGGTGTCCATAACACCACACAGACACACACACACACACCATCAGGAGGTAGCATTTGTGCCTGTGCTCACAGTATGTGGCTGTAAAAGTGCATGAAGCTGGAGGGGAAGATCTGTCGCAGGTGTGTTTTATGCGGAAAAGACAAGGTGTATTTTATGGGATGGCAGATTAATGAGTCTTAATGGGAGACGTGTGATCAAAGCTAGCTGGTTGCTGCTTTACTGCTGTGAATAAGAAGCAAGAAGAAATGGTTGTCTCCTTTTATTTCACTTCGCTTCCTTCCGGCTGCAGTAGATTTACTGTATCTTGTTGCCTCATCTTTAAAGGGACAGTACACCCTGAAATCCAAAATATTTTTCCTCTTACCTGCTATAAAGCTCCAGCAGCTGACGTCATGAAATCACTCAATCAAAACACGGCCATATTGGCAGTAAAGCGCTTGCTATATTTTTTATTTTGGGGCATTTTGTTGAGAAAGCTGTATTGATCAACACGTATTAATGTGTCAACAAGAGAAATCTCTGGCTTCTATTAAACTGGCTAACATACTACTGACATAAGGCATCAGTATTAAATTGCGTCTGATTCATAACCAGTTAATAACTCCTTCAGTGTGCCTGACGTATATAAGAGATTAGGAAAATTTTACACTATTAATACTGCTATGCATTTTTTTATGTGTTTGGATACACTTCTATTTGGGGAAAGAAGCCGATTTAACATAAGTTGCAAGAAATTATTGTAAACCAATGTGTAATGTCCCCAAAAGCGACATGAGCAAACTTAAGTGTGTGTGTGTGTGTGGGAGTACAGTGCTGTTTATATTTAATCCATTATGCTGATGTGGCCTTTGTTCAGTGTAATCTTTCTGAATCAGAATCCTATAGAGGACGAGGACAGCATTTCAATCGGAGCAGACTAGCTAATTGAAAGAAGAATGATGAGAATATTAATATTGTTGTGTTTATTGATTGTGCATTAGAAATGAACCCGGGCAAATGTAGATTTTATTGATGGAGCCTTTTGTGACTTTTACTTCACTAACGCTAGTAAGGCGGTGGAAGGGAGTGATGAAAAATGTGGCTTTTAGTAAAGGAGGATTCATTGATCTGGAGCTGTTTTTTCCATTCACATGTAGATGGACTGACTGGACTGTATCCCACTGTGGGGATTTAATTATAATAATAATGATGATGCAAGGAGTCGGTGCAATAGTTTGGGGCATTCATAGCTATCTTAGTTTCTCACTTCCCACTAAAAGATGAGTGGCTATGTTAAATGTAAGGTTAAATAATACATCTTTACAAAATGTCACTGATACTTTTGTGACACATCAAGCTGTGACTTTATTCTCCATCAACTCCTGACCTTTTTTGCTCATGTAAACATGACTCCCTCTCTCTTTCTCCTCTTATTCTCTTTGGTTTAAATTCTGCCAAAAAATGTATGAGTCACAGTTGGCGTTCTGCTCTGAAAGTCCATTGTCATCTCGACTCTCTTTTCTCTCTCCTGGCTCACTGATTCCTCATTCTCTCTATTTGCCTTTTCATCTTTTGTTCCACCCTTCCTTTCATAACACTGTAGCACTGCTGTGTGTGTGTCTTTATGTGAAACGGTGGGACGATCAATGTCAAAAGATCATGCACATTGTCCGGGCGAGCAAACATAAACAGAAAGGCACAAAAATCTATAAAAAGTGGAAAATGATTAAAGACTAACGAAACGTGTAATGTATTGTGCATTCTTTTTTTTTTCTATTTTATTCGTTTGCACACAGTCTCCTTAGCTCCCTCACTCTCTCACATACAAACAATCTGAACCATGGGAGCCCTTGTTTGTGAAATTGCTGTCATGTGCAATCAAAAAAGATGAAGAAAGAAAACATGACCTATTTGGAGTTTTGATTTGAAGGCTTTTTTTGTTGTTGCACACCTTCATGGATATTTCATAAAGAAAAGAGAGAGGTGTTGTGGGAAGGATGAGGATTGGAGTGCATGCATGAGTTATGAACCGGTTTAGAGGAGACTGAAATAGACGCTTGCTTGTGATAAAAAACAAACAAACAGTCCAAATGGTGTAAAAACATGTAAAGATAGAACATGGTGTGAACTTTTATAGGCGTTGTGCATGCAGGTGTGCACTCTTTTCAATTAAATGTAAAACAACACAGTGAATAGGAGAAATCTGCTCCCTCAGACATTGCAATAATATGTCCTACATTAAATGTGCTGATATTGGTGTTTGTTGCACTGGCTGAGAGGAATACACAGCACAGACAGCTTCCTTTGGATCCGCTCCACTATAATGGATAACAAGCAAATGTTGAACTTTCCCAGAGGGAAATATAGGACAGCCCTGGTGACAGCAGCTGCAACATATACAAGTATCTCTGCAAAGATATGTTCACAAAGTCTAACTAGTCATGTGTTTAATATTCAGGTAGAAATGTTCAACTTAAGGAATAAACAATTTAAAAAATCAGCTTTGAAATCAATCCGTATGCTGTAACAACAGATGCAATCGTTCCACCACGTTCCCTTTTCATTTGTCTCTGTGTTATCGCTGACAGAAAAACAAACAATAACACATTATCCTGTATTGTAAGCTCTGTGAAGGAGACTGTAAGCACGTGGTCTTAAAAGTTGAATTGTAACCTTGTGTGAAAAAGCTCCACAGTGTTGTTGAAGAAGTATAACAGAAACCGCTAACCGCATAACAATTAGCAATTAGCAATTTAGAAACTGTCTATATGGGCCGTTCTGGTTAGGTTTGACAAACGACCTGTTTGTTCAGGGTGGAGATCTTGTTGGCCTCAGCCGCGGCCATGTTGAGAGCCATGTGCTGGCAATCGATACGCTCTGAATTCAGCAACTCCAACTTTAAACAAAAATGAACTCAAAAATGAACTCAAATGGCGTTCCTTAGCTCTATTTGATAATCAACTCAAAATATTTTTTTTTATTTGGACTGTCATTCAGTCAAGCCATTTGAAGAGGTCACTTTGTACAACATAATCAGCAGTAATTACCATAATTTAAAGCTGCAGAACTACTATATGTAGGAGCAAAACTGCAGCTGTAAAGATCAGGCAGTATGGACTAAATTATAACCAAATGCCCAGAGAATGCTAATTAAGGGCAAAAACAATACAATGACAACTGTGTGCAATCACTGTAAATTACCCCGAAGCGGATCCCACTGCACACACACACACACACACACACACGACAAAACTGTCACGCATACAAATATTGTTGACATTTCTCCACTTCATCCCCCCTCAGACACTTGAGGCAGATAAGCATAGCAGCAAAGCTAAGATGCAATCTTTGTGTTTATAGGTTCCACTCAAAGCAGCAGTCCTCATCTCCTCCCAGCCATATTTCTGTGGGCCTGCAGAAAGCACTGTGCGTGGATAGACTGTGCATGAGTGACATTTCTAGGCCATTAACACCCATTGCCATTCCCGTTCCAGAAATCCAGTGATGAATTTTACAGAAGTCAATCTAGTAATCTGACATTTAAGCCTTCCGTTTAATGCAAAGCCCTGCAGCTCTGTCCTCAGTGAAACAGGCTCATGTTAGAAACAATAGAACATGAAGCAAAGTCTAATAATATTACATTTAGGTTGGACAAAGAAGAGGGAGAACTGCTCCGAGTCTTGTCACGTCCATTCATTCTTAACACTGGGAAGACTTCCTTTTTTTAATCCTCCACATGTTGGAGTTAGTTTTTCAACAGCCGAGGCCTCATTACTGTAATGAGAAGAACTACATGTGTTATATAAGACCGTGTCAGTGAGAGGCTCAATTAGATATGTCACATTTGATTTGTCTGACAACTACTTTTTTATTGGAGAATATACAGTCATTTCTTTTCCCCTGCCAGACAGAAAAATAATCACGCTGTAGGTTCTTCTTTAAAACAGCCAAGAAAGAAACATATAATTCTGATATATTTCAGTTCAACAGCTTTTTATTAAGTTAAGCTAAAAACAAAAGTCATGTTGGTAAAAATACTGGTCTACTTTGTGAATGTTCTTTTAGGTCTTCAGCATCCTGGAAGAAATAATGAAAGGCACCAGTGATTCTGATGAGCATGATGGCAGTGGAGACGGCTAGCATGGACACAAAATATTAATTTTTATGGTACGATACTCTGCCTGGCTCAATGTGGATTTTCTTCTAATTACAATGCATTAGTTTTCATAGGTATAAGTACAGAAACAGTGAAGGAAAAACAGCACATATTGACATGGTTTGATAGACAGAATACAATGTCTTAGGCTGCAAATTTGCTAATGTTTTATTCCAGATCTTGCGGACCCTTATTTTAGTCCACTTTGGACAGCTTGCAACTTGGCACACACAGTCACCAATGATCAATTATACACGAGGTAGCCAGGTTATATAATGGGAAGTTCATTTATCCTGGTAATTTTGCAACAGAAGTGAGAAAATGCATGTGTG